>JARJLG010000073.1:0-417780 GCA_029448575.1 Mycena maculata | reverse complement strand
AGCTGCCGAACGGAATCCAGTGTGAAAGTACCGGAGCCTTCCGTAAACGCGTGCTTGAGGGTGTCAAATGCGAGTTGGCAAACCGGGGGTCCAATCCCATCGGACGTTGGAACGAGTGAGGCGAGTAAGAGGGATCGTGATCGCCGAGTAGTTCCATATGAAACGCCGATAAAAATTACAAACCCAAGGAAGGACTGAACGTCCTTCACTTTCCGGGGTTCCGGCCAATCAACGATGGCGGAAACTTTGTCCGGAGACATCCGGAAGCCTTCCGGCGACAGGATGTAACCGAGATATTCGCAGGTGGTGACGCTAAACTCGCATTTTGAGAGTTTGCAGTAGAGTCCGGCCTTCCGGAGGTGCCGGAGCACTTCCCGAACGTGTTCAGTATGTTGGGGTCGGATCATTGGAATAGATCAATATGTCGTCCAAATAGATGATGACGTACACGTCCAACAGATCTGCGAACAAACTGTTCAGGAACCGCTGAAAAGCGGCCGGAGCGTTGGTAAGGCCTTCCGGAACAACCCGGAATTCGAAGGACCCATAGCGAGAACGAAACACCGTCTTAGGTTCGTCACCCGGAGCGATCCGGAGAAGATGGTATGCGTGCCGGAGATCAAGTTTTGTATAGATGCGAGCCTTCCCAGGAGCATCGAGGAGATCGGCGATGAGAGGAAGCGGATAGCGGTCCTTCTTCGTAATCCGATTAAGTCCTCGGTAGTCGACGCACAACCGGAGGCTACCGTCCTTCTTCTTAGCGAAGAGAATAGGAGCTCCATGACTTGAACGAGTCGGATATATAAATCCCGACTTCAAATTCTTGTCGATGAAGTCCCGAAGGGCAGCGAGCTCGGTAGGCGAAAGGGAGTAGACATGACCGACCGGAGGCTCCTCGCCGTCCAGGAGCTCGATTTTGAGGTCGAATTCTCGATGAGGAGGAAGATTGTAAGCTTCCTGCTCCGAGAAGACGTCAGCGAACTCGTGGTACTCGGAAGGTATACCGGAAGTGTCCGGAGCAGATGCGGAAGCAAACCGGGCACGGGCTTCTTCCGAGGGAGTGGCGCGCATTGTATATTGACAACAATCCTTGTCTCGAATGATGGAGCGGTAAGCCGCAGCAGACACGAGAGACACAAGCGGAGGGGTAGAGAGAGGACGAGGCCCGGAGGCCTCCGGAATCTCCATGGAAGGAGCAAGAGTCTCCATGGAAGGAGCGGGAGATGGCGGAATCGTCGGAGTCGGTGTAGGCGCCAGAGCCGGAACGACTTGTACCGGAGGTGCCTCGTCCGTAATCGGAACTACCGTAGCAGATCCCGGAATTATTTCCGGGGTTGTCGACAGGGATTCCCTTACACGATCGGGCCGGAATGTGATAGAGGCTTCGGACCAGTTAATCAACGGATTAATGCGGCTGAGCCAATTGTATCCCAGGACCAGATCGCAAGGAGAATCGAGACGTGTGACGAAGAAGTCCATGTATTGAACTTCGCCAGAAGGGAACCGGAGCAACAACCGGAGCATCCGGTTGATGATGGAAGATGAGCCGTCGAGATACCGGACCCGCACCGGGTCCACCGTATACGTGGAAAACGCATTAGATTCGCAGACTTTCAATGATACAAAACAATGAGATGATCCGGAGTCCACAAGCGCACACACACGGGAGTTGAATCCCGCGACTACTCGAGAGAGAAGAGATGGAGACATGGAAGAGCATAGCTCCGGCTCGGAGATGTCCGACCGGAGGGAAGAAATATCGAGAGAGACGTAAAGGGCATTAGGGAAGAGAGCGGAAGCGTTGAGACGAACCTCGGTGAGCACCCGTGAGTCAACGCAACTCGGACCAGGTGCGGAGGATTCCGAGTTGCTGATCAATTTTTTGACTCAGCAGCCGCGGCGGCCGGCGTAGCCGGAGCCGCGGGAGCCTGGGTGGTCGTACCGGAGGTCGAGGCCTGGGCGGCTTTGGCGCTAGCCTGCCCAGGACGCTTGTTGCAGTTGTCGGCTGTGTGACCCTTACCTCCGCAGTACATGCAGAGGTTATTCTTCCGGCGACGCTCGCGTTCGTCCTGCTTGATCTTTCCGCTGGCGTCGAGCTTGTCGGCGTAGGCGCGAGCGGCAGGAGTGGCGTCGGACGACTTGGCCTTGCCTTTACCCTGGTTACCGGAGCGTCCGGCGTTGTTACCGGAGTTTCCGGCAGTCGCAGCGGTAGAGGAGGGTGCGGGAGCGTTGGAAGATTTGGAACTCTTGCCGGAATTCCGATTACTGGGTTTTGGGTTGCCGGATTGACCTCCGGTAGCGTTACCGCCACCGGAACCGGAGGGTTTGTCGCGTTCACGCTCCCGGAGCTTCTCTGCCTCGCGTTTCCAGTACCGGCCATCGATGATGCGAGCGACCAACTTCACTCCGTCGAGGGTGTTGGCATAGTTATGATGAACCATGTCGTCCTTGATCCGACGGGGAAGTCCTTCGTAAAACTGATACCGGAGGGCGTTATCGCTCCACCGGGTCAAAACCGAAAGGAAGTCGAACTCGATGATGTAAGTGGTGATCCGGTCGCCGGATTTCATCCGGCATGCGCGAATCTTGTCCTCGGCATCCCCAACCGGATCATGCGGCCCGAAATTTAACGTAAGCTCCTGAATGAAGACGGCAAAGTTGCCGTCCCAGACCGGAATGATGGTCGGGTCGTAAAGATTGGGGGAAAACCATTGCTGAGCGCTGCCCCGGAGGTACGAAATGATGTAGAGAATACGATCATCGTCGTCCGGAAAGTCTTGCGGGCGCTCCGCAAAGTGCAAATAGCACTGGGTGAGGAAGGACGAGAGTTTAGCCGGGTCCGATCCATCGAAGGTGTCCGGATTACGGAGATTGGATCGGTTGGAACGAGGAGGAAGGTCCGCGGGACGAGCGGAGAACACATTGATGGCATCCCGGAAGGTCCGGATGGTGTCCATGATTAAGGCCTCATTGGCCTCAGGCGTCGTAACACGACGAGGAGCCCGAGGTATACCGGGACCTCCGGGGCCACCGCCAGGTGGACCGCCAGGGGGGCCTCCGGGTGGACCACCTGGAACACCAGGACCACCGGGACCGCCGGGACCTCCGGGGCCACCTCCGGGTGGACCTCCGGGAGGGCCGGGCGGTGGACCAGCACCACCACCTCCACCACCACCACCATCACTGCCACCATCGCCTCCATCGCCGTTATTACTGCCCCCGTCATGAATGGAAGGAGCAGGATCACGCTCGGGAAGCTCCTCCGACAAGTGGAGGCTTGCTGCATGACCTCCGGAATGTACGGAGTCTTCGGAAGCCTCCTGGGGATCTTCCGGAACCTCAACGATACGAGGCCCAGCGATGGAAGATACGCTACGAGAGATTGCTGCAGCGCGGCGTGGATGGGGTGAGGCCGGATATCTCACCGGATTCTCGGGGGTCCGGGGATTGAGAACTAACCCCGGAATTGTTGTCGGTGATGGCATAGGTGGCGCAGGTGAACTCCGAGTGAAATGCGGAGTGTATCGAAGGGTGGGTGATACCGGAATAGACGGGTAATCGACGGACCGAGAACTTGGACCGGAGTACTCATCGGAACGATCTGGCTGAACATATGGGATTCTCGACGAGGTTCCCGATCAGTCCGACCAGTGTTGGAACATTCGATTTGTTCCGTGTTGGGTAGATTTGGATTAGGAAGACGAGACATTGCCAGTCAGAATAGTGAGATTGATAATACTGTTATATACTGAGCCGGGGTGGACCCAAAGAGTAAATGGCCGAGAGACCGGAGGCTCCGGTATGTCGGAGCGTCGGAGAGCCGGAGGGTCCGGAACGTATACGGAGGAGGATCACAACACCACAGGGGGTCAAGGGTGAGTGACTACCCTAACCGGCAGGTACCCGATAGAGGAAGACGAGTCGGAGTACCGGAGGGAACCGGAGAGAACGGAGACGACTCAGTGCAAGGGAAGTGAGCCAAGCAACGTCAATTATCAATCTGACGTACAGGACATATTAAAGACGTATTTATACTAAGTATCTAATTGTATTCCATAAAAGGAAGGAGAGTGGTTCTTAACATCAAGTCAAGTCAGATGGGCTGATGAGAAGTCGTATGACAATAAGTGAAAAGGAAGGAAGACGGATAAACGGGAAACGCTCAGTAATCCTTCATTGCGTAAAAACCCGATGGTACCGGACGGTTCGGAGGCTCCGGTAGTATACCGGAGCCTCGGAACCTACCGGAGCTACCGGAAGGTCGACGAGAAGACTGGGGATGTTGCATGGATATAACAGATACTCAACTTCCGGATGATTCCGGACCCCTCGGAGGAGATTCCGGCAGTTCCGATTTTGGCAACCTTTCACCGGCACTTTCCGTCCTCAGTTACGCGTCTTCCGCACCCTCCGTACCACAGTCCGTAGCACCAGAACCTTCCGGTCGAGCCTCCAGAGTCCCCGGGCCTCGTCACCCGAAGTTTCCGGAGTCCGTCAACAAGCTACTCGGTAAAAACGGACGGATTCTCCTGGCGGAACACGAACGACGGAAGGTCCAGGGTCTTTGCATGTACTGCGGAGGCTCTGGACACCAAGTTGCCGAGTGTAGGAAGCGTCCGGCTCATTCTGGCGCAAGCTCATCTGCCAAATCCACCCTTCCGACCAATATCAGTGCCTAACCGACCAGCAGCCTCGAAAACTCGCGCTCCGGTCGTCCGCGTCGGCCTCCGGAGGCATTTCCGAGTTCATCATACCCACGCATCCATTCTTTTTCCACTCTCACGACAGTCCCGCTCTTATGAGCCGGATCTATGATCTCATTATCTCTATCATCTCAGAATTTGCCGTGGTTTTCAACTTCCGTCCGGAGATTCCCTCTCCGTTCCGGATCTGTTTTTATTTACTTATCTGTGAATCTATGGGTTTTCCTCCGTTCACGGAAGTTCCGGATATAATCTCCCATCCGGATCTCATCAGCATCTTCTTCCCTCTAATCGGCAGCCTCGTCTGTCATAATTCCATCATCTGGTGATGTTCCTATTCGGAACTCGGCGTCATCGATTCTGATTCCCCATCAATCTGGTTCTTGGATACCGGCAAACTCCACCGTATCAATCCGTTGATTGACTAGTCGGAAGTTTCCAACTGATCTGTTCCTTATTCACATGGGGCTTAGTGTGCACACGACCGGCAGCAATGTCGGATATTGGTTCGGTACCCAATCGCGGGTAGAGCAATGCTGCGCCGGAGCTCCGACACCCTCCGCTGCTCATACCGACAATTTTAACGCCATCACCTCGAGTCCCTTCGGTCTCATCGGCCTGTGTGCCACCGTTCCTCCGGAACATCTCCGAGACATCTGTCTCTCCTTTCCGGATTTTGACTCGTCACCATCTTCCGGAAGTCCTTCCGGACACTCTCCGGTTTCGGACATCGTCCCGGATATTCTCCGGACACCCTTCCGCTCACTCCGGTTGTCTCGTCGACATCCGTTGGGCACTTTACTTCCGGTAACCTCCGGAGCAATATTGCTTCGTGTAACCTCTGGTCATACCCCGAGGCTACTCGCTTCACGGTCCTCTGGGCGTTCCGGCACTTGCTTGGCTTCCGCTCGTGGATCGCTCTTCTCAAGAGGCCAAATAACCTCTTTCCCAATTTTACATTTAGGCTATTAGCCTTATTGTTCATCCTCGCCCTTTTCGGTCTTCAATAATCATTTCGAAGTTACGCCATTTCCTGGACTCCGTGGAATTCAGATCAATTTCCACGTCGCAAGTCAGGAAACTTTCCTGGTGCATCCTAAATTCCTGTTCAAACCTTTCGACCAATGTCCTCCGGATTCACTGCATTGATCATGGGCACATCATCCGATTCTATTCCGGAGCCCCCGGAGACTTGCGTTCTCTTCCGGCCTCCTCCGGAACTGCCCTTGAAGTTATCTGTAGTCCATCGTTCTCCTCCGGTTCACAAGTAAGCCATCTTCCGATAATCTCTGGAGACCCAACCGCCTCTGGCTACTCCGGGTCACCAGTGGTCTTCCTCCGATGGCTCCCGGAGACCTATGCTTTCCTCCGGCTTCACCGATCGCCTCCGGATTCTCCAGTTCACCCGTAGGTCATCCTTCGATGACCTCCGGAGATCCGTGTTCTTCCAATCTTTTTTGGCGTCTATGGATCACTCGTATGTTATCCTCCAGTGGCCTCAGGAAGCAGTTTTCAACGGTTCTACCTGGACATCTCCTGGACTTTGTCCGGAAACCTCCGATCATCTCCGGTTCCCCTCGACAAGGAGTTCGCACATCGCACAAAAAACAGGATTATTCACTTACTAACAACTTCGAAAACCTCCCGCTCAACTGCATTTATCCCACCTTCGATTCCTCCGTTCCAGCAACATCATATCCCTGATCCGGAGGCTCCGGACACCACGTCATTACCGGAGTCCCCAGACCATCCATTTTCTAGTGCCATTATTGCACTCATCAATGTCTGCATTTTCGGAGTCAACGTCTTTGAACCGGACGTAATTGGCTTGAAGATTTTTCGGGCACCTGGAGCTTTTCCATCAAATCTCGCCCTGTTCCATTCTCTTCACTGGCGAACAGCTCCACCCATTCCACCTCCATGTATCTTCGGAGGTGGTGTTCATCCGGTCGTATTCCGAGTTCGGTCGCTCAGACCTCTCGGAACCTCTCGCCACATCTTGGAATCCTCGCCTTGCGGCGTTCCGATGCTCCGAATCAACCTCCGGTATCTCCGATTTCCGGAGCTCTTCTCTGGAGCCCAATATTCCAAATTCCGAGTTACGACCACCAATCCCTATCGCTCTGCTTGCAGTCGAGGTTTCCTCCTGCTTTTGTGCTGTCGGGATTGTCGCTCCTTCCACCTTACGGTGGTTCTCTGGCCTTTCCGGGCTCCTCTGGTAATTTCCGGAGTTCTCCGGCGCTTACCGGAGTGACTCGGAGGATGTGGAATTGTTGGCAGACGATGGGACGTCTACCCTTAAGAGGGGGATAAGCCTATAAAAACTCCGATAATTTTCAACTTTTCTTCGCAGGAATTGCCGACTATTGATCTAAACGTCAGCATACCACGCGGAACACATCCTCTCAGTCCATCTCTTGTCGTTTTGCCTTCCTCTCTGCAAACGGCACAACTGCGCTCGCTATTCGATTTCAGATCCAAACAATCTTCGACCAACTACCACTACGCATTCCAGGGTATCATTCATCGGTATTCCGGTATACCGGTCTTGTTCCGGACATCGTTCACCCTCCGGACTATCTGCCAATTACCCAACCGGTACCGGAACCATCCGACAACCCTCACCCATGCATCAACGGATCCTTCCGTGAGCTCCGGATACTCCGGAACCTCCGGAGTTTCCGGACATAGTGGTCGACAACCTTCTGTTATCCATACGGTATCTGCGCATCCGGGTGCATCAATCTGTCTATCCGATCATTCCACCCACCTTCGCCCATCCCTTCACTTCCGGGCACATATCGAGTATTATCCGATTCCCCGAGAGTCGTCACGATCAACTCTTGCATCGGTACTCAATTCACATCACCTTCTCTTATCCCATTCGGGATCTTGGGCAACTTCAATTAATCACTCATCTGCCCAACCACTTTCCCTTCTCCTTCTTTGCCACCTATCCATTGGTATACCTCCGGATCGCCTCCGGTACACTTCCGGAACCTTTCCGGTACATTTCCGGATATTCTCTCCGGAACCCTCCCGGTGTCCTATTGGCTCTCCTTCTATTCTTTCCGGTTTCCTTTCGGATCGCTTCCGAATTCTTCCGGTTCACTTCCGGCATCACACTCCTTTGCCAATTCATTTTCGGTTCGTGTCCGGGAATTACTCTGGTCACTTATCGACAGATGGAGTGGACCAATCGACATCTTGATTTGGTCACTTTTCCAATCAACGGAATAACACTCCTCTTATCATTCATCGATATTCCAATCATTCATCATTTCTCCAATTATTCATTCTTTGAATGCAACAGTTCCTACAGTGGAACCCAACCCGTATCGTATATGATGTGTTCCGGTTCCGGAACTGCTCCGGAACGTTGCCTTTCTATTCCGTCACATCGGAATCCTCACCATTCTCCTTCCGGACCCTCCGGTGATTAACCGGAACCTCCGGATCCTTTTCATTTCACTCAAGTTCACATAAAATCAAATCAAGAAAAACTTCATCTGAATCCACAAATACAAAACACTCATTATTTACAAATGTCTTTATATTGTCCATTGGTCACTTTGGACCCTCGTCTTCACCTCCGGACACCTCCGGCTTGCCTCCCGGAGCCTCTGGTTCCCCCATCTCCTCATCTTCGTCGTCCAAGACGAACACACCATCCTCCTCATGGAATCCCGTTGGCGCTCCTGGTTGGAGCACCAAGGTCTGGAATTCCCGCTCTTCCGACTCCCTCTTCACCCGTACCGGAGCCTCTGGTACAGGTGGCGGAGTGGGAGGCGGAGGAGGCACTGGCTCAGGATCGGGCTTGAAGGTAAGGACCGTGATGGTCCTCGCCTCCGCCTGGCCAGTGGTGCGCTCCTCGGGCGTTCCTTGCCCCTCCGGTGCTTCTGGCCCATCCACTTCCTCCACTTCCTCCGTCTCCGCGGGTGCTTCCGGCACCTCCGGAACCTCGGGGAAGTCCACGTCCATCCTTGTCTCCTCCACCTCGCCCTCAATGACCTGCATATCCGCAGGCCACGAGTTGGATCGGGCCCGGCGCGCAACCGGAGCCTCCGGTTCCGCTTCCGAGTCCTCCGACTCCTCGGGTTCCTCCACTCTCTCCTCCACTTCCGGGCTCGCCCGCCTCATCAACCTCCGACGCTTCACCGGGCGCTCCGGATGCTCCTCTTCGTCGGACGACCCTCCTTCCTCCTGCGGCAGGGACATATCCCAGTCATTGTTCCCGGCGTCCTCCTCCATCCACCGGAGCATCCTACGAGCACCCCGGGGCACTTCCGTCGTACTTCCCGGAGCCGCGAGCGTCCGGAGGATGATGTGGGACGCGCGATACGCCAACTTGTATCGCCCCATCACCCGGATGTGCTCCTGCTCGAGGAACTGCACTCGATCAACGAGTGCCCGGAACCTCCGGCCTCCTCCCTCCGTCTTCCCATCCTTGCGCGCCCTGCGTTCCCGTTCCTTCCTCGTGCGATCCCGCACCTCGCGGTCGTTCCGGTCGCCCCCGACGTTCCGGGTGCTCCGGCGCGTCCGCGAGGGCCCCGCGACAGGTCTGGAATCCTGTTGACGGGACTTCGCCATCTCGCGCTTGTTGACGCGCGGTGGACCGAGGGGGCGGGCGCGGCTGCAATGAATGTGTTTGGCGCGGCAGCGCCGGCACGCAGTGCGTCCGTATTCGACGACGCACACCTCGCTGCTCTTGCGGCAGGAATCGCAGGCTAGGAAGAAAAAAATTTGTTAGTACCGGAACCTCCGGTATGCACTGCGACGTACCATTTTCCCCTTCCTGCTCGACATCGCTGTCGTCCTCGTCGTTCAGCTCATCTTCTTCCTCCTCCTCTCCTCCTGCACGTTCCGCACGATCTGGGGACGCCGACTTCAAATGCTCGATGACGGGTGCCTCGTCAAAAGCCGGAGCCTCCGAGTCAAGCTGCTCCAGCTCGTGAATGAGCTGGAGGGTCCTCGCGGCATCCTCCGTGGCATTCTCTGCCCGTTGCGCCGCCTCAACGGCCTGCTCCTGGTAAGCCGCGATAACTGTGGCCCGGCGTTCTTCGCGCTGTTGGTGGTATTCCTGCGCGGCCTCCTCGCGCAGCTCCGACGTTGTGGCGCGCGCCTTGCCCTTTCCGGATTTCTTCCCGCTACCGGCGCCGCTGCGGTTGCCTTCCGACGACCCCTTGCGGCTACTATTGTTGTTGTCGCTGGAAGACATCGTATTTTGCGGATTTGCTACCGGAGGTGGTGGTGGTTGAAAAGAAAGAAATGTCTGAGTCAAAACCAACAGCATGTGACTTTTTGATCTTGTTTATTTTCCCACGCTCCTTCATTGTTTGACCAACTCGTCATCTCTTGGGTTCCTCATGGGAGAGGAACCTAAGAGGGGGATACTGTTATATCCATGCAACATCCCAGAGCCTCCCGTCGACCTTCCGGTCGCTCCGGTAGGTTCCGGAGCTCCGGTCATATCCCGGAGCCTCCGGACCTTCCGGAAGCATCGGGTTTTTACGCAATGAAGGCTTACTGAGCGTTTCCCGTTTATCCGTCTTCTCATCTTCCTTTTAATTGTCTTACAACTTATCATCAGTCCTCATGACAAGTCTTATTGTCATGAACCACTCTCCTTCCTATTTGGGAATACAATTAGGTATTCCATTTAAATACTACGTCTTTACTTCATGTACTTCAGTTTGATTATTAACGTTAATCGTTGCCTAGTTCCTCCTCTCGATCTGAGTCGTCTTCGTACCCCTTATCACCTCCGGTACCTCGACTTCCGGTTATCCATCAGTCAAGGCATTAGCTCACCCTTAACCCCCTGTGGTGTTGCTATCCTTTCTTTGTACTGCACCGGACCTCTCCCGGCCCCTCCGGTACCTCCGGGATTAACCGGAGCCTCCGGAACCTCTGGCCCATCTTCCATCTCGTCCAAAGTCCATTCAGACACGGTATATAACAGGTAAACTGTGTCCATCCTGGGATACTGTGATATATTTCGTCCATGGTCTTGCCAAACCAGGTCCATTTATACGATTTTGGCAGGGATACAGGGGAGGTAGTGCCAAAAGTGAATGCTCGACTCCCAAAAGGCGTGATCCGCATTCTTTACCACCAGTTTGTCGAGAATACAGGGCCAACGACTTTAGCAGCAGCTGCATCGTTGAGCCACGAAAGTGTGGTGCTTTCGTGGTGTGTGTGACGGACAGGGCATGATAGATATGGCAGTAATGCGTTGAGTGCCACCCATTCGGCGCCTGAGAGATGCATAGATCATTGTGGAACAACCTACAATCACGATACACAGCCTCCCCTCGGGGTTTGCGGACGTGAGGAGTGTTGAACTGGGCAGAGACATGCAAGGGAAGACGCCGTGGCTTGAGCACCCACCAGTCCATAGAATGGTATCTAGTACGGGATGGGCGGTGGCCTCCTAATAATGGCTTGCATTACATTGACCATAGGTGAAGGACACATGGATGCAAATATAATACGAGATAATTCAATAACTGGGTTCCATTCAGGAGGCATCCATGCAGAACAGACGGCTAGATACACACGAAAAGATGTTTGGCTATAGCTCTTCTGGCAGGCAGGAGTGAATCCCAATATAATGCGATATTCGAATGCTCTAATCATACAGCTGAGAACCGGCAGGACGAGAATTGTTTATTCCACGTACCATCATAGAATACGAGACCCAAGTGGATGTTTGGGTGGAAGCATCCGAAAAATCGAAACGAAAGGCATGGCTCAAATTCGGTCAGGAATTGCTGACTTAGAGTTCACTCATAACATCCAGAGCCGAGATGAGTTGACACAGCCTACAAGCAGTACCGTGGTTGGTTGAGTCTCTTGCCGGATTGAAATGGCGCGGTTTGTGGGCACCGCAGTGGAATGGATTCAAAGGATACTCGGAACACCGACATTGGGCACCCAGTACCCAGTGATCGTGGAGAAGGGAAAATGGAAAATGGAAGAAAATGAATAACACCGGCTATTCCCGAACACTCCGCTTCCGACTCTCGTTCTCACATTGTATACTTTTCACAGTTTATTCGGGCTCACACACCTTTTTCCTACCTTCTGAGTACAGACATTTGAGGATGACTCGTGTGCAACGATGCCAGAACGAACTTTGAACGAACTCCCCTCATTCAGCTCCTCATTCCCGAAAGAGTATTACTAGAAGAATGGGAGTGGGACTCGGCTATTTCCTCGTCACCATGGCCAAAGTAACGGTAAGCGAGTCCCATTAATGAACCAAACAAGTACCATCTCCCATCAACGTGCCAGGCGGCACATCTCCGGCAACATCTCCGGAGCGCGCGTGTTTCGGGGCGGAGTTGTTTTAAGCGCGTCGTATTAGGGGACATCTTACGCGGGGGGAGACCCCCCGTGGACCCCCCCTGCCGCTCTCCGCGGGGCCCACTGCGTGGGGCTTTTATTTTAATTTAATTTTTTCTCTCTCCTTTTTTTCTGTGTTTTTCGGGGACATTTTGCGCGGGGGAGACCCCCGCGGACCCCCCTTGACGCTCGCCGCTGGGCCCACTGCGTGGGGCTTCTGCTCGCCGCAGGGGCCCACTGCGTGGTGCTTTGCGCCTTCGGCGCGTGCGGGTCGGCGGGGTGGTGCGATCTGATGGGCTGATGGCCAGATCGCACGCCGGCGCGTTGAGTCCCATTCTCAATGGGACTCGGCCTTCGGACCGGTGGCTAAGCGACTCCCATGGGCGCTCTTCTCGTCACTCCTCTTCCCGAAACACCGTTATGAGCGCCCTCCGTTGGTGTTCCGAGTATCTCTTTGATCTCTTTCCACGATGTCCGTCAGAAACCGCGCTGTTTCGCGCCGAAAGATCCAAGGCATGCGACCGTTCAAGGATTCGGAGCCACTGCTCGTAGGCTGCTTCAACACCATGATCCTCTGGACTTTTGAATGAACTCAAATCAGCAATTTCTGAAGAGTTTCCAGCCGTTTCCGTCGCTTCGATCGTTGCAGCTCTTTGGGTGTTTCCAGCCGAACATCCACTTGGGTCTGTTTTTCTACGACGGTATGTGGACTGCTGCTTGCTCTGCACATTTCTGAGAGGACTTCTGTGGGCAGAGCTTTATGATATCGAATTTTATTGGGATTCGCTCACACCTGTGAGAAGGGCAATATCTAAACATTTCTTCGTGCGTATTCAACCGTGACCTTTGTTCGAATATCTGAAGGAAACCTAGTTATTGGATTATACTGTACGGTCTCATTTCTTCATCCACCCCTTCGTTGGAGGTTTACGCCCTGTCATCTAGAGTGCCACCGAATATGTTATGGTTAACGGCATTTTCTGGAGCAGAGGGCGAGGAAGCCATGGTGTCTTCCCTCGGCCGTCCCCGCCCACTTGGAGGTTGCTCACGCTAATGAACCCTGAGGGAAGATTACGCATCGTTATCGTACGTACGTCGGTCCACACTCATGTATCCGTCCCTCACCTTCCGCGAAACAGGCTCCCGAGGGAGATGAACCAATGCATTATCCCCGTGCCCGGCAAGCCCCGTCCGTCACCCGTGCCACGCTTTCGTGGCTCGATTCTGAGTTCCAGGAACCCTCAACGGCAATGGCACAGGAGTCCTTGATCCTCGCGGTGTACCGTATCGTCATGGTCGCAAGCGAGGGCGATACAATTGTATGTCGGGAATTTGAAGAAAACTGTGTTCTCGGCGAACTGGTGGTACAGAACTCGGAGCGTTGGGAGTCGAACAACCACTTTCGGCATTACCTCCCTGTCTGCCCACCGAATCGGTATAAATGGACCTGGTACGACAACATGGACAAGGTATATCACGGTATCCCCGGATGGACGCGGTTCGTACTGTTCTAAGCTCCGGAATTGTATGCTCATGTGTCGATAGGTTTACCTTACACCGGAGGAACGTAGGGTGGGGGGCGGCGATAACGATAATCTTCGGCGATGAAGGCGACAATGTCGAAGATTGGAGTGTGTTACTCTCTTGTTTGAGGAACTGGACTGGGGTCGATGCAGATTTGCGCGCATTCTGTCTCAACCACTGTACCGGCAGCACGCAAGTTGGATTCGGTGGGTACATTTTGAGGTTTTCTCTTATTGTCCTTATGCTTTGATATCGCAGTGACCCAACTTGACTTCGGATCGGTTGTGAATGGCGGTTTCAGCCCTTGTGCAGGCTTCGACGCGGCGGACACTATATATTTTTTCATCGAAGATCTGCAAGTAGAGGCGGATGGCCGCGTCGCTCCCTGTAGAGGATACCATTCCTTAGACCCGACCGGCGCCACGCCAATGTCGGCGGCACTCAAAATTCTCTATGGCGTGGACGACACCGTGAGTTTGGGTGTACGAAAGCGCGTCCAATTTTTCAGCAGCGAACAATTTGCGGTGCTCGACGAACTTTGGACTCGGAGCGCATCCTTCCGTGTTCCTTCTTCGGGACCTTGGCGTGACCGTAGGGCGCTCAAATACAATGAGTCGCAGGCGCTTACTTGCTTTGTTCAGGCCGTGTTACGCTCAAGAGGTCGCAATCTGCTACGCTCCTTGCCACGGTTGACTGGCGCAGGGACTGGATGTGGGAGGACCTCAACCGCGAAGAAGAAGAGTTTTACAGACGGCGCCAGCGGATGCGCTGGCGTTGGACGAGCCGAGGACCAGAATTAGACGAGGAAGAGTCTGCGGAGGAAGAAGCCGCACCTGAGAAGAAGGATCCTGTGTGCCGTCTCCACCGCTCCAAGACCAAAAGTGTTGGAGGCGGCTTGTCGTTGATTTTCTCGCGCGTGAGATTCTAATCGTGTTTCGAGGTCTGTACCTAATCCAGGTGGTCTGACATTTTGTTGCGCAATATAATCTCTAGTTGCACCCCAGGTCAGACCAATTAAAATCCGTAGGTCACAGGTGTCAAGGCAGTACACATCTGACATTTTTTCGGACCTGGCCTTGACAGATTTTGCCATGGGCAGGATACGCACGTTCTTGACTATCGGCTTCTCGATCCGTGGAGCGCGGAGACATATCATGGGTCTCCGCCACTTGCTCGGCATCGCATTTCCTGTTGTACCCGTCCGGACCATCCCCAATACAAAAGACTGACTGACAGTTCCCCAACCCCCAAACTATCGTAGCGCACACTATATTTATTGTGCAAGTGTTCCAGGATTGGAGGACCACTGCCTAGTGTTCAACATGAGTTTTTTTGGAGGTTGAGTGATCCGAGTCTGCACAATAAATAGAGCTATCACATGCAAACGCGTATGTCTTGAGCCTCGTTTCTTCTTCCCTGCGATGAACTACATTCGCGGCGCGGTCAACGCTATCAGCGCGCCCTACCAGTACTACAGGGATCTACCACCAATAAACCCTGCAACCCTCACCGGTGCCATCGATGTCATCGTCGTCCAGCGACCGACTTCAAACGGAGCCACTGAGCTCGTATGTTCCCCATTCCACGTTAGATTCGGCAAATGGCAGGTCCTTCGCCCAGGAGAGAAGAAAGCGCGTGTACTGGCTTTACTCGCAGGATCCGGGCGCTAATTGCTAGTTTTGAACAGGTTAAGGTTTCTGTGAACGGACATGCGATTCCGTTCGACATGAAAATCGGCGAGGCCGGAGAAGCTTTCTTCGTCTTTGAGACCGACGATGATGTCCCGGCGGACCTTATAACCAGTCCCCTTCTTCAGCCTACCAAGCCAGATGAGGGAACTGGAACAGACATCCCGACCGACAGATTTGGCGCCAGACAAGATCCGGACGAGCCGCGCGACGTTGTTACTCCAGACGGCGACCCATCGGCGGTACCAGAGACACCCATCGACGAACCCGACTTTCTCGACCTCAATGCCGACCCATCGTCGTCTACTCCGCCTTCGACATCCTCCGCGCGGCCATCTAACCGCAAACGACCGTCGGCGCTGTCCATCTCGTCTTCCCGCACTCCGAGTCCTCCACCTTCAGCAACCCCGGCATCTTTGCTTTCCATGTCCATAGAGGAAACGCAGGATCAACGTGTGGACCGCGCACTGAAGGTCGTTCAGGCCTCAATGGAGGCCCACGCGGTCCAATATAAGCCGGGTAATTTTCCAGCCCGTTCCGATTCCTTTTACTCATCCATGTTCAGACATTGCACTCGACGGTGATGGGTACCATGCTAGGCCGATGCACGACCGCGACCGAACCCTTACTGTCGATGACGACGGCACATACCGTACGTGCATCCATGGAGACCGACATTTTGTGCTTAACTTCTCAAATGCAGGCCCACGTACGCCTTCCCCTAATACTGATAATCCCCCATTGAATGCGCTACCCAAACTCGACATGGAGTACTCCTGGGAATGGGGTGCCTTTCCGCAACCGTCGCCGATGAAGACGTCGTTCGGGATGGGCGGCCGTGCCGAGGGCGGAATCGGGAGCGGGAAGGATGTCGCAGCAACTTGGGGGCGCGCGTCCCGTGCGCGGACCAAGCGGATGGGACAGCTGGATCTGGGAGAGATTATGCCGGAGGCGGAGGAGACCGCCGATTCCCCGGTCACTGCCAGCGGGTCGGGAACTGGGACTCGCAGCCGGAGTGTGCCGCCGGACCTTGAAGGCAGCCCTTCGCGTTCGCGTCGGAGAGCTAGAGACCACGGTGTGGCGGTAGATCACTATGAGGACGATGTGGACGAGGATGTCGAACCTGCGGACGCACCCGTGGTGGCCGACGAGACTGTGGGCTACGGCGCGGGCGGACGGTTGTCTGCAAGCCAGTCCGACCCCACAAAGTTCACTCTCGCCATCGAGGGGAAGAAAGCCGGGTTTGAACTCAGTCTCGTGTCGGATACCGCTGCGGACGACGAGGACTCCGAGGATACGCGGGGTAGGCGGGACCGGAGTGGTTCCAGTGGAGGAACACGCGTATTTAATCGGCGCGGCGAGGTGGAGGCCGCACGGTTGTTCGGAGAGGGCCAGATTGACCTTGGTCGCTTCATCGAGGACGAGACTGTCGTCCGCGATCCGAGACTTGTTATCCGATGGGCAGGGGACCAGTCAGTGCACAATTATCCCCGCAGTGAATGAGACCGCTCAATTTCCCAGGTACATTACACGAAGTGATGGTTCGCCACTCATGGACGCGCTGGTGCTCTGGCGCGATGCGCTCGTGAAGCAGACGATGCAGGGAATTCCGCTCCGGCCGACATCGCCGATGTCTGACGCAGAGGATGCACAATCCGTGCCCGATACTCCAACTGACAGCGACGAGCAACAGCAAAGACTGGTGCACAACCGCTCAAAGTCGGAGCCGCCGGAGCAGGTACCGAAGGGCAAACCGACTTCTTCGTCGTGGGTGCAGTGGTGGAGCCGGAGCAAGGGAAATACCGACGGTCCTCCTCAAAAAGATGATCGGCCCCCTTTGCCCTGGACGGCGTCTGCACCTGTGAGGGTCGATGTCTTGAGGGAAGATGTTCTTGTCTGACCATCTTGCCCTGTAGACCCCTTCCGACCAATTACCCCCCAAGGCAAAGAGGGCCTCGACGGAGATTCCCCCCGCCGATTCCGCGCCAACACCCTCGACACCTCTTCAGCGTCCGGCTCCGGCGTCCTCGCAGCCCTCTCCAGAAAGGAAAGGGAAGAAGTTTGCCAAAACACTGCGCTTGACGTCCGACCAGTTGGTTAGTGCCCCACATACTTTGTACGGTTTGGGTTCTCAATTTCTTCAAAATTTTAGAAATCTCTCAATCTCAAGCCTGGGCCGAATTCGATCACCTTTTCACTCTCTACCTCGGGCGTCATCGCATGCACAGCCCGCATTTTTGTGTGGGACTCAACAGATCTCGTGCTGGTGTCGGACATCGACGGGACGATCACCAAGTAAGAATAAGATTCCTCACCTTGTCGTCTGTAGGCTCATGTTCTTCAGATCCGATGGCCTTGGCCACGTCTTTGCCATGATCGGGCGGGACTGGACCCATCTCGGAGTTGCAAAGTTGTACACCGATATTACACGGAATGGCTACAAGATAATGTACCTTACCTCGCGGGCGATCGGACAAGCGGACGCGACGCGAGATTACCTCAAGGGGATCAAGCAGAATGATTACCAGCTTCCAGAAGGCCCCGTCATTATGAGCCCCGACCGGCTTATGGCATCGCTCCATCGCGAGGTGATCATGCGCAAGCCCGAGGTGTTCAAGATGGCCTGTCTGCGTGATATACAGCGGTTGTTCGGCGAGGCGTCGCGGAACCCCTTCTATGCCGGTTTTGGGAACAGGATCACCGACGCGCTCTCGTATCGGAGCGTGAACGTGCCGAGCTCGCGGATATTCACCATTGATTCATCCGGGGAAGTCAAGCTCGAGCTGCTCGAGCTTGCCGGCTACAAGTCCTCGTGAGTGATCTTGCTCCTTCTTGCTCGCATTGTGCTGATTGTTTTGGTGCAGGTACATCCACATGACGGACTTAGTAGACCAGATGTTCCCGCCCATACATCGGAAGTGGACGCCAGAGTACACCGACTTCAACTATTGGAAGCCGCCGGTGCAGGAGTTCCCGCTGCCAGACTTTTCGCCGCCCTCGCCGGCGCTCAGCGCGCGTTCGGATACTTCGAACCGGAGCACCCTCGCTCGGCTACGCAACTTCAGTCTCGTCAGTGGCAGACAGTCATCGACCATGCGGCAGGCAGCTTTGAACCAAGTAAATGGCAACGCTTCCAAGTCGCGCGAGACGTCCCCGCCGCCAGACGAGGTACGGCGGAGCGCGGAATTGCAGCAAATGACATCCTTCGAACGGTTGAGTAACACACTGTCGAGTTCCTTCGGACAGTCATCGTCTCTGAGCGGGCGGCGAAGCTTGAGCCCCGAGTCACACTCGTCCTCGTCGAACACGTATGCGGACTCGGAGGACGACGACGACGACGACGATCCCCTGGACTTGGACGGGAAGCGGCGGAGGCGTCAGCGGCGGCGCAGCATGACGAGCATGCCCGGCTCGCTGGACGATGATATGCAGTTTGATATGGATGACGCTGAACCAGGTGAGTACGAGGACGGGAAATATAGCGGCGACGTGCAGAACGGGACGGAGGAGGAGGAGGAGGAGGCGTTCGATGAGGATCTATTGGCGGCTGGGGAGATGAAGAACGTTCCGTTTTTGTGAATTGCATGGCTTTGTATCCTTATTTAATGGTCTGACCTTCGGTACACTGAACTATCCGTAGCATTAATCCTGTATTACATTACATCTGCTGTGCCGCGCTTAGTAGTCTGTATTTTGATTGTAAGTACTGTCCCGATTTATTGCCAGTTTGCTTCAGAAGTGCGACCAATTGAGTGACGAGTAACGGAGCCACCAAGTTGGCCAGTAGATTCTTCCTAAGTAACAGTAAAACATGACACTACGGCTTGAATTGAAAGCGTCCAATCTAATCTGTGCACACACAAACTCCCACAGTCCTTCAACAGGTTTAACGCTCTTGAATAAAACTGGGACGCATGACTCGGAGAAGTTAACGTCGTCATGCATATGGTATAACGGCCAGGAAAATTGGCCCTCTTCAAGCTGCGATGGTTGGGTGTGGATGTCGAGCTCCTCCTTAAATCTCCTGAGCAGTCGTTCACACAAGATTTTCGAAAACCATGGTCTGGGGGAGATGATCTTCAAGAAAGCGGATCGCGCACCGTGCGCACGAGTTCAAGTTGTATACGATTCGGCGAGCGTGTCCTTTCAAAATGGTTATCGCTGATACCATGAGGTTTCCGACACTCGATACCTTCCTCCGGATCGTTAGCGGTCAAAGCTATCGAGCATAAAGCGAATTGGGAGTGTAAGTACTGTACTATTTCGACCGTAGGTTCATGCCCTGTCACCCGTCACCGAGCAAGTTCACTGGAATCGTAGTTCATTCCTCGGCAATCATGGGGAAATTCCCATAAATGGTAAATCGGCAACTGCCGGATCGAAAATTTTCACGTTTTTCAGCCTTTTTCAGTCTCAAAACCTCTCTGTCACCGTCACATGTACCAAATAGGTTCAGTTCACGACCCTATGTCACCCGTCACCTGAACTTACGGTCGAAATAGTACAGTACTGTAGATTTGGTCATCACAAAATAGGGGTCTTTACCTGTCTTTGTGCACGTGTCTTGTTACTTGGGCTTGTTTGTTGATACATCTTCTCGCGTTCTTTCATTTCAAGGGTTTCGGCCACCCTTCGAACGTTCGCCCACCAGCCGAACACACTTTACCCCAGAGGTAGGTTGTCTTTGCCACGTGTTTCTTCTAGTAATCAACTTCCTACGTAGTACCTCCAAATCTTCCACCATGTCTTCCAGTTTTCCAATCGAACTTTGGCGAATGACGGTGCAGAATTCGACCCGACCAGATCTCAAGGCTCTCTCCTCATCGTGTCGCCTCTTCCGCGATATATGTCAGCCATTGTTGTTTCAAAACCTTGGCTTTACTGCTCCGTTCCCCATCGATCTCTCCCCTGTCAATTGTAAATCGACCATCCGAAAGATGAAGCGAGATCGTGACAGACTTATCTGTATCGCATCGAGTGAGGGATTCCCTGCCATGGTGCACAGCTGGGTGTTCCATTGTATCCCCGACGTCAGAAACCTTCTCGACGAATCCAAAAGTCCCTTGCCTTACCATCCCCGAATGAAACAAGTTGTCGAGCTTTCCCTCGCAATCGCCTCTCACTTCAGTTCCACCATCGGGATATACACCAATCTTTCCACCCTCGACATCACCGGATTCGACTTATCCCCTGAATTCTGCGAGGCACTCGCGTCTCTACCGAAACTGAGTGGCATGTACCTCGGTGGCTGTCGGATTACTTGCCCGGCCTCTGTCGGCGGTGTCGCCTTGGAGAAATTCACATATTCGTACCCTGGGCTGGAATGGCAGGATGATATCGCGGAGAGATACCATCTTGTGACCACTTCCAAACTAACGACTCTGTCTCTCGACCAACCAGTACCGGCCAAAGTGTTCCTATCCGTTTTTGCCGCGTCTGGCCCGCTTCCACGCCTCGTCAAATTGACCTTGTGTCTAGGCTATGATGCCAAAGATCTGTTTTATAGATTTATTGACTGCTGCACCGCGGTTACAGATCTCGAGATCCATGTTCCCGTTACTTTCGCAGGCGTAGCCCTCCCCGAAACCTCAATTCCGATGCTTGATTCCTTCAAAGGGCGAATAGAGGTTGCAAGCGCGTTCGCTGCTGGCAGACCCGTGCGGAAAATGACGCTGGAGAATATTCCGGAGAATCCTGAAGATGATGGGCCCGCCGACAAAGCCGTCATAGAGTATGCCCTGACGCAAATTTCGGAGTCTAGCGCGACTTTGGAAGACCTCACTTTACCGTTCATTTCTCTGGATTCCAGCGTCTTGCGCTTGACCTCCGAGGTTTTCCCCAAATTGAAGTCACTCATGTTCTTCCTTCGAAACACCGGAACGCTCCAGACGAACGAAATTCATTCCGACGAGGAAGATTGGGAGACGGTGGATGGTAGTGTGGATGACGCTGACGATGGTGTCGTCGACATTCAGCAAGACGACGGGGGTGCCGCCCAGATATTGGGAGAGCAGGGGCTCGCGTACAATATTCTCAAAACCCTGCTGACAATGTCCGTGGGTCAAACGAGCGCGGTTGATGATGCACTGCAACGCGAGGATTCCGACGACGATTGCAAGAGTGACACTATTGAATGGCCCCCAGACGACGCTGGAGGGAGTCGGACGTACGAGGATATCAAGCTAGATTCATTCGAGGTGAGAATTTATCTCTCGTAGCGTCCTGCGATGCTTAACCGACTTGGAAGCATTTTTTGGTATCCCTGGGAAATGACTCCCTGCCTCTGCCTCGCAATATACGATACCTTGGGATCGCCCAAATACCCAGGGCACCCAACGAGAAGACCATGTCAGATGCTGACATTTCGTCCGTCGTCGAAAAGCTCGGGGCCCGTTATGCCGGCTTGCGGAAGGTCGTCGTTGGAATAGTGCCTCGCGCTTGGGAAAAGAAGCGAGGACAGTGGAAACCCCCCAACCCTCACAGCCGAAATCCAGCTCTTGATGCCGCGGCTATCCGCTTGATTCTATCGTCGTAGCGACCTGCTTTCCAATTGCTTTGTTTTGGACTTTTCAGTGAATATTATCTGACTCGGAGTTTAAACGTCGACTATTGATGCGCCAAATTGAATGTTGTCTATAAAAGGAGCGATGTGCACGTGGCTGACCGAGATTTCGCCTCTGTCCTTTCTACCACTACCATCTACTCTCCACTTTCCTTCCTTCCTCGTCCACTCCTCGTCCACCTTCTCCACACTCAAGCACGATCCCCAAGCATGGTTGTGAATCATTTACTAGGTGGGTTAGATGCTCTTTTGATTTCGAACGTGGGTGGAGGGGGCGCATGACTAGGCCGCATGACTAGACCGCACCATAGGGGAAGCAAGGCCAAAGATAGCGAAGGATGTTGGCGTGTTACCGGTCCGCCCCCTTGGTGTGCTTAAGCGCCCATGGGTGTATTTACAGCATACAGCCTGTAGCGAGGTTAGGCGCATGTTGCTGAACTGGGGGACGCTCGTCACCAACCTACGGTTGGTTCCTCGCGTCCTGATGTCCTTGTTTACATGAAGAAATGACCCCATCGTTTGAATGCACAACAGCCAACCATAGGCGGTGTCAACTGGGGTTCATTGCACAGTGTAAATATATCATTTGGTCAGAGACATTATAACCTGCAGCCAGTACTGCATGAATTAAACTTTCTGTTCAGCATCACGGCGCCATCGTTCATGCTGACCGTTTGACCACGCATTCATATTTGGTGGGGCATCAGATCCCGCAGTCGCATTGACTTGCCTCTGCTCCACCTCGCATCATCGTCATTTGCGCTGTGCAGTGGACCAATCGAGTGCTGCATCTGGACCTTGGTCAACTTGTGTTATATCCGTGCTTTGTCGGACCGGCCGGCCCGGCCGGCCCGGCCCGGCAATTCCCGAGAGGGTTTTCACGCTATGAAGGTCTACTGAGCGTTTCCCTTCTAATCACTGATTACTCATCGGGCCGACGGACTTGTATTTCTCCGAGGCCTTATTGTCTAGTCCGACTTCTTTCTCGGGCGTCCTTACCAAGCCCGAAGTCCTTTATTGTTTAACCTTACTAAGTCACCTTGCTACCTTATTGTTTAACGTTTCTTACTTACCAATATCTCGCACGCTATTGTTTCAATAGACAATAGCGTACTTAGTTTAAAAAAGCTAGTTAGATATGTTTTGTACTTCAGTTTGATTATTGATTGTTTCTTCGCTATCTCGGCGTTGGTCGAGCCTCTGTCTTCATCCTCTATTCGGACTTCAACTCCGAACTCCGAACTCCGTGACTCCAGACTATAGTCTTGTGCGGAACTGCGGACCTGAATAGTCGCTCACTCTATTCCTTGTAGTGTTGCGAGAAACCGCGAACTCCGAGGTCGGACTTCCTCGGCCTTGGCCTGACTCGACATATAACAGTATAATCAAACTCACCTATTCGGTTCGCCATGTCTGGATCATACTTCAATCCCAATCTCTTCACACCGGGCAATACCGCCCCTAACCCTTTAATTCCGACACACCAACACCGAGAACGTCGGGAATCCCGACTATTTTCTAACATTCCTACTCTCGGTCAAACTCCGGTTCAACCACCTACTCTCGGCCAATCTTCGGAACAACCCCCATCTCCTATTGTCTTTCATCCCATACCACGTCTTCGTTCAGCATCAGTTCCAAATACTGCGCCAGTTCCGCTTCTCCGTCGGGGTACAACTCCGGTGACTCCATCTCCGATTGGAATCCCTCCGGCTCAGATGAGAGTGCCCTCGGTGGCCTCTATTCAGGAGGTTGATACCGAGGAGGCTCCAGCCCCGGAGCCCGAGGCAGAGAACTCCGAGCGCCCTCCGACTCGGAACACCGAACCCGAGGAACCTGTGGGAGGTGCCCCAGGAGGGGGTGACGACGGGGATGATGATGGTCCTGGTGGGCCCGGAGGTGGTGGACCTGTCCCTCGGCGTCGGCCTCGGAGTCCGGACGACGCCGAGATCGGTGCTCGGATTTTCAGCGGACTCAACGACCTTACTACCGTCCTTCGGTCGCTTTCAGGAGCTAATTCGGGTCCCGTTCGGAGTTCCCGATCCAACCTCCGAAACCCCGAGCCTTTCGATGGCTCGGACCCCTCCAAACTTCCTTTATTCCTCTCGCAATGCGGACTTCACTTCGCTGAGCGAGTTCAGGATTTTCCTTCGGACGACGACCGCATCATCTTTGTCCTTTCATACTTGAAAGGGGCAGCGGCCGCTTGGTTCCAACCCGCTATGTTTGCCACGGACAGTACTGTCCCCGACTGGGACGGCAACTTTTCACTCTTCATTCAGGAGTTGATGTCGGTCTTCGGACCGCATGACCCTGTCGGAGATGCCGAAAGCAAACTCCGAACGCTTCGGATGAAGCCCTCGGACCCGATCTCGACCTACATCGTCGAGTTCAACACCCAGGCAGCGATGACTCGCTGGGGTGAAGCGGCACTTCGGTCCCAGTTCTACGAAGGATTGCCTAGTCGGATCAAGAACCAACTCGCGGTCCTTGATCCTCCGACAAATCTAGTCGGACTTCGGACTTTGGCACAGCGCATTGATCAGCGCTATTGGAAGCGGGAGTCGGAGAAGAAGCGCGAAGGCAACCCCGACTCTACGCCGAACACCGCGTCTCGGTCTTCGGGCCACGGTGCTGGCGGCGGTGGAAAGAAACCACAACAAGCTCCGAAATCCACCAACAATCCTTCCTCAGCATCCGCCTCGTCGACCGGAGCAGCCTCGGGGTCCGCAACCCCGAGAACTCCGAAGCCCTACGCCGACAAGTTAGGCAAGAACGGCAAAATCACGGACACCGAGCGTGCTCGGCGTTTGAAGGAAGGGTTGTGCATGTATTGTGGTGGAAAGGGACATCAGGCTGCGGATTGTAAGAAGAGGACTACGCCTTCGCAGGGTCGGGCATCCGCCACGACTCCGAACTCCGAGGCCACTCCGTCCACTGAGTCAAAAAAATGACCAGCAACTCCGAAACTCCAGCACCCGTTCGGAGTTGCGTTGACTCTCTCGGAGTGCCCACGGAAGAAGTCTATCTCAACGCGTCCTCTCTTTCACCTAATGCCTTATACCTCGATCTCTATGCTACTACTTTATCGGACTCATTCGCCTCGGGACTCGACACCATTTTACGGACACTTATCGACTCGGGGTCGTCACATTGTTTTATTTCTTCAGAAATTGTAATGAAGAACGCATGGCCGACCTCCGAAATACATCCGATCCGGTTGCGATACCTCGACGGCTCTTCCTCTATTATCAAAAAGCAGATCAATCTGTTAATCCGATTCCCATCTGGTGAAGTCCATTCGATGGATTTTTACGTCACCCGTCTTGATTCACCTTCTGAACTGGTTCTTGGATACAACTGGCTCCACCGCTTCAATCTGTTGATTGACTGGTCGGCAGCTAGTATCTCTTTCTGTTCCACTCCGCTTGGTCCATCAGTGTCGACACCACAGGACACTAGTCCTGCCTCAGTTCTGCCGGACTCCGAGTTGTTGAACAACTCCGAGCCGACTCCGACGACTGGCTTACCAGCGTTCGGAGTTGTACCAGAAAACCCGACGACGTCTTTACCGGACCTCGGTCCTTCTATGGACTCCTCTTCGGGCTTTACCAGCCCTCCGATTTCCACACCCTTGGTTTCACTCGTCTCCGCTGCCGCTTATTCCATGATCATCGGACAAGCTGGTACGGTGCAGTATACTCTTCGTGCAACCCCGAAGGCCGAAGATGTCCACGCTCGGTCCTCGACACTAGCTTCGGACCAGTCGGACTTGCCTTCGGAGTACCATGACTTCGCCGACGTGTTCTTGGAGTCCGAAGCGTTCAATCTTCCTCCTCATCGGGAGTTTGACCTCCGAATAGACACCGAGGACGGTGAAGTACCGCCGATCGGACATATTTATTCGTTGTCCGAGTCCGAACTCACGGCCTTGCGCGAGTTCATTGACAAGAACTTAAAAGCGGGTTTCATTTACCCTTCAAAGTCCAGTCACGGTGCTCCGATACTCTTCGCTAAGAAGAAAGACGGAAGCCTTCGGCTTTGCGTCGATTACCGAGGACTTAACCGCATTACAAAGAAGGATCGCTACCCTCTTCCGCTCATTTCGGACTTACTCGATGCTCCGGGCAAAGCCCGAATCTATACCAAGCTCGATCTCCGACATGCTTACCACGTATCGCTGAAGGTGATGAGCCGAAGACGGCCTTTCGGACTCGCTACGGCTCTTATGAGTGGCGAGTCGTCCCCGAAGGGCTGACTAATGCACCCGCGGCCTTTCAACGTTTTGTGAATAGTCTCTTTTCGGACTTGCTCGATATCTGCGTCGTCGTCTATCTTGACGATATTCTAATCTACTCCGACAACTCCGATGTGCACACCTCGCATGTCCGAGAAGTCCTTTGGAGATTACGCGCAGCCGGACTTTACTGCAAACTTCCAAAGTGCGAGTTCGGAGTTACGACTTGTGAATACCTCGGTTACATCCTCTCCCCCGATGGTTTCGCGATGGCCTCGGACAAGGTTGATGCCATTCTTGGCTGGCCGGTCCCTCGGAAGGTTAAAGACATTCAATCCTTCCTCGGCTTTTGCAACTTCTATCGGCGTTTCATCAACGGCTACTCCGACATCACCATTCCCCTTACACGTTTGACCCGATCCGGAGTTAAATGGGACTGGTCGGAGTTGGCCCAATCGGCGTTCGAACGCCTCAAGAACGCGTTCTCCGAAGCCCCGATCCTGCACCATTGGGTTCCGGGCCGACAAATCATCGTTGAGACCGATGCTTCGGACTACGCTCTAGCCGCCATACTCTCGATCTTCGGAGATGACGGTGACATCCACCCGGTGGCTTTTCGGAGTCGTTCCTTCAATCCTTCGGAGTTGAACTATGACGTTCACGACAAGGAACTCCTAGCCATCTTTGATGCCTTCAAAACTTGGCGTCACTATCTCGAAGGCGCACCACTAACTATCGACGTGGTCACTGACCACAAGAACCTGGAGTACTTCTCTACTTCAAAGGTCTTGACTCGTCGACAAGTGCGCTGGTCCGAGTACCTTTGCCATTTCAATATGGTCATTCGCTTTCGCCCTGGTCGCTTAGGTGGCAAGCCGGACGCATTAACTAGACGATGAGACGTCTACCCTAAAGAGGGGGATAGGGCTTACAGCCAAGTTAACCCTCATAATTTTCGCCCCGTTTTCACTCAGGATCAGTTATCAGCGTCACTCCGAGCCACTTATCTTGAAGAACCAGTACTTCGGGCTTCGGTCATTATGGACACCGAGCAGCTCCACTCCGACATTTTAGCCCATCTCCGAGATGACCCCGCGGCCGTCATCGGACTCGGACATGCTGCTTCGGACTCCGGCCGATGGTCTATCGACAACAAAGGCCTTCTCCGACTTGATGAACGCATCTACGTGCCTTTAGTCAACGGAGTTTCGGACGAACTCCGAGTCCGAGTTCTTCAATACCATCACGACCACGTCCTTTCGGGGCACTTCGGACAGAATCGGACTTTGGAGCTTGTGCGTCGGGGTTACACCTGGCCCGACCTTCGGAGTTTCGTTCGGGATTTCTGTCTATCTTGTGTCTTGTGCAAACGCAACAAGAAGCCTAGGCACAAACCTTACGGGCTTTTGAAGCCCCTTCCGGTCCCACTTCGGCCTTGGCACTCAATTTCTATGGACTTCATCGAGGAACTACCCTTATCCGGTGGTTTCAACAACATTCTCGTCATTATTGACCGCTCTTCAAAGCAAGGAATCTTCATCCCTTGCACCATTCACATCACTTCAGTCGAGCTGGCTCAACTCTTTCTTATTCACGTCTTTTCAAAACACGGAGTTCCTTCCCACGTCACCTGTGATCGGGGTTCGGAGTTCATTTCGGCGTTCTTTCGGTCTTTAGGCGAACTGCTTAACATGGAATTGCACTTCACCTCGGGGTATCACCCCGAGGCCGATGGGCAAACCGAGCGCGCTAATCAGACCCTGGAACAGTACATCCGAATGTATACTTCTTACCAACAGGACGACTGGGACCGCCTATTACCTCTGGCGGAGTTCGCATACAACAACTCTCCGAACGCATCTACCGGAGTTTCACCCTTCTTCGCGAACAAGGGCTACCATCCTGCTTTAACCATTCATTCGGAGCGTGATGTGGCTAACACTTACGCTAAAGACATGGCCGTCGACCTTCAAAGTCTTCACGAATTCCTCCGAGAGCAGATCACCTCCGCTCAACTCCGATACAAGGACACGGCCGATCGGCGTCGCAACCCCGGTCCGACCTTTAACATCGGAGATTCGGCCTACGTCTTGGCGAAGCATATCCGAACCACCCGTCCAACTCCGAAGTTCTCCGAGCAGTATCTCGGACCTTACGAAGTCATCGCCAAACCCAGTTCCATGTCCTACACCCTTCGGCTTCCGAAGGAGCTTCGGAGCATACATCCGGTCTTTCACGTCTCTCAACTTGAGGCTCATCTACCCAATCCTTATCCTTCTCGGGCCCCCGAGCCTCCGGCGGCTGTCGAAGTCGTTGATGGCGAGGAGCACTTTGAAGTCAAGGACATTGTTGACTCCAAGTTAGATCGGAGATTCCGAGTCAAACTCCGATACAAGCTGGAATGGCTCGGATATGAGAACACCGATGAACAGTATACGTGGGTCGGAGCTGACGATGTTCACGCACCAGAACTTGTTGATAGCTTCCACCTCCGATACCCCGACAAGCCGGGTCCGAACTATTAACCTTTCGGACATTGGTCATTCGGACTTTCTCTTACATCGGTCTTCTCTCGGACATCGGATATCGGACGCGACTTCGCATTACAAACAAGAAATTATTCTATTTACAACCCCGAGGCTTACTATCTACAAGTCCTCTGCGGGAATTCCTCCCCACTCCGAACCTTCCTCTTGTTCTTCCTCCTCCTTCTCTTCGGACTCCTCCTCATTCTCCTCGGACTCCTCCTCCTCCTCTTCGGACGCCGACTCCATCGCTTTCTCCTTTCCTTTTCCCTCGGCCACCGACCCCGAAACCTCCGAGACATCGACATCCATCGCTTCGGGGTTCGCCGTCGGTTCCCGAGACCGAACTCCGTCCTCAATCACATCATCCCCGAACCCGTACCAAATGGTATCCAGATCGGGCTCGAGCTCGGGGTCGTCGAGGCGCGTAACCTCGGAGAGCTCGGGGGACGGAGAGACGCGGGTCCGGAAGATGGGCAGCGGGTATAAAGTGAAGTCCGCGTCGGCGGACTTGATCCACTCCTCGATCCGTAGGATGGAGTGGTTGAGCTGAAGTCGGCTCAGGCGGTTGCGTCGGTGCTGAGCGCGGATCAAGCGATAGCGCTCGCAGGCGGTCTTGACCACCAGCTTCAGCTGGGCGATTTCGAACCAGCATGGGCATGCGAGGCCGCAGTTGTGGCGGGGAGGGCGGTAACGTTTGGTCGCGGGGACCCCGGGGTGCGACTTCGGACTCCGACGTTTCGGTCTCCGAGGCGACTCCGACGAGGGGCCCGCTGCTGCGACAGCGTCGGGGGCCGAGGGCCCAGAGCCGCTAGCCACGGGGGGGGCGGAGGTCGGGGGTCGGGGGTCGGAGTCGGTGGGGCCCGAAGTCCACTCGCACTTCACCTTGGACTGCTGGCACTCGATGCAGCCCTGGGACCTCCCAATTTTCTTCAAACAGGTCCGCCCAGTGCGGCGGCAGCGGCGGCAGGCTGTCGGTGTTGTCAGTGACGATGCCGACGAACGCCGATGGCGACTTACCGTGGGGTGGGACAACGATATTCGAGGACGACATAGTGGTTCAAGTTCAAGGGGGATTTTAAACTCCGACTCCGAATCGCCCTTCTTATATGTCTTTCGCTCAACACTCCCGCGGCTCCGGATTTATCGGACTTACGGACATACCGGACTTCGGTCGCCGTCCTCGGACATTCTCGGACATCGGTGATTTCGGCAACCGATATTTTCCGGGCGGATCAAACAGGATTAACTCCGAAGACTCTTGAGGGTAAGAGTCTTAAGAGGGGGATACTGTTATATCCGTGCTTTGTCGGTCCGGCAATTCCCGAGAGGGTTTTCACGCTATGAAGGTCTACTGAGCGTTTCCCTTCTAATCACTGATTACTCATCGGGCCGACGGACTTGTATTTCTCCGAGGCCTTATTGTCTAGTCCGACTTCTTTCTCGGGCGTCCTTACCAAGCCCGAAGTCCTTTATTGTTTAACCTTACTAAGTCACCTTGCTACCTTATTGTTTAACGTTTCTTACTTACCAATATCTCGCACGCTATTGTTTCAATAGACAATAGCGTACTTAGTTTAAAAAAGCTAGTTAGATATGTTTTGTACTTCAGTTTGATTATTGATTGTTTCTTCGCTATCTCGGCGTTGGTCGAGCCTCTGTCTTCATCCTCTATTCGGACTTCAACTCCGAACTCCGAACTCCGTGACTCCAGACTATAGTCTTGTGCGGAACTGCGGACCTGAATAGTCGCTCACTCTATTCCTTGTAGTGTTGCGAGAAACCGCGAACTCCGAGGTCGGACTTCCTCGGCCTTGGCCTGACTCGACATATAACAACTTGTCTCTATGCAGCCTCACGTCACTGAATGATGGAACATCCATTGGGAGTGGGTCCATTGGTTGTTGGAAGCCCCTGAAGAATAATCAGTGTTAGCATTGGAGACAGTTACAGCAGACGCACCTGAGGCTGTTGTACCTGGGGTCGAGATAGTCCAAGTGTCAGGGGCCTGACAGCAGGCTGACAGGCGAGGAGAGACAGAATATAATGATGGCATTGCGGTCTGTCGAGCATTTCGGAAATTTTTATCATGACAATGGACCATCGAGGTTGACAGGGTGGGCAAAGACATTGTACCGAAAGGCTTCGTTAGAAGGAATAAGATCCCAAGAAACAACAGCACATGCACATATCCAAGAGCGGCAGCAGAAAACTGGGATCCAGACCAAGAGTTGGAAATCCATTAGTAGACACACAAAGCGAGGCCTGAATCCCTCGTTACGACCTATGTGATGGGCCTAACGTGGTTGGGGCAGCAGCCGGCCGAGTCTCGTTCACCAACAGAACAAAAAAGCATGTATTAGCCCAGAGATATACAGTGTAAGCTTACTGGAGAAAAATAGGACACTAATTTGACACAATCTTATGGACAATAAGTATAAGAGAGGTTCTGGAGAGGTTGAGCGGTGTCTGGGAGTCGTGGTGAGCAAGGCGGCACATCCAGGATGTCAGGATTGTCGTGCTTAGTCCAGATGTCCTCAGTGTTGTCCAGGTGTGTCCAGATGTCAGGCTTACATGAAGTCAATGAGGGAGGTGTCGAGAGGCCGTGTATGAAGTAGGGAGTTGCGGAGAGGTTTGACATTTGTCTCCTTTGTTTGTCTCAGCATTTGTCTCGGACATTTATGACTAATCAAGCTCATTTGTATAAGAGATATCCACAACCGGTGATCATTGATCTCTCGCATGGGGGGGATAGTACACGTGACTTTGCACTGACGTATTCAAGCTGTTTACAAGTATGCAACAAGTACGCTAAGCATTGACCTCGACGGGCCGTTACATGGGTGTGCAATGAAACATTTTCTTCACTTCTTTCCACGCGTCTTCAGTGGCTTGTTCTTCTTTGCCATTTCCCTTTGGTAATCCCCATAAACTCTTCCTGCGAACCGTATTGCAACTAAGTGTACCAAGAGCAGTTGGTTCGCGGATGAAATTTAACCGCGGTCCAAGGTCATGCGTTCAAATCCCACTCAACATTTTCTTTTAAATACCTTTCAACTGTTTCTGTTATCTGATGGACATCCTTGTACACCATACTCTATGAGGGAGCAGCCAGGCCTTTGAGACTCAAGGTGGGGGTCTCCCAAATAATGAAGCCAGATGATTTTTGAAGTTGGAGGAAATCGTGGTCAATTCAGAACTCATGTGGAGCGTCTCTATACATGGGTACAGCTAAGAGATGCTTCCAATCCTTCTCTCGAGCTCCGCAACAACTTGCTGGAAAGCCCCCCATCCAGTAGGTAAAATAATTACCGAAGTCACCACCGTCTGAGGGGGACGTGCCGAGCTGGAAATTGTCCATGGTGACGCCGAGTGACTCGAGCATCTCCGCGTCAATGTCCTCGTCGAGGTCCATCTTCTCCCGTCGGATCTGCTGCATGGCAGCCTCAGAGCACAGAGAGGCGTCCGAGCCGACGTATCCGTGAGTGTCTGCAGAAATCTGTGAATCATTAATTGAGATGTTGCCATGAATGAATGGAAATGTACGTACTTGCTCCAGGTCAATGTCCTCACCAAGCTTCATGTTCTTCGTGTGGATATGAAGAAACTCGAGACGGCGGGTTGGGTCAAGGATACCGATGTCGACCTCACAATCGAACTGACCGAATTGCCGAAGAGCAGGGTCGATGGAATTAGGTCAGTCGGCCATGGCAACAACATTGGAATGCACCTTCAGCCCATCCATGAGCATGAGGAGCTGAGACATGACATGTCGCTCGACTTCACCGTTGGTCTAGTCACAGCAAGGTCAGAACCCGATGTTGAAAGGATGTGATGCGTGGTACCTTTTCACGTTTTGGCGTGATAGAGTCAATCTCGTCGATAAAGATGATGGCGGGTTTCGGCCTCCTTGAATGCTTTCTGTAGATGGAGTAGAGGTCATTCCGCAGGACCTGCTCCGTGTGCATCCGGTGGTCAGGTTGGGTGTCTTGAGGGGTGTGAGGAAGTAATGTTGTTGGTTACTTAACGGTGTGGGGGCAAGTGAGGAGGTCGAGGGGCAGAGTAGAGTGCAAATAGGGCAGCTGAAGTGGGAAGGAGTCAACCCTGGTTTTGACGAGACTGGCAGGGGTTTTGATTTCACAATAAGGAACTAAATGAGAAAAATAAACACGAACCTCGACGGGCCTCTCAGATCTCAGCTCTTGTAGCTCTTGTCCTGTGTCCTGTGCGTGCCACCTCTTATCACATGTATGAATCCTCCTGCGCAAGGGTGTCCGACATCCATATCTCGACTCTCCAGCAGTCTGTAAATTAGCTTAAGGCTTGTTGACACAAATACAAAGCTCACCTATTCCTTCAGCATTACAGGTTTTGGCAGAGCATGCGAGGGAGGAGAAGACGAAACACGGTCTCCGCTTTCAGTGGCTGTGTCTCGGAGCATGAAAGCTAGGCAGCTGCTAACTTCAAGTCGTCTGCACCAGGTTCTTGAAAAGGGTGAGCAGAACAAGTACTAGGAGGTGGGTTCAGCACTTGAGCAAAAAGACAGGCACACAACAAAGGTCAACACTGCATTCTCACGTCGCGCACCATCATCACAGTGACAACAGATGCCACTGGTTTGTGACCTGACGCGGCAAAAACTGGGCAACTCGCCCAATTTCTGTCGGGATTCCCTGGACCTGGCACATCCTGCAATCTATCGTCCTAGATATCTCTACGCTGACCCCCAAGGTCAACAGAGCGCGAAGACGAGGAGTCCAGCCTGTCCGACGTCGGCTACAATGATATTGGTGGTTGTTGCAAACAGATGGCACAAATCTGCGAACTGGTCGAGCTCCCTCTCCCCCACCCACAACTGTTCAAGTCCATCGGTATCAAGCTCCCTCACAGTATCCTGATGTTTGGCCCCCCTGGTACCGGTAAAACTCTCATGGTCCGACCGGCACTTTCTTCTTCCTGATCAACGGTCCCGAGACTATGAGCAAGATGGCTGGAGGGAGTGAGAGAAACTGCGTCCACGCTTGAGCACGGGCCCAAGCCATCATCTGTGTGTCCTCTTTTTCTTTCTTTCGGAGTGCTGGCTTATCTCCTGTCAGTTATGGGACCCGCTCCATGGCACCCCGCTCATGGCTGCGCCATTTAGCTGGAGCACGCGCATCTCAGGCACATGCTCACTCTTGAGCAGTACGGGTCTCAGTGTCAATTCCCGGGTACATGATATTCTTGCGTGCCAGGCCTGGAAGCGGCAGCCTACCTGCAGGTGCTCACCTTGTTTGACCTTACACAGCTCACCTTCATCCACATTCCTCAAAACAACATCAAGATCTCTGAGGGAGAGGTTACTTCTGTGCCGGCAAGGACGAGCTTGGGGAATCTGGGTTCACAGAGGACGACCTGTATGCTTGAAATCAATTCTTACTCCATCCCAATAGTATAGTAGCATGAATGACTAACGTTTCCTAGTATACAGCTTCACTGCTCCTTACGTGGGAGTGCTCAGAGCAAAAGGAGTTCGTATTTCACCCAGGCAAGTGCGACCAATAATGATCCTTTGTGCCCGTGGTCATTTTCAGGGCTGACCGACCAATTATCTCAGATCTGTTTGAAGCTTATTTCTACTCTGAAACTTCATCAATGTATTTTCAGACGGCTGTATAAAATGACAAGCTCTTCATCATTTCTGTCTCTTTTCTCGCTTTTCCGTGTTCATGGCTCTCATCAACATAGCCCCTTGTGGCGGGCCCAATAATGTCAACGAGGGCTACATGGAGATTTTCCCTCGAGCCGCTCCTGGAGAAATATGCCAACGATGCCAAAAAATCAAGAAAGCGGTAACACCCACTGCAAAGCAAGAACTAAAGGAGGTCGTCCACATCTTCAGCTCCGTCTCATAAAAGATTAATCATTATGCAGACGTTGAAGTCATGTGAAGGTTACGGATTGTGCGGCACGACCATGAAGCACAGTCTGTGTGGAACGTGCGGGAGACTTGGTATGTGTATCTGCCTCTCACCAAGGTCGAAACTGATTTGGCGGTTCCCAGATCTGGCAGACAAGGGGGTAGTAGTGTCTGTAACCTTCTAACCCCCCTAAGGCGGGGCCAAAGGGGCAGGAGTATGTCTGCTGGTAAAGGAATGGGTATGATGTACTCTCATTGTTTGGTATTTTTCTTATGGTTTCTTAGTGCAGTTGGTTAAGATGCGTGATTTGTATGGTGATGTTTGTTACAGCATCACCAAATGGTTTTGAGTTCGATTCCCATCATGAACACTCTTTTATTTTGACATTTTCCTTACTGCACCACATTATAATGCCCTACCACTTAGTGCACACTAAATAGTGGGTAAATTGCATTGCCACTTGCACTAACTTGTGGCATAAATCGTAATGTGACTACAGACAGTGGTGAGATAGACTCTGAGTTGGCGGGTGAGCTGTGATGGCTTGTTATCCTTGTCCAAGTGATGTAACACATATTAGATTTCTCAATCTCTGAGGTGTTTATGATCCAGATCCAAAATGACTCTGAGGCCAATGACGAGACTGATCTGGCTGATGCCTATCTTGTTGAACCGCTGCGGGCATCCTCTGTTGTTCAAAAGTTCACTGGGACTTTCGGAGCCAGCCAGGATACCGACAAACTCACATGCACTATGTTAGTGTTCAATCATTTCATTATGGCAGATACAGTGTGTTCGCTGGCTTTTGCCAATCTCCAGGGTGAGTATTTCACCTCCTTTTGTTCATTCTCCTTGACACTGAAGTACATGTGCAGGATCCCGCCACAAAGGCAGTCTAATTATCTTTGATCCTATGACGCACACCATTCATGGGTAGGTTTCTTGCATCCTGCCGTCCTCTTTACCCTTCTGATGTCTTACACAGCAAAAGCGAACCTGGTGATCATGGCCACAAAGGGATCCGTGAGACGATTAACAACCATGACTGCAACATTGCACTCAGACTCCCAAAGCAGATATCCTTCTCAACGCCTTAGAAGCGGCTGATCCTGGCATCCACGTGTCGACGTCTTGATATCCCTTCCGAAGCATCCAATGTTCAGCCAGAGTTCACGACTCAAACTTCTAGCTACAAGTACTTATGACTGCTACTACCACCTACAACTTACGACTCAGAATGTTCACGAAATGACTGAAATATATATTTTTTGGATCTATAAGGTTATATTAGGGCATACTGGGGCGTGTTCTTCAGTGTGTCGTATTTGTCCAAAAGCGTGAAGTTGTTTGCATTAGTTGTTCCACACACATTTGGATCCATCCATGGTCAATACCAATGGCGACAACCAGTATGGCAAAAAAGCATGTCAGTGAGACGTGTCTCAATTGGTTTAATTAACCATTAACTGTTATCTAGATCTTTCCGACGACATCTTGATTTCCACCTTCAAGAAGTATGCACGGGCGAACAGCGGGGCAGGATTGAATTGGAAAGCCCAAATAGGCCAGCTCAAACATAACTCTGGACTCAAAATTGGGTAGGCTTGAATGAATACCCAGTCTGTTATCTTGACGTGGTTGTTACAGGAAAACCAAGCTGTATGAATTACGCAAAGAATTGAAGATTGACACTGTCAAGAACAGTCGCCAGACACGCCAAATAGTGGTAGATATCAAACAGAATGATGTAGCTGGCGGGTGGGGTGTTACACAAACTAAAGGCCGGATGGCAGCTGGGGATGTTCTCATACCACGGTGCGAGGGACTTGTACATTTCCATTTCTCATCTGATAATTCAGCTGAAAGGATGGTACCCAGGGACCAGTTGCATCAGATATTACACGATGAATTCCCCGATGAATTTGACAACAGGTTTGTCGGTAACAAGCAAAACACCAAGCATTGTACCCTCTCAAAGCGCTAGGGCCATACCACCAAGAACATTGCGATGGCCACGAAAAAATGTCTGAGCAAGGGTTAAACATTGGTGTTGGTATTCATTTACCCATCTATGTGTCCAAAGACCAATTTGGTGCCTTGGTCCATGCACTTACCTTGATGCCAAATGTGCGAAAAGCCAATGCCATTGCGCACTACTATCTAGATCTTATCAAGAACTGCGGGTGTAAGTCCTTGCATTTCCGGATACAACACGCACTGACAGAAGCAGTCATTATTTCCATGCAGTTAACTACGGACATGGGCAAGGAAGTGAACGAAATGCACAAAATACATGAAGTTTTGAGGTGTGTCGTATTTATGTGTTCGTCCTGGTCTTTCAACCAAGTTCATTGATAGGGATGAGGTTGCTCCGGAATTTGTTCCACCACAATGGCCGCATGGAGTCAAACAATCTAGTACGAACAACACACCCATCAAAAGCTTCTGGTGTTGGTTGCAAGACGGCGAGGGGCACAGCGTGAAGATGACCCTCCAGCAAGGAGCGGCCACCAGAATTTTCCTTCCGCACGATCCTCTTCACCGGTAACCATTTTTCAAACAGCCTAGCGGGATCTCATTCTGACGCTATCCATACTAGCCAGACGTTCTATTGGCTATGGGTACCTCTTATTCAAACTGGGCTGGATAGATATCGTGAATACTGGAATAACCACAAGCTGCAAGGTTCAAAAGGAAAATTGAACGCCAGTGGGTGGTCGCCCTATCATATGATGAACAATCCAACAGACGCCGTCGCTACCGCACGAGACTGCTCTATCCGGGTGAATCCCGAATTGGTTTATCGGCTGCGTGAAGCATACGGCGGGGAGGAAGCCAGAGATGCGGCCTTCCATTTTGTTACCAGAGAATTTGAAGCGGAGGCGGATGCGGCTTACGTCGACTTGGGTTGTCCGGAAATTATTTTACCTACTGGATGGGCGGTTTTCCAGAAAGTTGTCACCGAGCTCGAAAGAAGGATTGGAAGCATTTCCTAGTCATGTACTGGTAGATGCTCTAGCTACCTTACCTACACAAGTTCTGAATTCTCCGTGATTTCCTCTCACTTTGAAAAGCATCTGGCTTCACTATTGGGTGGCCCACACCTTGAGAGTATGTTGTGGTGTACAAGGATGGCCGTCAGAAACAGTTGAAAGGTATTTAAAAGAAAATGTTGAGTGTGATTCGAACGCATGACCTTGACCGCAGTTAAATTTCATCCGCGAACCAATCACTCTTCATACTAAGTGCCCTGTCTCGGTAACCCAGACGTTCCGGTCCGGGTGATCCGCGAATTCGGTTAAAAATGATGGACGGAACACCCACCAGAACGTCTGGTAGTGTGTTACCCCCCATGGCGTCACTCTCCCTCATGTCACACAATTCTCAGTATCATGCTGTATACACTCAAAGACACTGATACTGCCCTGTAAATGACTCTAAATTACTACAACTTTACAACTGTCAAGTCTCCGATTTTTCTGTGGTAGGCAAGAAATGGAATCAATTGTAAATGGTCTGAACTGACCTGAAAATAGTGTAGTTTTGAGCAGCCCGCAGGACACCAGAAAGCAGACAAAAAAATGCGGAAAAATGAAGCAGGTCATCATAGGATGTCCAAAAGTGAGTGGAACCATCCATTGGGGCGGAAATGGGGCAGACGGGACGAGCAGAAGGGATGTGACACCATGGGGGGTAACACAGTACCAAATGCCCCAGACGTTCTAGGAGCTAGCCCCGTGCTAGAAATTGAATTGCCAGTGCTATGCTATGCTAGAAATACCAAGTCTCGAGGGTCAATAGCTAGCACCTATTAATAACAGCTATATAACAGACATGTTAAAAACTGCTATTTAATGCTAGAAATTGATAAATAGCACGCTAGCAATGCTAAAAATTCATCCTCGACATCCCAGTCCTTGTTTTCTGCCGCAGCCACTGTCTGGTGAGCTACAGAAACCAGTTAGGCACCTGCTCCCTGCTCCTTCCGCCAGGAAATGAGATTCTTGAGTGCAGGACTACATATCTGATTTGACATATTCCGCTGCCCAGCGGACCGAAGACCGGTGATCGCCGAAGTCGACATTTCCTCCGATGATCTGACGAAGTACCTTGTTTCCAGCTGTTTTCATCCGGCAGCTGGGCAGCAACCCCTGGGATTTTTTGGAATATATAGCAATAAATAGCAGGCCTCCTGGGGGGGTCACCAGCTAGAAATGTTAGTAGCATGTTATTAGCATGCTATTTATTGACATGTTATTAACATCTGAGTTTCTAGCACAGCCCTACTAGGAGCGATCCCGTCCATCATTTTTAGCCGAATTCGCTTAGCCCCCATCATGATGGACGGGATCGCGCCCGAACGTCTGGGTTACCGAGACAGCTAAGTGCCATTGTTACTGTTCATCGTTTGGTTTCTCGAGTTCAGTAGGCTCGCATAGAGCACTTTGTCTCGTAGTTGTCTGTAGAGATCAGAATCGCCGTTTTGTGGGATCGCATGTGACCTCGTATCCATCTCAGCGGAATCTCAGCGCATTGGCCAGCGACGCTCCGAGTCGAGGCGTCTTGGATCCCATTCTTTTTGCTACCCTCGTCCCGACAGCGCGTCCACGCCAAACTCGTTTTCGAAACGCGGCATTAAACAACTCGAGACGTCCACCATGCCCTTCTCCAGCCTCCCTCTCGACTTGATCCAAGAGGTGAGTTGCCAGCTATGCTTCCCTTCCCCGCCTCATTGACGGTTCTCTCAGATCGTGGCCTGGCGCAACCCCAAGGATCTGCAAAATATCCGCCTCGTCTGCCGGCAATTCGCAGCACTCTTGGGCCAGCACCAAGCCAGAACCTAAACATATGGCGGCTATCACGGTCAAACGTCGGCATGGACTTTCCTCTACTCACCGCGAAACAGCATTTTCCAGCTACATCTTCGACGGCGGTCCTTGTACGTCTTTTCAGGTGTGTCGTCGACACACCACAGAACTACTATATTCCTTTGCACTCGAGATCCGCATATGCTCTGGATGTCGAACTCGCCTCTGGCGGTAGGCCGCCTGCTCGCTTTATCTCCTCCATGAACCGCCGAGTGACATCGGCAAATGCCTCCCGTACCTTCTCTCGCTCTCTGAATACCCCCTGAGACCGACCCTTTGATAGACTGGATCCCGCTGTCGTCACGAAGAAGCCGCCAATCTCACCGACCTCGAAGAACAAATGCTCAAATTGATGCCCTACTTGGAGGGTACTGAGTGCGAAATATCATTCCTCTTTCTGTTCCATCCGCTCACCCTGTCGCCAGCTTCACGTTTGTACCGACCGGGTATCATACATATCGCGTTGACGCAGCTGGATGCGACCGAACAATTGGATAGCTCGATGACGGTATGTTCAACTTCTGTTCCATGCCCGCTCTGTCTGAAAATCAAGACATGGCTAGACTCCAAAGAAGGGCAATTGCTCCCCCAATATCCATGGAGGTAAATAGCGCCGTTCACTTCAGACGAAGGCGTTCTTCTTCTGTGTTTGTACAGATGGCGGCGATTCTACACTCGGTTGCGTCAGGCTATCGTTCAAGGCAGCGGGCGAATAATCGTGTTTGGTAGGTCCCCCCTCCATTCTCCGCGAGTTTTGCTTATAGAGTTCAGTGTCGCCACCCTCGCTACGCATCATCGTCTCACCTACGAACAGCTCACAGCGTCTCCTACCCTCGCTCGCCATTTCAAAGCCTTTGCGCGTGATTTAATCAAGTCCGCGTTAATACTCGATATCTCACTTCAGAAGACGCACAGCAGTGTCTGGGGGCCATCGTGGTGATTTCTTCACATTTGATCATTCGGTCTCTTACACGTTTCCGCGAACGAGATCTCGGCCCCGCTAGGAACCTCAAAACACCGCCAATCGACATCCTCGCTGCTCCGGTCTCACAGAACAACCTATTCGACCAAAATAAATGAGCAATGACCAACTCTATACCCCATTCGCCTTTCTACATCCAAGTTGAACATCCCCGAGATGCCCGAACCAAATGAACATGTGCGAGCTGCGGCGACCCCTCGGTTCCTTCAAATATACAAAGCATTTGCTTCCATTTGGATGTCCTGATAACAGCTGCTGACCCGAATCCGAGTTTCTTATATATTGAGACGTGGGAAAAAACCAGTATGGATCAGTGAGTGGTTTAAGAGGAATACTTTACACAAGAGGGAATCTACCATCGTACTAATTATGACTTTGTGGCGGTGAGTTTCGCCTGGCAGACCTCGAAGTTGAACCGAAATGTGAAACGGAATATCGGGCACGAGGAGGAGGATATATGGTACCGCACCCACATACACCAGCCTTTAAGTGTATGCTCCAGTCGTTCTACACCTCAATTCGGTTCGACAGAAATGCTGAGAGATCTTCTTCGAAAGTCGGTCGTAGATGGGAAGGTGGAAGGGTGAAACAGCACGTCAATCGATCCCATTGCGCTGTTCATCGCTCGAGCGAATGGTTAAAGTAGACCCGCCGAAACCTCGAAAGGGACTTGGGCACCATAGTCTCATGAGACGCACTATTCCTGGAATGCCAGGGAGCTTTGCCGTAAAAAGCTGGTTGCTGATGTTGGTCACTTTGACGTGAAGCTTTCATCGCCTCCCAGACGGAAGAAAATACGGCTACAATTTAACAAACTAAACGGTATCTTCGTCTTTGACCGGGATTGCATGAATGCCGCCTTCCTCTTCGACGACAGCAACCTTCCGTTTGCGAAGAGACGCCCTGACGGGGTGTGGGTCCTGTACAAAACAAGTCAAGGAACGATCCCGCAGCCTAAAGGTTAGCACGGACCTCGAATATTTCGTTCAATTCCTCACTGAAAGAGTCCCAGATAAATTCTCGAATCGAGGACGAGGGGGAATACTAGTACTCACAGCGTACGTCCTTTGGTCTCAACCACACAGAACCAGATTACGGCGCATTCAAATAGATCCCAGGCAACGTAGACACCTGTTCCCGTGGCCTCAGCGCCGGTCATACAACTCGGACATGAAATCACATACAATAAAACCTTCAAGTATGGGTCTGTCAGCTCTGTCCGCGACCCAAAGATTTGAACACTTACTTCCAACCGATGTGCTGCAATGCGATCGGTCCGGCATACGTGTTTACGAAAGACGCGCAGCTGACACCCAACGCGTACCTATGAAACGATTGGAGGGACGGCGTACATGGGTTACGCTTCACTCACATCGCCATACCCTTTGCCCTGCGAGGTCGTTAGACAAAAAAACTGCTGGGCCATTTTTGAGATCAGACCTGGTGTTATAAGCCAGAACCTCTGTAGGATACAATGCCTGCATCGGTCGACGTGAGTGACGAGATTACAAACTGGATCGTGTGATCTATAGTTACCTGCAAGGGTGTATACGCAAGGCTGCAGACATGCGGGTGCGTTAATTTGCCCGAAATAATATCAGGTGGAATCAAACCTACCTGTACACAAAGCCGAAGAGAACTGGAATTTCACTGAATAAGCGATCAGTGCGGATGAGAATTTGTTGAAGCCATACATATGAATGCAATAGCGGTATTGGCACCCGCTGGGTTACTTCCCGCAGAACCCCATTTCGCGGTACATCCTGATGTCAAATAAGGAACCAGAATTGAACATGAGAGATTATCCGCAGTCACCGGTGACGATTGCGAGCGTTCCTGCGCTTCCGAGTGTTCCCCAGAACCAGATCTCTGTGGGTAAGAGCCATGAACAAGAGCCTGGAAACGGGAGGAGAAACCCACTGCGTCGCCCGACTTTGTCTACCAGCGCAGTTGCCAAAACCTTTGCCATAAATGCATCAGGGCCAGGATAACAACCACTAATTCACCAGAACTCACTGCACCGGATGCAGATACGAGGGTGTTTACAAAGTTGAGGGTGAGCCGGGCGTTTTGGGACCTGGTTTAGGAGTCAAGGATATCTTAATGACCCTTCCAACAGGTACTTACTCGACTCCAGCGTTCTTAGAAAATCGACTCGACTCAGAGGGGTTTTTTTTTGTGATTTCTCTCGAATTTTTCACTCACCGCAAACAAGATTGTGAGGAAATACCTGCAACGAAATGAATAAAAAATGCCTCAGAGCGAACCATCCACCGAGCTCACCCGAGTCCGTTTCCCGACCACTGCCCAAAAAAGGCCATAAGAAGCATCAGGAAGGTGCGATACCGGGCATTAGGAGTGTTAACGAGCTCGCTGTAGTCCCACCTGCGCAAAAAGACACTTAATCGAAGAATCCTTCTACCAAGTCAGTAAAACAATACCAGCGCTTGTCCGACGCGTCGAGTTTGATGGCTTCCTCGAATTCTCTCCACTCTAATTGGACCAAAGGCGAATTCGGATCATCGTTACCATGATACCTAGCAAGAATATGAAGCGCTTCTTCCTTGCGACCAACCGAGATAAGCCATCGTGGGGACTGATGTTTGAATGAGTATGTGTTACGTGGGGATCTAACTAGCGTATACTTACCTCTGGTATAATAAAGGCAAAGACAGCCAGAATGCCTGCTGCCACGATCTGGATGGCGAGAGGTGCGCGCCAGGACCTCGTACTTTGTAAGCGACCAGTAGCAATTGTAATGCCGGTGCATAGTCTATTTAGATTAGCCCAGAATACGGTATAAGCGGGAGAACCCACATGGATCCAGCGTAGTAGAAGGCTGGAGAATGAGTCAAGATCTGGCTCAAACGACCACTGCATTAATATGCTCACTGTTAAAAAGTCCCGTCAGGCGACCACGCCACTGTACAAGGTTTGGAAAACACGCGTTACACTCGGAAACGGAAGACGCACCTGGGGAGGAGCCATTTCGACCACATAAGAAGGACTGGCAGTTTGTACAATGCCAACGCCCAATCCTAGTAAAAATGAAATTAGCATGGCAGGATCAGCCGCATTTCGGGAGATGATGCCGATATGGCGGGCGGCGTCGGCAACCTGCCGAAACCGTTTCGGTAGAAATGCCGACGCTCCGTCCAACCATACTTTCGCTAAAGTCCGACCCAATTCAACCCACCTAGTATGAATCTTCCGCCTAAGAGCGCTTTTATATGTGTCGCAGTCGTGACCGAAATCGAGCCTAAATGCTCATGAGATGCTGAAACCCACGTTGAAACGAGGGATCCACCGATGATGATGATCACAGCTCCAATAAACTAGTTCATGAGTTATATCCCCTGTGCAGTCGTGTGCGGAGGGGAGAAAACTCACCATGCCCCCCCTGCGACCCAAACGGTCGGTGATAGGCCCAGCGACTGGGACGGCAACAATACTCCCAATTGAATACTAAACATTTCGGTTGAGAATGTATCCCGAAGTTCAACTTGACGCACAATTCCGCTGGAGTGATAGATGAGCAATTGACGCTTCTCTTGCGGCTCTGAAACTTACAAGATTAAAGCAGTCGTGGTACCGACGCCCCCGCCCTGGCCCTTTATCGCCGTGTCAGCGTAACCTCCCACCTGGTGCATGCACTTGGCCTACCTCGATGCCAAAGTAATCCAGGTACTGGCTAAATCATGTTCCGGGGGAGTAAAATCGTAATTTATACTCGTGTATTCACCTCATCCCGTTAACGGCCGACATGACTGGAACGCGAGTTTCAGAAGAAGAGAGACGATGCAGCATACAGTCGTGTGCTCACCCGATCCGTCGAACCCATTCGCCAAGCTGCCCATGAAGGCCACCAGCAATATCAAGTACAGCTGGATGGACCTTATGCTGAGCGGGCTGAGATGCGGGCCCGTCGCCAATGCCAAGGCAAGGTCAGCATTGGCGGCCTCGACAATCCGGGCATTCTCAGGGACGGCAATGTGTGGGTCGTTGGAGTGTTCCTTCTCGTCCATAGAAGCAGCAGCAGCAGCAGCATCTTTCTCCGACGACATGGCGGCGTTGAAGGAGAAACCGTCGAGAATAGTAGATACCGTACAATATGTACTCCGGGGAAACGGAGAGACATCGGAGCTGGCGTTAGAGTGTCATATGACTGTTACGACCGAAAGCCTTTGCTTCTATCTGTTGGGGAGGCGATTTTCCCAGGCAGTTTTAAGTTGTGGCGTGCCCACACAAGCATCTATCTGTCCACCCGCCGTCAGAGAAACAGCCGGCATGCGTGAAAAAGCACAATTGAAGGCGCCCCCCGAGAATTCACCGCCCGAGAAATCTCGCAAGTTTCAGTCAGCAGCCCTAGTGTTGTTCACACTACACCATATTCGGGGTTAGTCTCTCTCAGACAGATGCTATCATTGCTATGACTGGACGCTCGTTCCTCGCTAGTTATAACTCGGGGTCGCGCTTAATGCCATGGATATCCCAAAAATTTCGGGGATGTAGAATCGCCAACGAAGAGCCCAGAATTGGTCGACAGGTCGACGTCGGGCCACGACCAAAGAACGAAAGCGTGCGCCGTGGAGTGGCGTGGAAGTGAACAAGTTCAAATTTGATCCTGTTTGATCCGCGTCGCCGAGCCGGGCCTAGACATTCCGGAAGCAATTCGTTCTGCAATTCATAACAAAACCGATACAACTACACAGGTAAGTACAACATCTCTACGCAAAACCAAGCATAAAAACACAGCGGACTCGGGAATAGTATATCAAAGTGTGGACGTCAGCGACGAACCCTCCGTGTCGACCGAAGGATGGACCATGTAATGCACCTTCACATTCTCCCCCTCCGCGGGCTGACTCTCCTCGTCCATAGACGGCAGCGAATCCTGCACGTCTCCCCGGACTTCGAGCAGATAGTTGTCCTGCCGGGCGCGTCAGACCTCCGCAGGGACGTAAAGCAAGAATGCTGCTCACCTTGACCAGCTTCCTCAGCATCTTGGTGATCAGTTCTTTTTCGTAGTCCGCGTCGGCTGTGTCCTGAAATTCGAACTCCTTCTCCTCGAGGTACCAGTCGATCAGATCGTCCCGGTCCACGCCGAGCCCCGTCTCGCGCTCCTTGGACGCGACGTGCAGCACGATCAGGCTCTGCAGCGTCATGTACTTGTCGTGCGTGATGATCATGCGCCTCTTCGGCGGTGCGGGTGCCGCCTGCTCGCTGACGCTCGCATCCGCCGCGTCAGTCTCCGCACCATCGGCAGCGGGCGGCTGCCGCGGGACCGGGAGCGAGCTGCCCTCCATCTGGTCCAGCGCGTCCATCTCGGCCGCAGACATCTCGATGTCCCCCTCGTCGTCGTCGATCTCATCCGCCCCATCTGCAGCAGCAGCACGCGGCCGCGCACCCTCCCGCTCTCCCTCCAACTCCTCCTCGTCGAAGTCGATGTCGTCCTGCTCAACGTGGATGATGGACTGGCGTAGAAGACTGTACGCCTCTCGTACGAACACGGGCGTTATCTGTTTCGAGTGTTAACGGAGGCACGAAAACCGTGAGTGAATGACGGGACAGACCTCGGAGGTGCAGTTTGCGCGTGCAATGGCCTCACTCAGCCGGATCATGCTTTCTAGCTGGCGGACGGTGATCCTGTACGAGTTCCTCCCCGCCCCAGTGGCATCATCTTGCCTCAGAATCCGGTATTTTTCCACCAGAACGTCGGCGGCCTCGGGGGTGAGCTGCGCGCAGACATCAGTACGGGCACAAAACTAGATAAATAGATACCAAATGACACTTGCCTTGGGATTGAACGTCCTTGCATAGCGAATATATCGCTGCAAAGTCTCCGTGCTGAACTCGGGGTTGATAGCGTCATCCTGGAACCGATGCACGTTGACGATGTGCTTCGCGATATTCAAATCCGTCTTCTCGTCACACTCGTCCAGGACAACGAAGAACAGGTCGAACCGGCTCATAATCGGGGGGCTCATCTGGACGTTGGCGCGCAGCGACTTTTTGCGATCGTATCGTCCACCGACAGGATTCGCTGCAGCCAGGATAGATGTCCGCGCGTTCAGTGTCGCGTGGATCCCGGCTTTCGCGATGGAGATCGTCTGCTGTTCCATCGCCTCGTGGATCGCAACCTGGTCCGAAATATCCATCTTGTCAAACTCGTCGATCGCGCAAATCCCGTTGTCCGCTAACATCAACGCCCCGGCTTCAATTGTAAAGTCGCCCGTCTCCTCGTCCTTGACGACAGCGGCGGTGAGACCCGCAGCTGACGACGCCTTGCCCGAGGTGTATACCGCGCGAGGCAAAAACGAGCAGACGTATCTGGGGGAGGGTCAGAAACACATCCAATACAGATTGACAGACGTACTTCAAGAATTGAGACTTTGAGGTCGAGGGATCGCCCACGATGCAGATGTTGATGTCCCCGCGAAGGTGCATCCCCTCGGGCGTCTGCTTGTGCACGCCGCCCATTAGCTGGAGTAAAAGACCCTTTTTGACAATCTCGTGGCCGTAGACAGTGGGTGCGATGCTTTCGACGAGGCGCGAATAGATGTGTTGTCCATCGATCATATTTTTGAGTTCGTCAAACTCGGGCTCGGTGAGCGACTCGATGAACGCCTGGCCGCTGTCTTCGCCCATGTCGTCTTCGCCACGGATATTCGTGCCGCGCTGAGAATGTAGTTGGGGTACTGAGATAACGTCAAGTGGCACCACTCACTCGGTCGTCGACATCATTCACCATGCACGCGAGGAACGCGGTCTTGTACTGCAGATCCCGCACGCCCAGGCTTTTGAGACCCGTGACACCGCCACCGATGCCCCCCGTCACCGCGCCGCCTCCACCTTTGTTCGACTCGCGCTGCAGCCGTGCTGCGTTGCCCCCCGGCAGGCCCAGTTGGCTGACATCCGGGACCACGATAAAGGTGCCGGTAAAGACGCACTTGTCTCCTGCCTTGGCGCGTTCGACCAACTCGGACCGCAGGATAACATCCAAGGAGCGCGGCATGGAGCCGGTCGGAATCTCGGAGGGATTCTCCTGGATGCGGACTTTTTGCCAGTCGGTGAAACGGGACGTGTCGATCTGGAGTTTCCACGCAGTGCGGTTGCCACAGGTGGGGTTGGGGCACAGCGCGGGCTCGGTGTACTTGAACTGCTGCTCGATCTCGTCGACGAACCCGCGGCAAATCTCGCACACAAAGCTGCCAAAGAGCAGTTCCGGGCGCACCTCGCTGGTGCGGGTGACGGTGCCACTGATGCTCATGAGCGTGCCGATCTTCTCCGTTCGCAGATCACGGATGCCCGATACCAGAGGAAGGTGGTAAAACGCGACGTTGAAGTCGCGGGACTGCAGGTTCGCCGAGTCGGTCGTCGCGGCGCTGGGGTTGATTTTGAGGTACTCGGGCTCGAACTCGGCGACGACGTTCAAGAGGGCGCGCCGCAGAAAGGGGAGAAAGCGGTAGTACATCTTCTGTATCGCGCCGGCCAGTACGTCGTCCGTGAGCAGCAGGTGGCCAAAGTCGACGTAAAGCGTGGTGAGCTCGTACTCGCGCATGGTGTGGATTTGCTCGATATACACGAGTTCACCGTCAAGGGCATCAGGCATATCGCCTTCGGAGCCAGGGGTTGCGGCCAACGCGACTCCTTGCGTGAACCTGTGGACATGAGCAAAAACGCGACCGACGGACGCGACGGGAACTCACGTCTTCAAAAACTTTTCAAAGGCCTCCACCAAGCTCTCTCCTACAACATCCTTGACAGGAGGAACATCGGTGGCCTGTGTACGCGGTCTCCTTCGCTTTCTTGCGTCAGCCGCGCCTTCTTCTTCATCTTGAGCCTCATCGTCCTCCATAGACAAGGCATTGGTTGCTGGTCTCTGCGCAGATCTGCCGCCAGTGGGGCTAGAAGGTGTTGGGTTTGGAATGCTGCTAGAAGGAAGTGCAGGAGAGCTCGTTGGATCCATCGTGGACGCGTGAAGGAAGGAGCAATTGAGAAAACGCGAGTGTCACAGTGTGTGACTGTTAGTTTAGGGCCGGCCTGAGCGCGTATTTCGCGGTTACACCCGAATCGATTCAAATCAAAAGTAACTGTTCTCCGCCGTCACTGTTGTCTTCCAAGAGCTCGCAAGCGGATTTCATACCTTTGTTACGACACTCTCATCCGTAAACTATGGCTGACCTGGAGCCCCTCGACTCCGCTTTCGTTCGGGATACTCTCAGTCGTCCACCCTTCGTCACTATCTCTGGTGTGATCAACGTTCGGGATCTGGGCGGACTGTCCTCACAAATCTATCCGAATTTCGTCACTAAACCCAGGCTCATGTACAGATCGGCGGAACTATCAGGCATAACAGAAGAGGGCAAGAATTTCGACCAATACACCAACACATTTTGTCTGACCATGCAATAGGCAAAGCGCAACTCAAAGAACTTGGAATCTTGCAGGTCTTCGACCTTCGGTCGGACACGGAGATCGAAAAGTACAACACACCCTTGCCAGATATTGAGGGCGTGGATATCAAGCATGTACCTGTCTTCAAGAAAGACGACTACAGCCCCGAGATGATGGCCAAGTGCGTACGTTACGAGCTGCGACGGATCGAACAGCGACTAAAATGTATTCCCGTAGGAGATACCAGCTGTATGCCAGTGGTAAAACAGAGGTACAATCCGTCGTGAACGCCGTCCGTGAATCTCATACACCGCCTGCAGGCCTTCATGGAGGTATTTGTTCCGAAGACTCTTGCACGACCGCAAAATAACCCCGATTCTTAGCTGTATTCCCAAATTCTGGATCACGGCGGGCGGGCTTTCGGGGCCATCCTCCGCCATATCAGAGACAGGCCAAACGAAGGCTGTCTCTTCCACTGTACGGCCGGAAAAGACAGGACAGGCGTAATCGCCGCTATCCTGCTCAAAGTAAGTGTCTAACGTCCAGGCTTCGAGTCTTGACGCTTTGACCAGCTTGCTGGGGTGGATAACGCGACAATCGCGCACGACTACGCTCTCACGAGGATAGGGCGGGAGCCTTCCCGAGCCATGATTATTGAGCGCCTATCAAAGGAGCCGCTCTTTGCTTCAAATAATGAAGCTGCGCTCAATATGTTCACTTGCCGGTGAGTTGGCGGAACGGAGTGCTCGATTTCAGCTCAGCCGGCATTTGGCAGGGAAATAACAATGATTGCCTTCCTGGATATGCTCGATTCGGCACATTACTCAGGCGTGGAAGAATATGTGAAACGTTTCACAGATTTGAGCGATGAGGATATCACCACCATTCGACGTAATTTACTGGTTGATAGTACCAGTATTCGGAGTAGAGTCTAGTACTTAGTAGTCGAACTCGTTCAGATAAATCTTCTTTGCACTGCCACGTCTCCTAATCTGGGTACTTGACGACGAACAACCTCCGACAACCCCGGATCCATTCCCGACTCCACCTTGCGGTGAATGGACATGAGAAGCCCAGAGAAGTCCACTGATGTCCGTCACTGAAAAAACCACGACAACCTAACACGCCCATATCGAGCGCTCGTCCATAACTATCCATCTTCTGCACCGATCCTCGCTGTTTCTCTGGCTGCCAGAAACGACCTGAAACGTCTACTCTGACCCTAATCAAATTCCATCTGAATCGCACATGCACGAACTCGTCGATGTTTCGGAAGCTAAGAAGCTAAAGAAGGCGATATGATGTGCATAGGATACGCACCAACCTCGCGGCATTTTCCTAATATATGCATCTACCGCTATCTACCGTCACGACTACCTCCGTCATGAGACCGGTCACCGAAATGATTTTCCGGATCCACGCGCCTGGCAGTATAAAAAGAAAGATCTTCTCGTTGGCCGGCCCCTCATCTTCCCCCTCATGCTCTTTCTACCTGTGCTGGCTCTCCTTCACGCGTTCTTTCATGGTCTTGCGTCGGGAGCAACAAGCAAGCCGAAAATAGCGCTTGCTTGGTATACTGGCTACCACAGTGCTCTCTCCGTTTCGGACCCAGCATTCCCTTTGTCGGAAGTTCCTTGGGATCGCTATACACACCTGTCTTATTCTTTTGCGTGAGCCTGGTTTGTGCTGTTAGAAGGCGTCGTTTATGACCGAATCAGGGAGACAACCCCGGACGTCACGGCTGTTACCTTGAACGGGTCAGATCCTGGAATGCTCCCAAAATTCGTGGCCGCGGCCCATGCCAATGCGAGTCATCATCCTGGATGGTAACTTCGATGTAATTTACCAAAATGGCCCAGGGAGTCAAAGCTTTGGTGACGGTTGGAGGGTGGACAGGCGGACTCTATTACTCTTCGAATGTTGCGACGGCAGAGAACAGGTCAGCACCCGTTTAAGTTACGCTCTGCCTTCACTACCGAACTACGCAGAACACTGTTCGTCAAGACCTTGGTTGATTTCGCAAAGAAGTATGACCTCGACGGGCTGGACTTTGACTGGGAATACCCGGCTTCCTCTGGGATTGGTTGCAATACCAACAGCCCTGACGACACCGCCAACTTCCTCGCGTTTATCCAGGAGCTCCGCAAAGATCCTTTGGGCTCCCAACTCATCTTGTCTGCCGCAACAGCCATCTCTCCCTTCACAGACTCGGACGGTAACCCGTCGGCCGATGTCTCTCCATTCAGCAAAGTTCTTGACTGGATTGAAGTAATGAACTACGATATCAATGGCCCCTGGTCTGTCTTTCATAGAAAGACGCTACGAAACATCTGACTCGTTCTTCTTCTGTCGTAGGTCTGCGGCGGTTGGCCCGAATTCACCACTTAACGATTCCTGCGCGCCACCTGCATTCCAGGCCGGTTCTGCGGTCTCAGCGGTCAGTGCTTGGACCGCTGCGGGAATGCCAAAGGACCAAATCGTCCTCGGCGTCGCGTCCTACGGCCACTCCTTCCGTGTCGCCAAATCCGATGCATTTGTCACCGGCTCAACAACACAACTCGCGCTCTATGCCCCATTCAACGCCTCAGATACGCCTGTCGGCGATTCTTGGGATGGCACGCCTGGAATAGATGAATGTGGCAATTTCGAGGGCCAGGGCGGTGTCATGGACTTTTGGGGACTGATCCAGCAAGGGTATTTGAATGCGGACGGAACACCGAAGAAGGAAGTGCCGTATCTTTATGACGAGTGCACCCAGACGGTCCGTCCCCTTAGCACACAGGCGAGCACGGGCTCATGCTCATGGCCTGTTCCATATAGCCCTACGTTTACAACACAACCACGGAGAATATGATCTCCTTCGACAATGCAAAGTCATTTGCTGTCAAAGGTGAATATATCAAGTCGACGGGCCTGCTCGGGTTCGCTATGTGGGAGGCGGGCGGAGACTCGCATGCTATTCTTCTTGATTCCATTTACGAGGCGGCTGGATTTTGATAGGAAATTAATTGTCTTCGACCAAATACATGCTCCGGTATTTTTTCAACGCAATTTGATTGTCTGCAATTGTGAACATTCCCGCTCTCGGAAGCCACGAGAGCTTCATGTCGAGGCGGCCATCATCGGAAACCAGCTGGCATGAGAAGCATGAGAACAGTGGGCGCCGCGACTAAGGCCATTCTTCTCTTCCTGTTCCAAGACTTTTTAGGTCCCAATCTACAGGAAACTCCAATTCGAGGTTGAGGGAGCAGAAGTTATCGATACATTCCAATAGACAAGTGCTTGAACGGACTGGACTGGCATGAATAACCCACGGGTCGCCGGGTTCGATTCGGCTCGGGCATCCCGGGGATGTTCGATTTCCATGTCAAGGACGAACGGACATAAGGCCGTTTCTTTTCCATCCTGCTGTTCAGAGGCTGAGAATTCAAGTCATCATGCGAATCAGGCTGGATTCCTAGGACGTACATACTACCTTTGGAAATGTATTTGTCCCCCACTCCCCATCCATCGGCGCGGCGCCTTCCTTTCCTCCGTCTGCCTTTCCAAGATTTGGTAGAACAATTACGGGAAAATGCGGGTCAACTCGTATGGCGTCGTTTCCATCCCAACCCGACGCGCGTCGGAGAGTTTTATGCCAGGGACCTGCAATCGCCTGCCGTATGAGCGTTGTTTGGTGTAAAATTACGAACCTCCATGAATTCAGCGGCCATTTTTGGTAGAACAGCTCAAGGCGTTGAAGCTCTTCAAGCGGAAGGTGTCATGTTTCTTCTTTGAGCACGTTTACGGCTATTTTTCTCTAACCGCTGTACTCTGACATGTCTCCGGTCTGTATATGCTGAGCCCGGATCGGTTTCCGGTCAGGCTTGCAGCTCAACGTCCCCTTCTCGAATACAGTATGCCTCGCAACTCAATAATTATTGGAATGCACCAAGAATCTCCGTCTAATTCGTATTCTCCTCCTCGAGCAATTTCCACTGGCCGATAAACACGCAGAGAACATCTTCCTTGCCCTTCCATTGGCTTGAACTGAACTCCAGTCTTTCGTTGCTCAGCACGCCTCGTTCCCCCATCGGAAGCCTCCATGTCGCCGCCCTCTCCACAATCGTGCGCATCTCCCCCATCCTGTCGAGCGTCGTCTCGAACTCCATCTCCAGCACACGCAATGCCTGCATATTTTGAAATGAACTCCCCCACCCGCTCTCCTCCCACGGGACGACGTCACCCCGCTGCTCCCTCGCGATCTCCTCGCGCATGCTCTCCAGATCCCCGCCGCCACGATGCGGGTTGATGTAGAACGGGTAATTGTGCTCGCAGTACCACCAGTCCCGGCTTCTCAGCGTGATCTTGACGCGCTCGATGCCCTGCACGGCGCGCGCGCAGCTCAGCTCCGCGAAGCACTTCTCGAGCCAGTACATCTGCACGAATATGTGGATCTCTTTGACGCGCGCGAGCTGCCACGGCTGGAAGCGCGCGAAATAGTCGGTCTCGTGCGCGATGCCCCATATGTCTGGGAAGCGGGCGCCGAGGCCTGGGGGCCCCGTCGCGGGCGCCTGCCAGAAGACGTGCGTTTTGAGCCGGGGCGGGAGGTGGTATGTCTCGAGGTAGACGCGCCGGCACGTTTCGAGGAGCGCGACGTTGAGGGTGCGCGGGCCGGTGTAGCCTGGGCGGCTCACGTTCGGCGGGTACGCGCGCGCGGGGTCGGGGTCGGTGTACTCGGCGAGGATGGCGGCGAAGAGAGCATTGCGGATCTCCGGCGGGATGCGGCCGTTGTAGAGCGGGGACGCGGATTGGGGGTTTACGGCGAGTGGCCGCGCGTGGATCGGGAGGGACAGGGAAGGGAAGTTCATTTCATTTGTGTTACTTGATTCAAGTTGGAGGAGATAATCAGGACTTTTAAACGAATTGGCTTAATCGGCGAAACACTGCACCGAGGGGTTTCTATGCATGACTAGGGGCCAGCGCTTTCACGGCGGCCGCGTCGGTGACTACCAAACTTGTTGATCCATTAGGTGACCGACAGATTGAACATTCGTAATAATTGACTCAATCCCAAAAAAATTGCACAGCTTTGAAGTTTGTCCGAACTTCGAACTGAACTGGCTAGCGGGGATCGGTTGAGGGTACTGTAACATCCCAACGTCAAGCGAAACAAGATGTGCCAAAACCCGTACAGCTAGCAGCAGCAAGTACCAATACTCAACGCATTACTCAAAGATCGTTACTGACCACCGCCGCCTTCCTCGCTTCTTCCTGGATAGCCTCGAGGAATACCTCCGCGCTCGATTTCACGCTATCCTGTGACGCGCGATATTTCTTGCTCAACTCATGGCCCGTGGAAGACGAAGAAGAACGCACCACAAACAAAGGCGGCCACTGCAGTGGCGCCGCCATCTCAGCCTCCGTCTGCCTGCGGCTGTACATGAGCATGTACGGCCCCGCCCCGAGATGCAAGCCCGCGGGATCCGACAGGACGAGGTCCTCCGTAACCTTGCACCCCGGTCAGCATCAAAAACAAATGCGGCATGAACATGGACGCGCCTCGGTAACTGTGTAGTCGACCGTCTTCCACCAGGTGCCCTTGTCTTGGACGTAGGAGTAGATGTGCTTGCGGCCGGGGAGGCCGGTATGCACGAGCACCGCTCGCAGGTCATACTACGAGAGACGGGATCAGTATTCGCACGTCTCGGACGACCTGGAACAGGGCACTACCGGATAGCACTGGAGCTCGGGGTTGTCGAATAACCCGGCGAGCTCGGTTTGGAGATTGCCGATCTTCTGGTCAATCGCTGTAGATCACGACTTGTGAGCAGGTACACTATCGGACGTTGCCGCTGGACGGACCTTCGACCTCGCGCTCGAGCTTTTGTAGAGTGGTACGCAGTTTGGTGGCCATGGTGGCCAGTGTTGCGATCCGCTCAGGGTCATCGCGCTGCGCGATATGGTCGTAGTAATCGATCGCGCCCCGGAGATTCTCGAACGTATCCAAGCCCTGCAAAGTGAATTGAGATGAAGGGCTCGGCACCGCGGATAGAACCACGTACCTCGTAAAAGGTTATCCTCTTCCTTTTCTCGGTGAGCATCTCGATATCTTTTTGAAACTGGCGCTGCGAGTCTCGGGTTTCGTTCGCAAGGTCCAAGTTGGTCGCGAGGAACTGGTCCATGTAAATGCACTTAGGATACACGAGCGGTTCGGGGGACAACGTCGCCGTCGAGGAGCTCGCACCGACAATGATCTCGAACGTCACCATCTCCGATGGCTGGAGGATCAGCGTGTGGTCGGACGAGCCGTCGTCGTTGTATGTATTGAGCGTCTCGGAAAGCCGCGTCACCAGATCGTTTGACGGGGACTCGGGGTTGATTTCGACGGTGACGACGTGGCCAAAGTCGGACTCGTTCACCGTCTCCGGCGGGCCAGTCGTTGGGCTGTGGACCCGACAGTATGTGAAGTGGAGTAGTCGGTTGGTGTTGCTGCGTGATGCAGTAAATAAATTATCTGGGATAAAGAGAGCGTCATGGAAACTTACGGTCCTTCGACTTTCTGCTGATCGAGTTCGCTCTGCAGAGCATTCACGACCCTTTCGAGAAAGTCTTGAATGCGAAGTCAGCACGTATGCTTGCCAATGGAGGAAGAACCTACTTTTGGATGCTGTCCCCACAGACATTCCGTGTACAAGCGGAACAGTCTCCCACGACGCGAGCGTGGTGGTATCGAGAATGATGTTGAGTTGGACCAGATCCAGACAGGTAAGCATCTCGATCAAGTTCCAGATTGCCCAATCTATGACGCCCTCAGCTTCATTTGCTCAGCGATGACTCAACATACCAGGGTTTGTTCGGGGAGATGCGTCTTCGACATGATGGAGATGCAGTTCTGCACACCGCTGGCGAAGTTGTGGTACATGGAACAGACTCTGGATGACCTGCACTGATCATTGAGATAAACGAGCAAGGCCGCCCATAAATTGGTTCACCAAAGCTGCATACGCGTTTCCCGCCACGTCTGCACGCAACGCGACGGGCCTTGAAGAGAAAGATATTTGAATCGTCGGAAGCCACTTTGAGTTAAAATACGCACCGACCGGCCTCCCGCACCATGAAATCCTCTGGGGGAATAATATTATCGGATTCGTCTGCCGCAAAGTCGTTGTAGCTGGCTCGGATAACATCGTCGAGTTGGTCGTCCGCGGACTTGACGTCCGGCTGGGTGGTGCGCACCATCTGCCAGCTGGGATCCGGAGAGCGAGTAGTCGCACGAAACCTCGCATTAGTCGGTGGGTCATCGTCGCCCGTGAGGTCGATGACATTATTCGACTTGGATGGGAAAAGGTGGCCAAAATCTTGTTTGATATTCTCGAGACTCGCCAGACGCTCACGTTCCTCGGCATCTTCTGTGGCCCCACTCAGCGCTGTCAGTAACGTATCCGCCGCCTTTGCCATATCATTATCGTGCTTGCGCAGGATCCTAACAGCATGGTCGAAGTCGGCGCCGGTGATCTCAACCAGCATCTCCCCGTCTCGTTTTTCTTGGTCTGACATCCATTTCTGGGCTTCTTGTGGCGGTAGCGGATCTCGCTCTGACTGCTCCTGGCGCGCCGCAGCCTCTGGAGTCAGATGCATGTTGTTCTTGTGGTTCAAGGTGATACGGTTGCGCAGGTCGAGCGGGTTCAGAGCACGGTGATGCGAGCGATGGGAATTCGGGCCGGGAGTCCGAGTCTGACAAATGGGTGAGTTCAACAATTTCTCAACCCACCATCACATTTACCTCTCCAAAAGCGCGAGGCGCCCGTCCTGGGAGATGTCGACGCTAAGGATCCACAACTACCTACGCATTCATTCGTACGGTCATCTTTGATACTATTCAATCTTGTACTTTTTCTCTCTTCTGCTGGAATATTGGATCCATTGAGTGTTCAACTCCACGGCTCAAGAGTCTCTTCCTTCGACCGGGAGCCTAATATATTAATTGAGAGTGAAGTGCAGACATACTGCGCGACGCCGGTGTCGGCGACCCCTCCGAAATTCACGCTAGTATAAACAAAATGCTGCACCCCGTGCTTTGCTGCCGCATCCGCCAGCGCGTTGGCTTGCACCAGCTCGCCCTCGACACCATTGTTTGGATTATCGTAGCTCTTCTGCACAGAAAAGACGGCGTAGACGGGCCCCGGGGCAGAGGTAAAAAGAGCTGCAGGATCATCCGGGCTACCTAGATTCGAGCGCTTTTAATTGGCACTCGCGGATGTCGTATCGCGAGTTTGGGCAAGGATGAGCCAGGGAGCAGCGCCAAGCGGCTTGGTTTACCTTGGCCAGTGCTGTCGAAAGGTTCAGTTCGATGATCGACAAAAGTCGTGAAACGTGCCGTGCACAACAGCTCCGCCCTGCCTGCCGGTGGCGAGTATGACGAGCACAACTTTGTTGGTAGAGACCTCTGGAGATTCAGAAACTGGCATTGGTATTTTGCTTGCTTTCGCAAGGAAAGACGGTCCTCTTTATGTCGCCAATTGTTGGCTCTATCATGGCAGTAATAGTTGGAACTATATTCTACGGTAGGCGAGAGCTACGCGGTTCAATTTCAAACGAACTCCACGGTTCGAGCCGGCGTGGGTTCGAATCCGGCCGGAAGTGACCCTTTTCCAGGCCTCATCTCTTGTGTTTCTTCATCCATCTGGCACCTCCTGGACTGTACTGGAGCTCCGGACTCCCCCCACATATTTCTTTTACGATTTCCAATTACAATGAAAGTTCAATTTTAATTAAGCGAGTTTTGTACTGAATGTAGTGATTTCTCGGATCCGATGCCCACTGTCCAGTGTCCAGTGTCTTGTGTTATTAGTAGGGAACTGAGGGCAGTCATTCTGAACATTTTCATGGGAAAATCAATGCAATGTGAGGTGTGAGGTATGTCACTAAATTTATGATGCACGTCCAGGGTTACTTATGGGAAAATACATGATGGTTAGGAAGTACTCCGGGAGTCCAAGCAACTGCTGACTGGGCAGAAAAGTATGTCTGTGGAAGAGTTAGAATATCAGGAATCGTGTGGGGTTGAAAACAGGGTCAGAAGATGCACTGAAGGCACTGTTTTCAAATATATCACAAGTCAGTACAACAAAATGAAGTGCATGAAAACTTGTAGCAGCCAACCCACCCCTGTCCTTGAATGCTTGCGCATGATGAGCACATCATTTATTTCACTTCCTGCCGTGTGCATACAACGTACACATTTGTTGTGAGTCCAATGCTGGACTACAGGGAAAGTGTTCCTAAACATGATCAGTCATGGAAGGCAACTGCAAAATGGGTCAATACACTGAACCAGTCTCCCGGGGAGTGGTTCGGTGTATTGACTGGTGAGGAGTCACTCCCCACCAAAATCCAAATTCGGAAGAATCCAGAAAAAATGGGATACTTACCTACCAGCAAGGTCAAGGTCAACGTGACTGAACTGAAAAATCAATTGGAATTGAAATGAATAGAGGGTCTAGCCAAATAGAATAGAGGCATGTGTTCAATATTAATGCTTTAAACATGTGAGGGATGCAAAATAAATGTCCGACAGGACTCATCTTGATGGAATTCAGTCAATCTAAGATCCCTAGTTAATTCTGAGACAAATCTGGGAGAAGAATTGAGTCAATTTCATGTAACATGACACGGTATGAGATTTCGAGTACCTAGTTGTGCATTGAGCAAAAAAAACTCACTATGTCTCACTGGAAATACTTTCGCAGGCTAAAATAATATTCATGGACAGGGAGGTACAGAAGGAGCTTCAGGACAACAGACCAGGAGGTGCCAGATGGAAGAGGAAACATAAAAAATTAGGCCCGGAAAAGGGTTGCTCCGGCCGGATTCGAACCCACGCCGGCTCGAACCGCGGAGTTCGTTTGAAATTGAACCGCGTAGCTCTCGCCTACCGTAATATTCCGCGAAAGTCGGGAAATCAGGATTACTGATTGTATCAATAGGATTATTAATAGCTTACTAACTGTACGGAACGCCGCCTTGCTGATGCTTCTCATATCTTGAACGACTGACTCACCGGCAGATTAACATATTCAAAGCTGCCTCGTTATTTGAAGCAAAGGTCCAAAGTTTCCAAAGAAGTGAGGGTAATGTTCGGTGTGATCCGATGCACATCACTGATCATCACGGATCACACCGAACATGCGGAGCTTGAGAAATCCCATGCCATCGATCCGTCGGAGAATACTCCGACTTGACCTTTTTTTTTCGTTGGCCGCAGCTTCGAGTCAAAACGTCTTGCGGAGCGGTACCTAAAGGAGAAACACCCCGGCCTCCCCACGACTATTCTTCGTCCAGTGACCTTCATGGACCAAATAGTCCAGGGCGATCCCAATTCTGTGATGAGCCGGCTTGTCAAGATAATCTTCCTGACACAGCTCAAGCCCACGACAAGTACACAGTTCGTCGCCTGCAGCGACATTGGGGCCATCGCTGCCTTGGCCCTTCGGAACCGGGAGCGCTATATAGGACAGGTCATCGATATAGCCGGTGACAAACTGAGCCCGAGGGACATGGCGGACGGGTGGCGCGAGGTGTTTGGGGAAGAGATGCGACCGAAGCTGATGGGTGGCAACGCCCTCGCTTGGGCAACTCGGGCGGGCATGGTGGAGTTCAGGACGATGTTCAAGGTGAGTGGTCCATATTACGCTGCCTGCTTTGCTCAGTTGTCGTCAGTTCTTCAACTCGAGCGAAGGCGGATGGAACGTTGATATTCCAGCTCTGCGAGCTCAGTACCCAGAGTTGAAAGATCGGAAGACATTTCTTCGTACAGAGGTACAAAACACAACCTCATCGTAGCGTGCCATAGAACTACCCAAGCAATGCTTGATGATATCACTGTATGGCTGATCCGCCTGACTTGCTCATCCATTTGCAAGTCTGCATACCCATATCATGATGCGACCAGACGCCAGTTCATACACCTCTCATGCGTCACTGCATCCTTTTTGCCTTGTCGAGGTCTCTCCAACCGCATAATTGTACTAATATGTTCATGCAACCCGCGTTCGAATAACGCGACCGGCTGACACGTGACCGCAATATGACCTTGGAACGGCAGCGAACGGCACACTACTTTTGCTGATGATAGGGTTTCTGGAGTTACAGGTACATACAAGCCTTGTACGTCTCGGAGGAGGCGCATTCGTCGAAAAATATAAATATGTTGGTATCAAGCTACAAGCTAGCATTTTCGTATTATCCCGTTGCGTTTTTCTTCTTCTCTGCGTGCGAGATAAGCGTAGCGTACAGGAATAAGCAGTCGACAAACAAAACCAACCTGTACTCGAACATCAAATGCGCGGCCGCGTACATGGACACGAAGGCGCCAAAGACAAATTGCCATCCTAAACAATATTTTGAATTACGTGCGTACGAAAAACTGGCTTGTGCTCGCCCACCTCCCGCGGTACCAAACACCTGCTGCACGAAGTATCCCGTCCCGTCTATACCTACGACGAAGCCCACGAGGTTGGCCGTCGCCATCATGAGCATGTTGCAAACCGCGCCGACGGCGCAGACATGTCGATACCAGGGCTCCTGTCCGTACTGCGATGTTGTGAGTAGGACTGTCAGAGGAAAAACGGGAACGTACCTTGGACTCAGGGAGGGCATAGCGGGCGATGAGTTCCGGCACGATGAACAAGCTGACCAGCCACCCCCATGCCAGAAGGCGGAAGGTCAAATCATGCCAGAGCGCGACGAACGTAAAGACGAGCAGCGTGTTAATTATGAGGGTGTCGCGACCACCGAGGGGGACGTAGATATAGCTAAGATGGATCTGAGTGTAGAATTGAATGAGTGGAGCGGCAGAAGTACCGGGTGAGCCAAAGATTGTAGCTCCGGTGCCAGCTTCTCCAGAAACCAAAAGTCGAGTAGTTGTTCGCCATACAGCGTATCATGTTTTCCGGAGCCTCGATTCCAGCCGCCATAGCCCAAAGCCGGAAGAATCGCCAAAATATCATCAGCTGGTGAGCTCGGTGAGCAGCGCCAACATGAAGAAAAAGTGGTCCAACCTTCAACCAGACGATTATGAGATTCCAGAAACCGATTAGGGCTATCTGAGTAGGCGTATCGCCCATCCAAGCTTTTGTATCCTTCATCGCAACGACATACATGAAGTGCAGAATAAATTCCATCGTGAGCATGGTGAAGAGGAAGCGGAATAAGTAGCTCAGGACGGCAGCTCTGGGGATATTCAGCGGCTTCCGATGCTGCAGGCGCGGGTCACCACCGGTATAATGCTGGGGAAGATAAAACTGACCTGCCAAATATAATCGTTGAACGTCATGATTGGTCCCGCGAGATAGAGGGGTGGGTAGAGCACGTAGGAAATATAATTTAAATAAGAATAGATGGGCTCGGGGTGAGAGATTGTCTGGCGGTGCTTCTCGTTGAGCTCGGCCACATTCTTGATTGCACGAATAGATGAGCACAATCGTACGAGGCATCGAAGAAAGACATGCCTCCAAGGGACCTGGGTTGTTGCATGCCCAGTAATAGTCCATGCTGAACGACACCAAGCGTAGCATCGTTATATTGAAGGTGACGTGCCATCGGGGGTAGATTCCTTCAAGCGAATCCTGTCAAACTTTAGACGAGGTCCAACCAGAACAGGGAAGTAGTGGGTACCAGGAATGCGAGGGAAGGCATTATATTTCCAAATTTGTATCCACTATGCCAATCGTTCATGAAAATAACTACCACGTTGAAGATCCAGCTGCAAATGGGACCCGCTTTGGAGGCCCCACAAGTCTTGGAAATCAAGTAATTTGCGGTGAGGATGGGTAATATTTTCAGGATGCTTGTCCCATGTAACGCGAGGAGCATGACGATGGAAGCAACGCAATTGAAGCGGAGGAGATACAAATTGTCCTTCGCGGCGCCATGGAGTCGGGTTCGGACAAACTTGGCGAGGAGAAAAACTCCCGCACCCAGTACCAATGGGATGAAATTGTTTCTGAATCCACGATACTGTGCATCACTATTATCCTGAGGTTGCTTAATTGCACAACCACTAGAGAAGGCGGGTGGCTCACAACGAGGCGACCGAACATCCAGCCCTTAGAAAGCCTTGAACGGAACCTTGGATAATTGGGATGCGTCGCTGGAGGAACATCGATTTAGGGTGCAAAGTCAGCGCCCACTGTCAACGCACAAGAACTGAGGGTAATGGGTATCCAGGCCATATAAAGCACAGCTATGGAAACCAAGACGGCGTAGAATCTAAACTCGATGGTCCTCCATCGAGCTGGGGAAGGCTCTTGCGAGAGCGCTCGAGAACTCCGCAACGTGGCCGGAATATGGACGGTGAGGTCCGTTAGACGCATGTGCTTGGATTGAGTCGCTTCTAGATGAAATGGGGAAATTCCTGGTCCCGGTGCAGACGCGTCTATCATTGAGATCGTCGAGTCAATAGCGCCATTAAATAATGTCGAGAATTGAAAAGCGCGTTTGCCGCTGTTTGCCAGTAATTTGATGTCAATTCTTGCAGTTACAATAGTAACGTCCTCCGGGCAGACCTGGATCCTCTGGGTTCTGGTCCATCCCGAACATCATCCGCCAGAATAGATTTCACGTCATGGCCTTGTCTTTAGGTATTTACTTCAATGGAATTCAAGTTCAATCAAATTCTTTGGTGTCTGAATTTTTCTTGCAAGAAGGGACAGTCCCCTCCGGGTGCACTGTAGTTCTCAGGTCTTTGAATCAATGGTTTAATTTTCTTTCAAAAGACGAGGGCCCTCTGGTCACACTGTAGTTGTTATCATCTAAAGTCTTTGAATCAATGGTTGGATGCAAGAGGCAGCTGGCACCCTCCGGGCGCACTGGGTATTTATTCAGGGCAAAAAGTGGTCCTATGGCCGGCAGAGGAGGCAAACAATATCTACCACGGCAATGACTAGCCCTGTGGCCACTGGCTGGTGAGGTGAACAGTGTCTGGCGTGGAGCTCGGGGATTTCTTCAATGGTGACACGGTGGGTGGCCATGACTGAATGGAGAGTGAGAGGTGACGGAGAAAAAAAGTGAACAGGTGGTTGAGGACTGTCTCTAACCACACAGGGCTTATAAAGACAAAGCTAAATACTTAGAAGTTAGAATAAGCGGCTCTGGGTGCAGTCAGGTGATGTGGCAGTTCTGTAACCCTAATCGAGTGGTCGGAGACTCAGACAGACAATTAGTGTTTGTAGACCTGGATGCCTCCAGATCCAGGAATTTCAGATACTGTAGAACGACTTGCATCAGGAAAACCCGAAAGTCCAAAATACGCGAAATTATCAACAATTGTTCATAATTGTTGACAATTGGCCGATTATCAAATTGGTTATGTCCCCGCCAATTATGGCCAATTGGGGCGAATTGTTGACGAATGCTCAGCTTTATTGGCATTTTGGAGAGGTCTTATTGCACGGTTGAAAGCAGAAAACACACATTTATTCAAAGAAACTACGTGATAGACATGGATGTAACGCTCGATTTGTAACTACTACTACTACCTTGTACATAGAATGTCAAATCTGGATTGAGATGCACAGACCCATCAGTGGGAAACGGCTCTAGTTGTTGAATTATAGCATATGGATAAGAGACAATGTAGCACATACCTCCTCACCACGAAAGAATTTCCCTGGAGTGAAAGGAATAGACCCCAGAAAATAAGCTGAAATGGAATGATGACGGTGATCAGTGTTGAGCAAGCTGGCGCACAAATTGAGGAACACACCGAGAGATCCACCAAGAGATCCTTGATCGGCCATATTGAATTGGGACAATGGGAATGATGTGTCGAATGAAATGCTGTCAGATTGTCAGTGGGAAGGATACAAGGCAGGCCTGTAGAATAAAACAATGAGGGAAGGGAAGAGGATCAATGAATGAGTTGCGTACCAGACACGGTGATGTGGTGCTGCTCAACGTTGACAGCCTGCATGTTCCGGAGGCTGTGAAACCTGTGAGTGCCGTAACATGTGATACAGGGGTGGGACACATGCCACGAACGTCGGATATCCACGTCAACGGCCATCAGATACATGAGGATAGGCGATGGACGTGCAACGCGGGAGACAACGAATTCGAGGGTGTATCAGAGAGACATATGCTGGCGACAAGGGGCACGAGGTAGAAGAGTAAAGCCAACATTAGTGAGAGCACGATGAAATAGGAGCACAATTGATGTATGTTGAGCAAGGCAATGTCGAGCATGACGTCCGGCTTACTATGGATGCTACAGAGGAGTCACGAAAGGGTTCAGGCTCGTGGCGAGGTTGAAAGGGACTTCAAGCACAGGTCAGTGCTGGGGAAGGAACAGGAAGAGAGATGGTGAGGGAAAGGAAGAGAAAGGTGTTTGATCCCCATCAAAACGAACCATTTTTCATGACACATGTCTCAGCAAAGGTTGACGTGAGAGGCTATGAGAGGCGATCAAATTTAGGGCCGGGTCAGGTGGATGTTGAAGATGAATATCTGGTTCTTTGCATGAATTAATCTTCTTTAACCTACAAGGAGTCCATTCACCCAGAGGCATTCCTATGTCAGCCGACATACCTCCTGATGGTACCCGGCCTGTTTTCACCCACAAAAAATGCATTTCATGTGAATTATCCGGAATTATCATGGAATGGTCGATTGTTGATAATTGGGAACAATTGTTTCCCAAATGGGAGATCGGGGTTTTCCTGATGTGGGAGAACAAAAAAATCACGACAGAAGACATTAGACCGTAATACACGTAAGGCCGATGGGTGCGCCTTTATTCAGTACTCCATTTGGGGAGAGAGTTGGGAGTTGAGGAAGAGGCAGATGGGCCGCTTGTCGACTGTACCGGCCCAGGAACAGCCGGTACTAGATCGGGGCCTTCTTCCTCTTCTTCGTGGAAAAGGAGGTGCAGAAGGAGCCCAGGTAATGGAGGATTGTTAGTGTTTACTTGTTGCTCCTCTTGGAACAGCAGGTGCACAGGCATTGTGGAGTCTGCAGTGACGGGTATGTAGTCTTCATTAAGCACCAGTACTATCAGTCCGTCATCAGGGAGTGGAGGGGATCAGTGTTGAGAGTGGGGCTCCGGAAGCTCTTCAATGTGCACACAACGCAGAGACATGAGATGGTGGAAAGAAAGAAAGATTCGATGCGGGTGATTCTGAATCAGCGGAGATCTGTTTCAAGTGTAGGGTTAGGGTAGATCTAGGGTTAAGGCATGGGAATAAAGTCAATGATCGAGGTCAGACGGACAATTAGCGATCTGAGACCTGGATACCTCCGGATTCAGGAATTCTTCAAGGCTCTTAGCACAGTGCGGCCAACTTCCACGGCGAACCTCAAATTCTGACGTACTCCAGCAAATGACACGGCATTTCATTGCGCTTGACATGCAGCCCTCAACAGCCCTCCCCCTTAGAGTGGCGAGAGCCATCTTTCTAGTACTTCTCCCCACCTTTCGTTCATCCGTGACAGGTGGAACCACTCACAATGTGAGCGTGCTTGAGGTTACCTAGTGCCAGACTCAGCTCATAACAAAACTTCCAGGAAAAGACCCATGATATTCCATTACCGGCCATTTGCAAGCCCCGATTGTCCCTGCCACTTCAATTCGCTCGAGTTTTCTTCTTAGCACTTCCAGATTCCTTCCGCCGTCACATCTATGAAATATTCCTGGTTAGAAACGACAATCCTTTCCGCGCCGTCATCAGTTTACCTTTCGGCCTGGTGCTCAAAATGAATGAGTCATCCGGACATACGACCAAGGTCACCACCCTGCAGCTCCTGTCTAGTCTCAAAGCCATAAACCATCCCTTTCTTTTCCACTGCGTCTTTTCGTCAATGAAAGACAGAGGCTATATGGTTTCTACTTGGGTCGATGGAGATAGCACGGCGGATGTTTGGGACGTTCTGCAGCCTACGGACCTGAAACGAATGGCCGATGATCTTCAGGACCAGTGGCAAGCTCTGCAAAGCCAGACAGAGAACCAGAGGCACCCAATTTGTAGCGCTGCGGGTGGGACAATCGTTGATGCACGCGTGCCTTGGATTGCTGAAGAACGTCCTCAGGTTTTCCATGACTGTTGTGTCTCTGCGACCGAGGTGTGGCTTGGGCTTGACTATGACATTCCTTCCGGACAGGCCTTGCGAAAGGACATGCAGACGGTCCTCGACACCGTTTATCACATTTCATTCTGTCACGGGGACATGCTGCCCAAGAATTTCATATCTCCTGGTGGTCTGGCAAGATGGCAGGAAGGCGGAAGCAGGGTATGTTTCATCGATTGGGAGCAGGCAGGATGGCTACCCATCTATTGGGACGCTCTGAAAACCACCTGGGTTGAGGACGACACAAATTCGGAATATACAACTCGACCGGTCTTCAAGACAATATTCAGAAGGCCATTGACGCAGACTGGCAATGAAGAAGTCGTTCAAATGTACAGATTTTATAGACATTTGTGCAATCAGTACAAGCTATATACTCGAGGGGTATTTCGTCGCCTGTTTTGATTCGTGTTGGAATGAAAATTTAGTGCGCAAATGCATCTTACCAATAGTGATAACAGCCAAGATTCGAATTTTGCATTGAGATGAGAGAGGCGGTGAGTGATCCACGAGAAGAATGCTAGGAGCCTTAGGTGCAAATCTGGGAAACCAAGATGTGAGGGTAGGAGATAAGAATGGCACGTCCGTTGTGTGCAAAGGCAGATCAGGCGCCGGTCGTGGACGCGAGAAAGAGAAGACCTGTGTTGCAGAGAGCCTCCACCACACTCAAAACCCATTTTGTACACTTGCCAATTTCACCTCCGGACGGAACCGTAACGTTCTGCGCGGTGTTGATGAGTCGGGCCTGGCTTAGAGTCCTGGCGGACGCATTGTGAAGTTGGAGGAGAGAGGTCAAAGACACAGCGAGCTCCCGTGGCCCGTTTTTTGTGTGTATGTAGACGAGATAAGTAGGAGGCCACCCTTGCCCTAGACGGTCTGTGTCTTGAGCGAAGTTTCTGTTATGTAACTTTCTTGTCCTGTAGACCCCTTCCGACCAATTACCCCTCAAGGCAAGAGCCTCGACAGGCCTCGACAGAGATTCCTCCCGCCGATTCCGCACCGGCGCCCTCGATACTCAGCGCCCGGCTCCGGCGTCTTTGCAGCCCTGTTCAAAAGGGAAAGGGAATAAGTTGACTAGAACACTGCGCTTGACGTCAGACCAGCTGGTTAGTGCTGCATACTTTGGATGTTTAGATTCTCAACGTCTTTTTTTCCCCCAGACTTGAATTCGTTTATGGTGCTTCTAAGGTGGTATTCTTTGGTGGATCGCGTCCAGTGCTGGGTTTTAAGAGTCTCACCAACAATATCATAGTGAGCTTCAGATTGGGCTTTCTTTCGATCAGCCTCTTCTTTGAGATAAGTTTCAATCTTTTCTTCTAGATGTAGCATTTCGAGGTATTTTTCCTCAGTAGATATGTCTTCATCATTCATGATTAGCTGCTTCTGTGTGGTCCAAGTTCGAATTTGGCGTGCTCTTTCACTGACCAAGCGGGAGCATTTTTTAGCTTCTGCAGTAAGTTCATCTTTGTAGTCCTTCCACAGATTCTGAATGTTGTGTCCGCTTTTTCTTCCAGTTTGGATCAACTCAACGTGTTCGTCCGAGAGTTTCTTTGATCGGGGAATAATGTATTTAATAAATCTCGGAGTTTTGAGTAGATATATAGGGAAGTTCCATATTCCTGGTCCATACTGTTCATCCGTTCGACATGTTAATTGGATAGAAATCAAGTAGTGATCACTGGAAATTAGACTGGGTTGAATTGACCAATTTCGATAGCGTGTAAAGTGGTTTACTGGGATGTAGATGCGATCAAGGTGTGAGCCAGATACATGGGTCTCATTTGTAGCTGTATTAGTATGCTTTTGGAAGCAAGTGTATTCACAGGTATCTGGGAAAGTTGAGCGCCAGCCATCTTGCATACAGAAAAGGGCTTTCAGACACAAAACACTTAATGGTACAACTTCCTCTTTGTTCGATGTGCGATCAATAGCATTTTCAACAAAATTCCAATCCCCCAGTGTTTCAGTTGGAAATGGAAGCTCCAAAAAAAAAAAAAAAAAAACAAAAAACAAAGAAACCCCTCAATCTCAAGCCTGGACCGAATTCAATCACCTCTTCACTCTCTACCTCGAGCGTCATCACATATACAGCCCACATTTTTGTGTGGGACAAACCGATCTCGTGCTGGTGTGCTCGTGCCTAGTTACTGTATAGGATTCCTCGTTGCCCCTATGTATAGCTGATTTTGAGGAAAGAGTCACTGGAATTTTTCTGCCTGAGGCGAGCCATGAAGAGATAAAATTGTTTTGGCAAACTATATTACATCTGCCGAGTGTTGACGCGATGCTCTTCCAGACGTGCAACTAATTTGATGATGAGTAACTAACTAAGCCAGCAAGAGTTGTCCAGTACATTCGTTCAAGGTACACCTCTAATCATGCATATTCCCATAGTCCTTCGACTGGTTGTATGCTTTTTGGAAAAGCTGGGACCCATAAGCACAAAGTTGTCTTTGACGGAAGCACACTTACACTTGGGATTGAACTGGATAAAATTCAGGTTACACCGACATCCAAGAAAACTGAAGAGATGACATACAAACGGCTCGTCAACCGGAAAGATCTGGCCTTCTTCACGTTGCCATGATGGTTGGGTGGGGATGCCGACCTCCTCCTCGAATTTTCTCAGGAGTCGTTCACATGGGATTTTCGTAAACCCTGCTCGGGGGGTGATAATCTTGAGATCGGGATCCGAGAGAGCGAGGAAGACAAGGATCGCACGCGAGTTGCACACTATTTGAGCATATCCCTTCAGAATAGTAATTGACACCAGAAGTTGCCCAACGCAGTTGACTCTTCTGTCAAAGCTATCTGCTGGCTTGTAGCCGTAGAAGAAGAGCTTAGAAGGGTCGGGGGGAGAGGGTCTTGGATTCTGGTCTATGAACTGGTGAGCAAGATTTCTCATTTGTCGAAGAGAAATGAACATACAGAGTGGCAATCTTGCTGATCATCCTAAACATAAAGAGAGCTCGGTCACAGCTATAAACATCACGTGCAAAATCACATGTTAAGTCACATGCTTTTTCAGATGAGCAGCTTTTTGGCTCCGGTGCGAAGAGCAGTGTTTCAACCACGCTGCAAAGATGTCAAATTTATCCCTCTTCTCTCACCTGTCCTCCAGTTATGATCCTGTAAAGTGCCAGTATTTCCTCTCCCTTCTTACTTATTCTTACTGTGTTTTTTTTTTTTGAAGCTGGAGAAATTGAATTTAGCATTGTAATATTGCCATCACTTTTGTGCCTATCTGTCTGATGTGCTGCAATTTTCCTTTCAATGTTTTCTTTTTTGTGGCCCTTCTGCCCAGTTCCTTCCTGATCAACATTGATTTGTGTTCATCCCTCTATAAGCCATGTTGTTTTGCAAATAGTAATGTTGAAAAGGGCACAATGCTTGGAGAGCTGCTCTGGCAGATCCATCTGATTACTTGGGATGAAGTTCCAATGCAAGATTGGCACAACCAAGAGGCTGTGAATAAGACAATGCAAGATATTCACAATGATCCACAGCCATATGGTGGTCTATGGTCAACAGATTCTCCCTGTGGTTGTGAAAGATGGAAGGGAACAAATTGTCAGACTGTCTTCGACGGTCTCAGCTACTATAGCAGAAGATTGAAATACTTCCAGAACATGAGAAGGATTTTGCTAAATCACTCCTTGAAGTTGGTCATGGAAGAAATACCAATGCAGTACAGAATATTGTCCTTCCAGCTATTATGGAGCTCCCAGAAAATACTGTTGAATCCCTTATTGACACAATTTATCCAGGCATATCTGCTCCTGGCTTAGCTTTGGACTGGCAGCAAGACAAATATTTCTTTAAGCACACAGTTATCTCAGCACACAATGATGGTGTTGACGGAATCTATCAAGTACTGCTTGACAAATTTCCTGGGGAGGAAAGAGTCTTTTACGGTGCTAATTCTATGGTGACAAAGCACGGAGTTGACAGTGGTCTCCAATACCCCATCGAGGACCTCAATTCAATCCAGGCATCGGCGTTGCCACTTGCAAAATTGACACTCAAAAGTTGGATCTCTAATCATGGTCCCTCGAAACCTTGATCCTGCAAATGGTCTGTGCAATGGCTCTTAAGGGAGTTTGACCAAAATGTCAGCCCATGTGTTAGAGATCCAGCTTATTGGTGGGGAGCATGATTGGAAAACAGCATTTATTCCATGTATCACAATTATTCCCGCTCCAGAACAGCTTGCCTTTTCCATCAAGCATCATCAATTCCCTGTTCACCTTGCATTTTCCATGATCATAAATAAATCACAGGGCCAATGTTCACCACATTGGTCTGGATCTTCGCACAGATGTCTCGGTGCACTTCCAGCCAATGTATTAACGCTCCATTCAAGCTCAACACCACTGTCACAAAGAATATTGTTGTTAGCAAAACCGTGTGCGAGTAGCTTGTGAGCAGTTTGGTAATGCCTTATGGCAATAAAGCAAGAGATATAAGTTCAGAAACTCCTTCGAACACAACTTACGATTATCCACGAATCAACCGAGCAACCAAGTAACGAGAGCGAGTCTTCGTTAGATGTGACTACGAGAGCGAGTCTTCGAGTCTTAGGATTGTTGCACTAACCTTTAAACAAGCGCGTGACTTTGTTGTAAAGTAGCCGAGTTGGTGATGCTTAGACTCACGCACTTACTGATCAAAGTAATAGTTTGGGTAAAAGATTGAATTCATTCACTAGGGAAGGTCCCTTTAAATACAGTATCTACGGAATATTCTACAAGATTCTGTACTATTCCATACTATTCCATTACACGGTACAATGAGTCATCAAACACGATCACATGAGCAGTCGTGTGTCCGGCACTTGCCGGTTATGGCGTCTTGAGTTGATTGGGACGGTCTGATGAAAAATAAGTAGTCATCACATAGCCCCCCCAGTCTCAATTCACTCGAAGTCAAAAAATAACACTGGTTGTTACAACTCGAGCAAGTAATAAATATACAAGTACAAACCCGTAGGTAAGACGTACAAGAGAGGTGACCATTACATGCACTGATCATATACATGGACATGTCTTCATCTTCCGCTTCTGCTAGCATCACCTCGTTGTCCAAATCATCAATTGTCAGCCCATTCTGGTGTAAGTACATACACATGAATTGTTCTGCTGGCTCCTCCTGTGATGGGTCCATGGGGGTCTCTTTGGGGATCGGCCACATGGTGAGATGGACGGCATCCTGATGTTCGGTTACAAGGAGACGCCGCGAATACTTCGAGATGAAGTGGGCGCAGACTGAGATGGGATGAGAATTGGAGTCAGATATGATGAAAGAACTCACGAAAGTCCATTGCATTGGAATAGACAACGTGAGACATGAGTCGTTGGAGGGATTGGCCACTGCCGTAGAAAGCAGTCTTATTGATGTGATGAACGAACTCCGTGGTTGACATATTGATTGCTGCACCGAAGTTCCAGGCCGAGTTGTACCCATTCTAAATCGAGGTCAGAATGCAACAGGTAAGCCAATGCATATAATAGACCCAAATCTTTTGAGCGTTGGTCACAAACTCGCTGGCTTTGGCACGTGTTGCAAAGGATGGACTGTCGTTCATGCGGCGCATGCCATACCTGTGACAGCCGAGTGCATGAGTAAGATTGATATACATAAAACTCATGTCGCACCCGCGAAAGAGGCTGATCCTGGGCATGCAGCAGTTGTTCTCATCAAGGGCAGCGACAGGAATGCCTTGGGGAATATAAAGGCCGCCGCCTCGATAGGCCGGCTGGTGATTGCTACCTGTCACGATTTAGACGCTATCTAATCGCGACAACGCCTTATCTAAGCGCCTAATCAAGCGCTCGTCTATTTAAACACCAAGGCTATGCTTGAGTCATCAGTGATCGGACAGCCAGGGATCGGGTTCCCACAGGAACATGCCGATGAAGCACAACGGATTGGTGATCGGACAGCTGACAGGTCTCATGCTGCGGACATGTGGAGTATGCATGGGCATTACTCAGAACACATGGCTTCAGGACTTTTTTTACTCAGAACACATGGTTCTAGCATGTTTATTACTCAGAACACATGGTTATGGTGCTTGTAGCACATGGACGCTCTATTGTATATATTATTAGCACTAGTTACATAGCCACAGTTGAACAATATAAGTAGTGTAGCTAGTCGCATGTATTCCTTAGTCTTTTATTCCATCATTCTTCGAGCCTCACTCTTACCGAGCACCTCCAATCCGCATTGTGCGTCCATTGGGTGTTCTTGAGCCTTGAGCGTGACATAATAAAAGACTACCCTTCATACCTTCGTACCGCCCCTACCCTCCGACCTCCTTTCCCTTTCCCCCCATCCCTCTATCCACTACTTGGTTTCTTACCTCTACTTGGCTTCTCGTATTTGAAGTTCCATTCTCCCTATTCTCCACCCGCCAATTTCCTACCTCGTCCACAGCGAGTCTAAACAAGTGCAGCACCAGTTGTTTTCGGTTTACCGAACAGACAGACACTAGGCCACGGGAAACGTTGAGTCCGTCCCAAGCCACATAGCAGTCGCAGGAGTGCCAGCCGGACCTTCGGGGAAGACTGCCTCGCTATCGCCGGGGGTGTTGTAGAAGACCCGGGGTAGTTCTGTCGCAAGAGACCGTTGCAATTTCACCAACCGCTGAGTGCGGATTCGTACCAACACAGTGACCTTCCGCGCCCCATCCACCTCCTCTTCGTCGGGAACCTCATCCCCGTCGACTTCCTTATACCGCTCTGCCAAACTTCCTACCTTCACCCCGTTCGACCGACTTTACGCCGCTCTCGTCCAACCACCTTACCAACCACCTCGCCCGTCGCTCATATTACCAATGGCCGACGAAGACCAGAACCAGGGCACCACCTCTTACATGCCCGCCATGGACCTCGACCCCGCCCCGAGAGAGACTAGGTCCTCCCGGATCACCCTCGCCCGCCTTCCCCCCACTTTCGATGGCTCTGATAAGAGCAAGTGGGAAACCTTCCTCGACGCCCTCCTTAATTACCTATGGGCGTACGATTCGGAGTTTGACTCCGAAAAGAAGAAGATCGCATTCACCCTTTCGTTATTGGGGCGAACCGATGGTGCCTCGTGCCCAGCCACAAACTGGGTACGTAATTGGCGAAAGCGCACACTGCGCGAGGGGCTTGATAGCCTCTACCACTTCGATGATTTGATCTCGGAGTTGGAAGGGACGTTCCAGGACAAGAACGTCAAGCAGACGGCGCACATGCGCCTTACGACAACCCGGCAGGGAAAGACTCCCCTGGCCGACTTCATCCAGGCGTTCGAGTTGAACGCCGAGGAAGCGGGGTACGCCCCGAACGACAAGGACACCCCCCACAACACCTTCCTAGTGGAAACACTAGAAGGCCTCGTCGAGGAGGCGGTGCGCACCCAGCTGTATGCGGGTGGAATTGAGGTCCCGGAGGATTACGCGGGACTCAAGAAGAGGCTGACGGCGATCAGCCGGGTCATGGAGCGGGGGAAACTCCGAGCGGCTCAGCAGGGCCGGATGTTCTGGACCCCGGCACGTGCACAAGCGCCGGCTGCCAAGTCGTCACCAGGGTTCGGGCCGGCGCCCAACCTCGCGAAGAAGATCGGGCCGGGGGAGACCGCCCCGATGGATGTGGACCGCGCGCGGCAGACGCCACGCGTTTTTAAATGTTACAACTGTGGCAAGGAGGGCCACATGAAGCGGGAGTGCCCGGAGCCTCCCAAGTCTAAATTCAATATCCGGTCGATCAAGACTGAGGACTACTCGCAGGACGACCTGCAGGCTCTCGCAGCCGTCCTTCGCGAGAAGGGTTTTTAAAGGGGCCCCCGCTTGCGGCCAAAGCCGGGCGCCCTGCGGACACGGACAAAGTCGCTCCAACGACGAACATTATGCCTACCAACGTTTTTACTTTACTGCCCGAACTTAATATTAGCAATGTAGTTACCAACCCGGCTGATGATATTTATACCCCAGAAAATACTAGTCTACGAAAGAGCATAAACGATTTCCTAGTAGCCAGTGTAGAAAACAAACAAAAAATACGTATCCTGGAGAATCAGAATCGGAAACGTAATTTAAAGAATCACAGAATGGACGAAGTAAATAAGCGTTGGAGCGCATTCAAAAAGGCCCCTGGAACCCAAACCAGTGTGAAAAATAGTGCGACGAAAAAGGACGGCGATGCCGTGAGGGCTCAATCCCAGGATCGGGAGGAAGCGCCCAAACAGAAGAAAACACGCGTGACGCTGAGTCAGAAGAAGACACAGGTGGCGCAGAAGTTGGCACAGCCTGAGGATCGGCTTGCCAAGGAGATGAAGGAAATCCAGAAGCAGAGGCGGCATCACGAGATGCTAGTTCCCGTTACGCTGACTGCGTTGGACACCGGGAAGACGCGCGCTGTCAAGGCTCTTCTCGATAACGGTTGCACTACCACGTGCATCGATCGAGATTATGCCAAGGCAGAAGGCTTCGAGCTCCACGAGCTTGACGTGCACATCGTCGCCCGCAACGCAGACGGAACGGAGAACTCTCGGGGAAAGATCACTCACTACGTTGAGTTGATGCTTTCGGTCGGACCCCACGTTGAGCGCCAACGGTTCTTGGTTACAGGACTAGGCAAGGCTCGCGTGTTCATTGGGTACGATTGGTTGTTCAAGCACAACCCCGAGGTAGACTGGCGATCCCAAAAGATTGTGTTCAGTCGCTGTCCGCCTGAATGCAACATGCATGGCACGGAGTACCGGACAGGGATGTCCGCGGAGGAAGAGAAGTTGGAAGACGGCGAGTCGATCCTATTGGTCGACTTTGCGGAACAGATTGATCTGCGTGCGCACGGATCACAGGCGCAGCAGATGGCAGAGGAAGCGAATCGTGGGAAGGAGCGCATGACCGAAGGGAAGGTCCCGGAGGAGTACCACGAGTTCGTGAAGGTGTTCGCGAAGGAATTGTTCGACGCCATGCCCGAGAAAAGGCCGTGGGATCACGCAATCGAGCTTAAGCCAGGATCAAAGGCTGTAGATTGCAAGATCTATCCGCTCTCGGTCACGGAGCAGGGGAAGTTGAACGAGTTCCTGGAGGAGAACCTGAAGAGTGGGAGGATCCGACCCTCGAAGTCGCCGATGGCTTCGGCGTTCTTCTTCGTGAAGAAAAAGGATGGCAGCCTACGACCAGTCCAGGATTACCGGAAGCTCAATGAGATGACAATTAAAAATCGTTATCCACTGCCACTAATCTCGGAGCTCGTAAATAAGCTCCGTGGCGCCAAATACTTCACGAAGTTGGATATCAGATGGGGATACAACAACGTGCGGATCAGGGAGGGAGATGAGTGGAAAGCGGCATTCAGGACGAACCGAGGGCTGTTCGAGCCGCTCGTGATGTTCTTCGGCCTGACGAATTCCCCGGCAACGTTCCAGACAATGATGAACAACATCCTTCGAGAGCTCATAAATGAGGGAAAGGTCATAGTCTACCTGGACGATATCCTTATCTTCACCGACAACTTGGAGGAGCACAGAGCACTGACGAAGCGGGTACTTCAAATCCTGCAAGACAACAAGCTCTTTCTCAAACCAGAGAAGTGTGACTTTGAGAAAACGGAGATCGAGTATCTAGGAGTCATCATTTCCTACAACTCGATGAGGATGGACCCGGTGAAGATCAAGGGCGTGATGGAGTGGCCGGAACCAAAGAACCTTAAGCAGACACAAGCATTCTTAGGTTTCACGAACTTCTACCGCCGCTTCATCCGAGGATACGCGGAGATAGCGAAGCCGATGACGAGGTTGACTGGGAAGGAAGGCTGGAGCTGGGGAGAGGAGCAGAGGAAGGTGTTCCAAAGGCTCAAGGATCGCATTGCCGAAGACGCCGTACTGGCGCTTCCCACAGATCACGGGAAGTTCCGAGTCGAGGCTGACGCGTCGGATGGAGCTATAGGAGCGGAGCTCGCACAGGAGCAGGAGGGCGAATGGCGCCCTGTTGCTTTCATGTCTCATGGACTCAATGAGACTGAGCGGAACTACGAGATCTACGACAAAGAGATGCTCGCGATCATGACCGCGCTGGACGAGTGGCGGGAGTTGTTGATGGGCGCAAGCCAAACATTCGAGATCTTTACTGATCATCAAAATCTCGAATATTTCAAGAAGCCTCAGAAGGTTAATCGCAGACAGGCCCGGTGGATTCAGGAACTGGCGGAGTTCGACTTCACGTTGCACCACCGGCCCGGAGCGTTGAACAAGAAGGCAGATCTCTTATCTCGGAGATCGGATCACGACCAAGGGAAAGACGACAACGAGAATGTCGTTCTGTTGAAGCCAGAGTATTTCCGAGCGCAGGACATAGTGCTGGAAGGGCCAGAGACAGGAATCTTGGAAGAGATTATAAAGGAGAAGAAGATCGATAAGAGCGTTAAGCTGGCGCTCGAGAAAAAGCTACCAGCCTGGGAAAAGAAGGACAATATTATATATTACAACGGACTTATATATGTACCCCGGAATCAGGAGTTGCGCGATAAGATTATCGGACTCCATCACGACCTGCCCATGCTTGGCCATCCCGGAGAGAACCGCACGCAGGAAATGGTGGAAAACGTAATTATTGGTGGCCGAGACTGGGAAACCAGGTCGCTGAATATATAAAGGCCTGCGAGGCTTGCCAAAGGACTCGAGTACGCCGGTACAAGCAGGGAAAGCTTAACCCGCACAAGATCGCTGAGGGGCCTTGGCAGATTATATCTATGGATCTTATCGGCCCACTGCCGGTCAGCAATGGCTTTAATGCTATCCAAGTCTGGGTCGACACTTACACGAAGATGCTCCATTGCGAGGCAACAAACATGGAGCTGACGAGTGAAGGTGTCGCCCGACTTACCCGGGATCGCGTGATTAGATATCACGGCATCCCCCGTAAAATTATATCGGATCGGGACACTCGATATTTATCCGGGTTCATGCGGGAGCTTAATCGGCTCCTCGGCATAGAGATGAACCCGAGCACAGCCTATCATCCGATGACAGACGGACAGACGGAGCAAATGAATCAAGAGATTGAGAAATATCTCTGAATCTTCGTCAACCATCGGCAGTCGGACTGGGCTGAGTGGCTCGCCCTGGCCGAGTTCACTCACAATGACAAGACAAGCTCGTCGACGAGCATGTCGCCTTTTTATACGAACACGGGATACCACCCCTGGAAGGGGATAGAGAACTCAGTCGAGTCGCGCAATGAAGCCGCGAACGACTTCGCACAGAAAATGAAGAGGATCCGCGATGAAGCGTCGGTCGCTCTTGAGAAAACCCAGAAAAAGATGAAGAAGTATTATGACGCGCATAGGCGTGAGGCGCCTGTATTTAAAGTCGGCGACATGGTTTGGGTGGAAGGAGAGAACATAGAGACAGATCGACCGACAAAGAAGATAGACGATGTCAGGCTGGGGCCTTACGAGATCATGGAGAAGGCCGGGGCTTCGGCGTGGAAGCTGAGATTGCCGGAGACGGATCAGACATATCCGGTCTTCAACGAAGCACTTCTCACGCCTTATGTGGAGCCGCCCGAGGGACGGAAAGAGAAGCGACCGGGACCACAGATCGTGCAGGGACAGAAGGAGTACGAGGTGGAGGAGATCCTCAACCACAGGAAACGTGGGCGAGGATACCAGTATTTAATCAAGTGGAAGGGATACCCCATCGGGGAGCGGAACTGGGAGCCAACCCGGAACCTTAAGAATGCACCGGACATTCTCAACAAGTACAATGCAGAGCATGACTTGCGCCGATGGGCGGAGGACCTGATTGCCGGAAGGTCGAAGGAGAGCAATGACGCGCTGGCGGCAGAGCTCAGGAAATTAGGCTTGATGCCACCAAAGGAAGCGCTAGGCGCTAAGTCCCCAGGAGATGCCCAGGAACAGCCGCAGACCGAGGGGATTCCGGTCTTGCCGCTGGGGCATTGGGATTATCTTATCAAGCGGTATAAGCCGAAGCAGGAGTCGGCTGATTATCCAACTCGCTATCTATACGACCCAATCACAAGACGAAGGATGATCGTGGAGAAATTCCCTAACGAAGGATGCTCGCGCGGTACTTCAGTCGAAGTTTAATTATTCCACAGTCGTCGGGACGCCGACCCTAGGAGGGGGGTAATGTCACGATTTAGACGCTATCTAATCGCGACAACGCCTTATCTAAGCGCCTAATCAAGCGCTCGTCTATTTAAACACCAAGGCTATGCTTGAGTCATCAGTGATCGGACAGCCAGGGATCGCGTTCCCACAGGAACATGCCGATGAAGCACAACGGATTGGTGATCGGACAGCTGACAGGTGTCATGCTGCGGACATGTGGAGTATGCATGGGCATTACTCAGAACACATGGCTTCAGGACGTTTCTTACTCAGAACACATGGTTCTAGCATGTTTATTACTCAGAACACATGGTTATGGTGCTTGTAGCACATGGACGCTCTATTGTATATATTATTAGCACTAGTTACATAGCCACAGTTGAACAGTATAAGTAGTGTAGCTAGTCACATGTATTCCTTAGTCTTTTATTCCATCATTCTTCGAGCCTCACTCTTACCGAGCACCTCCAATCCGCATTGTGCGTCCATTGGGTGTTCTTGAGCCTTGAGCGTGACACTACCAGCGCAGTGGATGACGTTTGCGAGTTGCTCGAGGATGTTGTAAAGTTGCTCGAGGTAGGTTGGACGAATGAAGTACGACACATGGCCGTAGAAGACCGTGTAGTCGATGTCATCGTCCGTAACAGGACGGAATGGATTCCCTTGGCTGAGTGCAATGTGACAGAGCATCCTGAGTAATGAATCACCTGAGAACCGGTCAAAGCGTGGCTGCGATTGTATCACGGGGAAGTAATTACCCAGGACATTCTCCAATCCGATCCAAGGATCGACGAGACTCCAGGTGGGAACGAGCGGAAGGACACTAGGTTTCATGGGGTCCGGTGAGAAGATCACCGGTGCATGCTTCAAACCAGGAGTCTGGAATGCGAAGGGGAACTCATCAGCAGAAGTGGTGTTCAGCGGGGGAAATGCCTCATCGAATTCCTGCTGACTCGAGAAGGCTTTGAATGAGTCCTTTGATCCGGCATAGATGGTTACGGTAGAGTCTGAGTCTGCCATGATCGAGGATGGCATGGAAGGGACCGAATACAGCCTAAGGGTGTCGTGTCCCTTCTCAGACCGAAAGTCGGGGTTGTCAAATGTCAATTTCTTTGGAAATTGAACTGGCGAGGAGCCCTAAATGTCTGCAGTTAATGCCGAACGTTTGTTGAATTGACAGGATACCTGAATGTGTTCCACTCCGAGCCGGAAATCTTTGATGTACCGTCGGATTTCGTCCGGGTCGCAGGAGCTGTTCGGGCATGAGAGGAAAATAGGCATGATGAGAATAGCGAGGTTGAGGTCAAAGATAAATAAATAAAGTATTGGTACAAGTGGTAAAGGATAGAAGGGGATGAAAATGGAATGGCGATTGAGCAGCGAACATCTGAATTAAATATGCAGTGATCTGGTCAGGTGTGTAGAAGTTTAGAGGCGTCCAGAAGGTTCTACTGTTCCCATGATTTCTTTGGAATGATTCTTGGAACTCAACCAATTTTCCAATACTGCTGGAGCATTGGGGAGTCCCTTTTTTGTGAGCCATTCATCATCCTCGGGTCCGAATCCTTTCCACCTGACCTTGAATTGATGAATGCACCTTCCTCTGATTTTGCGGAAATGCTCAGCGAGAATGAAGTCAATTTCAACTTCGGGGTTAACTTCAAAATCATCGCGGTTGAGGCTTTTGGTCGGCCTTTCTCCGAATTCATCTGGAGATTTATTGTAGGGTTCAAGGTGAGCAATGTTGAGGATGGGGTGAATACCGTAGGATACGGGGAGCCGCAGCTGATAGGTAACGGGACTCAATTTGCGAATTATTTCAAATGGCCCATCATATTTCATCAGCAACTTCTTACCTCGGCCTTTCTCATTCCTGAGAAGTTCGAGTGAGTGAGGGTTCAGAACGACAAGATCTCCCTCTTCGAATTCTTGAATAAGCCTGCCCTTGTTGTAGGCACATTTCTGAAAAACTTGAGCAAGAAGCAACGCTTCCTTGGCACGAGCCCGATTGGCTTCGAATTCATTGATCATTTGTTGTGCCTTCTCGTGCATTACCAGCTTATCCCCCCCTTCCATCACAGGTTTGTTCACGGGGCGTGTAACGGCATCGCTGGGTGAGAGTATTGTGGAGCCTGTAATGGGATGATAGCTGTGAAGCAGGAAGGCTGGTGAGAAGCCTGTGCTTGAATGCAGGGTTGTGTTATATGCTAATTTCAGGGCATCCAAATGCTCACTCCAATCGTCACGAGAGGGCCCAACGTAGGCGCGTAAGGCGATCTCGAGGCTTTGATTTAAAACTTCTGTCTGTCCATCCGCCTGCGGGTGATGTGCGGTAGTCAAGGCCCGCTTCATTCCCATCAATCAGCAAATTTCACCCCAAAATTCATGCCTCCACCGTGTATCACGGTCCGAGATGATCTGGTGCGGAATCCCGTATTCAGATATGACATGTTTGAAGAACAGTTGTGCTGTCTCGGTTTCTGTAATTTTGGTCGTGCATGGAATGAAAATTGCATATTTGGTTAGTTTGTCAATAATAACAAGAACATTATCAAAACCACCTGAGGAAGGCGGTTCTGGAATGAAGTCCATAGAAAGGACCTCAAATGGTTGTGCCGGGATTGGAATGAACTGGAGGAGCCCCGTGGGTGCGTGGCGTCGGGGTTTGGATTTTTGACAGATGTCACAAGTCAAAGTGTACTGCTTCACCCTTCGGGACATCCTCGGCCAATAATAGGTCGAAGCTAACCTGTTGTAGGTCCGGTGATACCCACTATGCGCGCCTTCTGTGATGACATCGTGGATCTCCGACATGACGGCAACCCTAAATTTTTCAGGTACACACAGACGATTGGTGCCCTGCCAGTCTTCGAAGTAGATAAGCCCTGTTTCACTGTAATGATATTGTGGATACCGGGCGTTACACCAATTTGTCTCTCCTTTCCATCCTTCCAGAACCTTCGAAAAATGCGGATCCTCACGGTATGCGGCCGCCCACTCCTTGATTTCCGAGTCGGAGATTCCTACGACCACGGAAAATGATTCAGCAGTGACATAAGAATCGAAGAGTGATCCATCGGCGCTTACCGCGATATCTCCAAGAAGTTTACCAACCTCGCCGGAAATAACCTCCTCTGAACGAACACAACACGTCGCAACAGTGAGTAATTTTTCCTCAAACTTGGGACCGAGTTCTTCAAACATATTCTTGATTGGATCCTCCGACTTGAGTTCAACGGCCACAATATTATCTGTGGCAGGGCCTTCCTGAAGGGGTACCCTACGCCTCAGCCGCGAGATCGAAGCAACGTTTGAATGAACACGGCCTGCACGGTGGACAATTCTGAGGTCAGGGTAGGCCGCAAATACTGTTCCCCAAGTCAGAAACCGTCGGTTCACATTTTGGAAGGTACGACTCCACGTTAAAGCGGCATGATTGGTGATTCCTAGTACCTTTTCTCCTTCGAATCACTGTATAGTCGGTAAGGCTTACCTCTCATCGTATATCCTCGCAAAGGAGCGTTGGTAAGGACTTGTTTCGAAAGTTCGAATGCTTCCTGATGCAGTTCATTCCACTCCCAGGTTTCTCCCTTCTTCAAGAACTGAAAAAATGGGAGAGCAATCCAGGAGTAAAACAGGATGTAGGATGAGAAATATACCATCATTCTGAGAAACTGCTGTAGCTCATGCACATTGCGTGGTTCCTTGAGTTGCAAAATTGTGTTGACCTTTTCCTTATGTGTGGAGAGGCCTAACTGCGACACTTTTTGGCCCAGAAGTAAGAGGGATTGATACGCGAAATGACATTTCGATGGAGAAAGGGTGATGTTTGCGTCCGAAATTGCCTTGAAGACCTGATCCAAGTGCTGAATATGATCCTCAAATGTGAGCGAAAATACCACAATATCATCAATGTAAACCAATGCGAAAATCCACAAGAATGGGGCCAAGATATTTTGCATTACTCGTTGAAACACACTCGGGCCGTTGCAGTAACCAAACGGCATTCGCCAGAATTGGCATAGGCCGCGATGTGTACGGAAAGCGAGTTTTTCAGCCGAAGATGAGGACATTGTCAGCTGAGTGAAACCGAATAAGGCATCCAGTGTCGTTAGCCACTGTGATCCCGAAAGAGCTTGCAAAATATCTTCCTGGCGCGGCAATGGAAATTCATCAGTGATCACCATCTCGTTAAGCTTGCGCAGATCAATGACCATCCGTGGCTTACCGTTGTGATAGACAATGAAAACTGGCGCCGCCCAGGGGCTTCTTGACGGTTCAATTACCCCTAGTTGAATCCAGGAATCCATTTGTTTATCTATCACTTCACGGTTTGCAGGTGAGACAGGATATGGCGGCAAAGAAACTGGTTCGGAACCTGGTTTCATCAGAATTTTGACCTCCTCTTTGTAATTTCCTAACCTCCCATCGACTCCGAATGCTAGCTTGTTGCGCAGAATCATTGCTTCTAACTCTGTGCGTTGCTTTCCGGAGATATCTGGTGAGATATCCACTTCGGACAGCAGCCGCTCACCTGGAATGAAATCTTATGGAACTTCGGCAGTTTTGGGGCCACCTTCGAGAGGATCTTCGGCTAAGGGGTCATCTGGCTCATTAGCATTCCAATGCGCCTTGGAAGTAATCTTGCTGCGTGAACGGACCGTAGAAGCCGAAGGCGATCACAGATCAATTTCGGATCCACCCGGGAGATCCGCTTTGACCTCCGTCTCTGTGGTTGTCGCTCTCTCATTGACCAATGCGCGCATCAATGCAGCATGGGCATGGATACGAACTTGCTCATCCGGCAAGTACTTCCCCATCCTGTCAAGCCATGTCTTCGGATTCCTAGAAGTTCCAACTCTTTGGCCCGCCGAAATTGTAATAGGTAATCGCGCAAAATTTGCAATGTGCAAGACTGGATCATCGCCAGAAATCAGGGAGTCGGGGGATGCATAGACCTCATCAACGTTTCCATTTGCGCCAAAATACCGTTCTACGAAAACAAAATTTTGTCCCCTTGGAAACGATACTTCAACTGGTACTGCAACGCTGGTCTCCAGTGGAATCACGACTCTTTTGATGGCCCAAACGTCGTGGCTCTGATGACTGTGCCGAATCTTCCGGTTCAATTTCTGATTCCTGCGATGAATTTTTGCCCTTGGGCCATGCTGAACTAAGCCCGGCTGCACTTTGATCTTGAGGGCATGTCCATCTTCATCTCTCAGAAATTCAGCTGTTGAAGTTTGCACTTTCAGCCGTCTTTCTGAGTTTCCGAATTGCAGGTACGCTTCACCCTCGTCCCGAATAACCGATATTGAATATTGATCTGTGAAATCATTTCCCAGAATGAGCAGAGTCGACATTCCTTTTACGATGTACGCTTCAACACTCAACTTTACTGGTCCCTTGGGAGGATGGTAGAACAAATCCAAGGGAACAAAACCAGAAATTGTTGACTTTCCAGTGACCTGAATGAGTTTGACGCTCTGCCCAGCCTTCACCTTGGGGGATGTGACAGGCTTTCCAATGCCTTCTGAGAAATCAAAGTTATGTCCGAGCCCAAATCAATGATGGTTGTCAACGGATCAACATTGAGTCCATTTATCGTCGCCATTGCTTCTACAGGTTGTGCACCAAGGGATGCACATCCTGGCGGACGAGCCATGTGTTTATGAAGCTCTATTAGTGCCTTCTCTGGCCATACACCAGGTGAGTGCCGTACATGATAATTTTTCGCTTCAATTTCCCTTGCTAACCTGCAACGAGTATTCCTATTCAGTGCTGGTTTGACATGGAAGCTTGCACATGCTGTCTTCCCCGTAGACTCTTCAATGGAGATGTCAGAGCCGCTCTTCCCCCCCAGGGCCGAACCTTCAGAGTCACCATTACCGGAGCTGGCAAGATGAGTCGTGAGTTCAGTAGACTGAGGGGGTTGCTCAAAACCCTGATAAGATTCATCAGACACCTGAGAGGCATCAGATTCGTTCGCATCTAACCCATAGTACAGGTCATTGTAATCGTCCTGCGCTTGCAAATCGTCACTCGTGGAACTCACAAGGTTTACTCGAGCTGCCTTATTTCCTTTGAAAGAATGCTTACACTCGTTGTCCCAGTGCTTCCCACTGCCGCAGTGCCGGCAAGGTCTAGTGCCTTTGGACTCGGGCGTAGCCTTCTTGGAGACATTTCTGTCATCCTTCGGGAATTTAGGCGACCCAAGATTGGCAGACCATCAAACGAGATTGACCCGAGCAGTCCGAGTATTATTTCGTGACTGATCTCTGTCCCTGTCTCGTTCACGGTCCCAATCCCTGTAAGTGTCATCGCAATCGTAGCGGTCAAGCTTGATGAGAGCATCCTCATGATAGCGGATTGCGGACTGGAATTCAACGATACTACGGTACATCTGGGTGGTGAGGATGGTATTCCAAGTCGAAGGTGTGCCATCCATGACTTCCAGAATGATCTCCGAGTCATCCATGGTGTAGACCGTGTTAAGCAGCTCGGTCTTGCGAATAAAGTACTCACTCAGGATCTCACGTGAATGTCCCGCATCCTGGTAAGTTGCTCTATTGGCTTGGCCGCGCTGTCTGTCTAACCACTTACGATTCAGATAGTAAGTTGAAAATGCCTCTTTCAAGGTATCCCAGCTTTGTTCCATTTCCGTACGATAACTAGTGGGCAATGACCAATACCACACTTCAGCTTCTCCTTCTAATCGTTTAGGCACTACACGCCCCAACTGCCGAAAGACTGTTGAAGATTCTCATGCAATGTCATTGATTTTCAGCATCCATCTGATTATGGTGTCTACATTGCCATCCCATTTTGGTACATTGTCGTATTTCAATTTGAGGTCAAAGTGGGGTTCCTTGATAGAACTAGATCCATCTCGTGCCGGTTTGTTCCTGGCAGAGTTATTTCTGTCACCCGGGAGTCGGAATGGTGCGGGACGACGACGTCCAGGGTCTGGCCCATCGTCATCCTCGTCATTGTCATCGTCTCCATCGTCTGGATCTCCAGCAGGCGGTGCTCCCTGTTGACCCGGTCGAAATGCTGGAGCAGGAGCAGCTCTGGGCCGCTGATGTTCCATATGAGGAGGTAGATCTCTTCCTCCGAATCATTCGTCTCATTTGATCTGCCTCCGCAGGTTCAACCGGAAGTGTGCCGCTTGGGTAGTCCCTCGTGGCTTCAAAAATCGGAGCCATTGGAGTCAAAACTTCACCCATGCGGCGATTATTGGCGGGGAGCCCGTAATTTGGAGCAGAGCTGCCAAATCGAATGGTGGAGGCTCTTCGAAGTGGGTAGACAGTTGATGTACTAACCTTCGGAACAAAATCCGCCTCGGAGATGGATGACATGTCCCCACGATGCTGAACAGAATTATCCACGGAGCGTGCAGACTTTGAAAAGTCATGAGCAGCACTGATGGTTTCCTGGTCGTGATCCTGTGGCTTGCCGTCAGCAAAGTCATAATACTTGTTTAGAAGCCACAAATAATGCTCAACTTCGACTCGAAAGCAGACCGCCGCAATCTCGTAAGAATTCGGTGGGTATGCATTGAGGATATCATCATCACCTGCCCATGAAGGGAGAGCAGGAGGAGTCTTTCCAGCGAGTCGAAATGAGTCCCCTGTGACCCTTCCGAGATCATGGAGAATTTGAAGCAACAGGGTGTACTGACTTTTCTTCACTCGGTAGACATAGAGATGATCCCAAGTTTCCAGCCTTTCCACCTTGGTGAGTAATGCATCCAGCAACTCGAGCTCTCTCGGAAAAGTGATGGTATAGAATCTCTGTGTAGCTTTCTGTGCTGTGAGGAGATATCCTTTACCCATAGACCGTGACCCGATCACGACAGCCTCCTGATGTCTTGCCAGAGTTTCAGAATTCTGTGCGATCTTAGTAAACGGCCTGACAGATGGAATCTCGAGGAGTGTCTGTACAGGTGCGATATCTGAATTGATGTCATCGTCTTCGACAGAACCTGTATAATCCGTGAGAGGTTCCATTGGGTTTTGGGGCGAGTCATTCAGCTTGGGTGCATCTTCATGCTGGTCCGATGAACGACCATGAGGGAGTGTAGAAGTGCGCGGGGCAGGATCTTCATGCTCCATAGTAGTGGTACTCATGTCGATCCTTTTGGATGGTAGATTCGTACAGAAATCAACAGATGCTTACCAGTGGAATTTCCCAATGTGTCCACCAATGTTAGCGAAACCGTGTGCGAGTAGCTTGTGAGCGGTTTGGTAATGCCTTATGGCAATAAAGCAAGAGATATAAGTTCAGAAACTCCTTCGAACGCAACTTACGATTATCCACGAATCAACTGAGCAACCGAATAACGAGAGTGAGTCTTCGTTAGACGTGACTACGAGAGCGAGTCTTCGAGTCTTAGGATTGCTGCACTAACCTTTAAACAAGCGCATGGCTTTGTTGTAAAGTAGCAGAGTTGGTGATGCTTAGATTCACGCACTTACTGATCAAAGGGGGATGTGTCAACAACGCCAGACCCAGACTCAGACTCGTCGGCTAGAGTGACCGAGTTGCGCCAGAGTCGATCCAGTCTGGCGCTGGTGATCCCGGCAATCATTTAACGGGAACTGTCGGCATGATCGTGTCATGTAGTATTCAAGTACTTGATAATTTACTACAAGGAAATGGGTTGCAAAGAGTAAATTCACAAAATAATAATGCACTAGGCATTTCGGAGTGTGCGCCAAGGGCACGCTAAAGACTCGTTGGCGCTTTCTCTATAAAATTAAACCTCTCCACCGGTAGGCCAGGCGTGCACAAGCAATCTGGGGGATCAGTAGGATCTGTTATCAGGCTGATCTGAATCTGATCCGTGCTAACCGACTCTGGCGCAACTCATTGACGAGTCTGAGTCCGGGTCTGGTGCACTTGGTGGATCCCTCTGATCAAAGTAATAGTTTGGGTAAAAGATTGAATTCATTCATGTGTAGGGAAGGTCCCTTTAAATACAGTATCTACGGAATATTCTACAGGATTCTGTACTATTCCATACTATTCCATATTGTTCTACACGGTACAATGAGTCATCAAACACGATCACATGAGCAGTCGTGTGTCCGGCACTTGCCGGTTATGGTGTCTTGAGTTGATTGGGACGGTCTGATGAAAAATAAGTAGTTCCATCACAATTGTATACCCAGAAGTACTGCTTTGATTATTTGTAAGTCCCATGTGCAAACCAACATGAAGCTCAACTAATGCCTATTTCCAGTAGTGCCCTGCTTAAATAGTTTATGTGTTGGAGAATCTATGCTTTTTTTACTTTGAGTGACACTACTGAGATTCGGCGGAGCCACCCCCGGGGTTTGGGTCGGAGCCCCAACAAGCTGTCGACCCCGGGACGTAGGTACGGACCGAGCGCAAGCTTGTCGTGGTGGAACCAAGTGGAATCGTCCGAATCCCAGGAAATGGAACGCAGCTCACGTGGGACGTGACAAAGCGCGCCGGTGAACAACCGGTGAACACGATATGACCTCTGCTTTCAGCGTCGGATCCTTATAATTGGCTGCATTCGCTCAAGCACGCGCACCCCACGTCGGCTTCCTCATACCTACAAACGAGTCCACGGGTAGGCTCGTCCCCATCCGGTATCCAGCAAACACAGACAATCAGATCAATCACTGGGAGACAACGTAAACGATTGATCTCCCCGTTGTGTCTTCTTTGTCTGATTGTTGTCTTTATTGTGTGATGTGCCTAATTTGGTTGCAAGTCCGGCCATCTGAGTCTGAGATCAAATCGTTTACGTCGACTGGTTAACGAGTCTAGTCCACGGGCACCCTCGTCCACATCCGAATCGACCGCCAAACCGCACCCAACTGGCAGAGACAAGTCAGGGAGCAGAAGATCTCTGGCGACATGTTCCTCACGAGTCTCCTCCGCATCCGGGACAGCGGCATCAGCGGAATCACCGTCCACCAGCTCGTTGCCGCCGCAGAGAGGGTTTCCGCACCGGATAACTGCGAGTTTGGGGAGTGCCTTCCTTGGGTAATGAGGGCAGTGGCGCAGCTCGGAAGCGAGGGTCTGGTGCACGTCACCGATCTCGATGCGTTGGCGGAAGAGTTCCGCGAAGTTAGCAAAGGAAACCGCGACTACGCGCGGCGGGACAGGTTCCCGAACACCACAGTTTCGTCCTACTGTAAATAGCACTGTATCTTGTTCGTGTACAATCGGAAATAAAATAGGAAAACAGCGGGTAAACAGTCATGACTTTCTACCTAACCCAATCGACCGCCGCGGCTTCTGCGTCTGCTGCGACAGCGGGCCAGGCGGCACCGACCCCGTCTGCGCAATCACCGCACTCGCCAGCAGCCCATTCTGTCCCCGTGCTCTGGGATTGAGCGGGGACAGCACGCCGCTCCGCGCAGACAACGGCCCCGGACCCAGCCCCGTGGCTGCCCCGACGTTGATGTCGCCCGTGACCTTTCTGCGCATGCCCGGCCGCGAGCTCGACCTCCCCGAGCGCGCGTCCTCCTTGTCCGAGTCGGAAAGCCCCGACGAGAACGCCGACGCGTCCGTCCCGAGCGCGAGGCGGCGCGCCTTCTCGTGCTTGGACTGGATGGAGCGGAAATGGAGGAGCAGCTCCTGCCACTTGATCTCATCGCGCCCGATCTTGGAGGACCGCGAGGCCATTGCACCCGCAGCTCTGAGTTCCCCAGGTCAAGTCTGGCCATTCTGATAATGGGTAAGAAACAGAGACTCACGATTTCGGGGCAATATGCAAGAAGCCCGCGGAATTGACCGCATTTAAGCGATTCCTAAGGGACACGAATGCCGGACTCTGGGGTAAGAGCATCAATAGCCCGTACAGGCACTTGAAGAGATAAGGGTATCTCTCCGGTTCGAGAAGCTGCAGTCGGATGTCTGGAAGGACGCTCAGCGCGTGTCAAGGGGCAGGAAATATGACCTGCATGTGAAGACGGGCGATTCTATTAGTTGAACCAGTTTATCTACTTGCACCAGCATTGGCACGGTAATTTCCAGATCAGCACTTGTTGCGCATATCTCAAGTAAGCAAGTGCCAGCCGCGAATGAAGCTGACGTACAATATGTGCAGAACATTCGACGCATGTTCGTACGCCTGCGCCAGGAGGCAGAGGGAAAACACGGCGACCGCGTTGTGGCACCACGAGCGGTACAACGTCGTGAACAGCGCCTGCCCGTCTTGCTACGGGCACGCAACACGTCAGCAAACGCGGGGTGGGGGGCGGGATACGTACCCTCGTTTCCAAGCTCTTTAAGCGCTTGCGGAAATCGGCTAGTTCGGGCGAGGTAATGAGGATGATGTTGAGTTTCTGTACAATTACGCTGGCGAACTCGAGATCCTGCAGCGACGATCAGCCAAGACATTCAAAAAGCGCCGGCACACAACCCACATCTTCTTTCTCCAATATCTCAGCGAACGTCCGATATATTCTTTCGGTGTTCAGGTTGAGACACAGCTGGCGAATGATGAGACTCCCTCTCGTCTCCAACAGCCTTCGGTCCGTGCTGAAGAGCTCGAGCAGGTTGATCATGAACGCTTTGAAGTAGTTTTCTTCCGAACTTGATGAGATCTGCGCAAGGAGCTGCAGGTCGTGTTTGATGACCTGAAAAAGCGTCAGCGCAAGACCAAACCAGTATCGACGAACGCACCTCCTCCGAACTGTCCGACAGCGTCTTTAGCAACGCGGGGAAGGTGCCGTCGTCCATGGCGAGGATCTAGGAAATATTAATACGCAGCACTCGCTGTTTGGCTATGTACACACCTTCTTCGGCGCCTTCTGATGCAGCATAATGAGCCACTTCAGCGCGGCGACGCGGGTTTCCTCGAACTCGCTCAGGAACTGGATCGTCAGCTCGTTGACGGTGGCCTGGTAGTCGAACAGATCGGCCTCCTCCGGCGGCGAGGTGAAGGGTATGTTAATGCTGTTCTGCCCTGTCTGGCTGTTGAACGACATCGGCGAATGGGGCCGACTTGGGCCAGCGGGAAGAGGGGGCGGGCCCATGTCGGTGAGGCGGGGAGTCAGGTTGGGATCCAGACCGCTGAGGGTGGTCCCGGTCCGCGATCGCGATAGCGGTGGGGGCGCCGGCGTCATCGGGGAGTCCTGCCCAGGTTCGGGACTGGACACGTCGCGGGTCGAGTCTTTACCTGTGGTAGACTGCCTTGATGTTGAGGATGTTGGTGTGGGTGACCCCGGTAACCGGGGAGCCGAGCGGTCTGATGCGGGTGGGCGCGAAGCGGGTTCGGGGGGAGAGGGTAATGCCTGGATAACATTGAGGAGTCCCTTGTTGGTGTGTATAGCAGCCGACTGGATCATAGCAACATGGTGGGCGAGGTTGGGAAGAATTGCGGGGACAAGTCGCGGAGTGAAGGGAACCATCACTTCGCTCGCAAAGTCTAGGAATTGACCGAGCCACCGCAGTGCTGTTGACTGTTGAATCTCGTCATCTAAGTCAATTTCTCAGCTGAGCGCCAGTGGAATTAATGTGGCCACCGACGTTCCCCGTCGAGTTGCTGTATCAGGATCTCGATTATGGCATCGTAGTCAATCTTCACGCCTTGTCCAGGGACCCAAGCTGCGGAAGAGTGAGGCTGTCTCTACGAACGCGCAAAATCCCTGCACGCACCTCCCGTGTCCCGGTAGTCGACGTCAGCCGGAAGATCGTCCTTAAGAGCCGATTCGTCGCCGCAAGTCGACTGGTCGTCATTCTCGGCGATAAACGCAGCACGCTCGGGGGGGCCCAAGCTTTCGTCGCCACCGGTATCCAACCGCCGCACGGACGAGCTGTCGCGCTGGGACCTGGCCTTTTCCTCCGCACGCTTGCGGACGACGCTGACGTCGCGGATCTCACGCACAAAGTCTGCGAGCAGCGTCTCGGTGGCCACGCGAACGTCCTCTGTCGGGTCCGAGAGGTACTTGCTGTGGGTAAATTAGCACGCGCCAAACCATGGTCAAATACCCACAGCAGGCCGTCCAGGAACTCTGGCAGATACGATATCAGTTCCAGCTCGGGGACCGAGTCTAGGACGTTTATCCACGAGACGAGGTAGCTTCGCGTGAACGGACTGACGACGTAGATGCGGTCGCGGAGGAGGGGGATGAAGTGAGCGAGGGAGAAGGCCTTTCTGGCGCCAAGCAGCCCGTCAGGGTACGGGACCAACACGCCTTGGACCTCGTCCCGGACCTTCTCCGTCTCCGGGTAAAGCGGGATGTAGACGGACGCGGACTCTGCGACGATGTCCTTGAGGAGGCGGTCAAGGAGTTCGGCGCCATTCTTAACGGACAGCTCGGAGTCGGCTGCAAGCTGCATACAAACAGTTTAGTTTGCACAAAACGAATTTACCACACGCACCTTGCTCAGGGCATCGAATATCTCGTTGAAATACACGAGAACCTCTCCTTTAGACACCTTTGCGATATTGTAGAGACATTCCGCGGAGAAGTAGCGGATACGATTCTCCGTGTCGACGAAACAGTCGAGCAGCGGATGGACAAACTTGTCCATGTACGGGGCAACATCGACGCCAAGGGCAATCGCGGTCCCCGCGAGACCGATGAGCCCTCCGTTCCGAATATGTAGCGGATTGGAGATGTTGTTGAACATGTCAACCAACTGGTCGATAATCTGGCTGATTCGGCGCTGGTCTCCCTGCTGGTGGCATTCTCGAATTTGCCTCGGGGTGGTGTGAGGATGGGTTGTGAGGAATTCCGCTAAACGTACTTTTCCAAGTCAAGGGCAGCAGCCTTGCGTTTCTCGTAAATCTTGTCAATTAGCTGCTTCGCTATTGCGGTCTCTATGCGCTGTATGAGCGTAATAGGGCGTGGAAAAGACCTAGTACGGACCCATGTGGATGGTGGCTGCAGAGTTGCATGCAAGTGCTTAAATGGTGGACGCGTCGCAGCAGCATGTGACTCGTATCTCCTTGTCTCAGTCTCTGAGTCTGCCATGGTCGCGAATGTCCTTGCGGCTGCAGGTGCTATACTCCTCGTAACACCGTTCAGTCCAGCTCTGTTCGATTCCTGCCTATTGGCCAGCTACTACGGAAACTATAATGATGGTCAGACGACGAACAGCGTGTTCATGCCCGATGCTGCGTGCCTCGAGTCCTGGACGGCGCAGGCACTTGCTTCGTCAGCTTTCATCGCCGAGGCCACGCAAGATATCCAGCAGCTTGTCTGGGTGGAGCACAAGGCGGTTGACCCCAGCCTAATGACCGCGACTAGTTCATTCCGGAATGAATTCGACGGTTTCCTACAAAGACTATCTACACCTAAACGTGTCCTGGGACGCGACCAGGAGGTTCTGGCCGTCCCAGAGAACAAGATGGGTTATGAGCTCTTGTATCAGACGCCCACTGCGGCACTTTTGTCCGTGAGCCACGGCACGGCCAGGACAATCGACACAATCCTGCCCCGCTTCTGGAAATCCTCGCTGGTCCCTTCCACTGCTGTTGGCTTTGTTCCGGTCCCCGTCGATGCGGTAAAGCACGTAAAGCGCGTCTTATCAACCCTCCGTTTCAACCCCGAAGTCGCGGCCGTTGTGGACAGCATCTCTGTCCCTCAAATGATCAACGACATTCGATTCCTAACCGGCGAAGACGGTGTCTCGGGGATAATGTCGCGCCACTCCTTTGCTGAGGGCTCGCGGACGGCTGCCAGTTGGTTGAAGGTATTGCACCGAACTTGGTGCCGACCGCTGAACGACCAACTCTCTGTCTGCAGGCCCGCTTCGAGGATACTGGTGCGACGTGCGAGCTTCAACCTTTCTTACTGGGCTTCGCTCCGAACGTTGTCTGGTAAACTTGGTTCTCCTTCCACAAGTATAAGTGAATATTGACGGCATCGCAGTGCCTACCCCCCTATAGTCGACACCAACGCGACGGTCCTTCTGAGTGCCCACTACGACAGCCGCGGCTCCTTCGGTAGTACCCGTGCGCCTGGCGGAGATGACGACGGCTCTGGGACCATGGCCATCCTCGCCATTGCACGCACAATTAAGAGAAAGGGCGTCAAATTTCACAGCAACGTGCAACTCGTTGCGTTTGCGGGTGAAGAACAAGGACTCCTCGGCTCCAAGGCATACGCTCGTAAGCTACCTGCTGGATCCATCTTTGTACTTCTAATACACCATCGCAGGTAAACTGCGGGAGGAGGATGCCAACATCACGGTCATGATTCAGGCGGACATGCTCGCGTACCGCGCCGCCGGCGAGCCTCCGCAGCTGGGTCTCCCCGAAACGTGAGCCACCCCATTTCACGTCCAGCGTTGCTTTTAACGCGTCCTTATGCAGTATTGGTACCCCGGAAGTCACTCAGCTCGTGGCCAATGTGTCCGCGATTTACAGCCCGGAACTGCGTGTCGGCTACACTGCTGTCAGTGCTCTAGCAGTCCGTTGTATATTCACGTCTGACGTATGTGAATAGGCATGCTGCAGTGACCACCAGGTACGCCTTCGCCGCGCGTTTCCTTATCGCCCATCTTAACATCGTATATATAGTCCTTCCACGAGCAAGGATTCCCTGCCACCCAGGTTTTCGAGCGCGCCGGGCCCAGTGCGTTGCCTAGTTCCTTCATCCCAAAACACCTCCTGAACTTGTTGGTTACAGTCGCGGACCCCATGTATCACAACAGCGGTAAGAATGCCCACCATTTTTTACTCTCTTGATCTCACGCGTGGGTTTGCAGGTGACCTAAGCGACCGTGAAGGCTACGACTTTGACCAGGTCAAATCGATCGCTAAGGTCCAGGTGAACAAGCTCGACTTTTGGGCTTGCGAGCTTTTTACTAATTCAATTTCAAGCTCGCTACTCTGTTGCATTCCGCGGGTTACGAGCTTTCGCAGTAGACTTCTTACTCTCTATTTATTGTAGAGGAAAGGTTGTCTTACTGCTGTTGTAATCTGACCTTGCCAGGTCCTGTGAGGGAGTTACTTTACCTCGTTGACATTCAAGCCCTTTTCAGTTCAATGAAACAAGATTGGACCCACCTTACACTGTCGTTTGTTGCATAAATTTTCCAGTATCTTGAGTGTTGAAATGAGCCAACCTCGGGCGATTAGCTGTCTGAGTAGGATTACCAACCCCGTGCGGCATCGGACCAGTTGCGGGCACCCATGTTTCAACTTGTGATGGCGCTCGTTAATACAACTCATTGACTCACTTACTGGGGACCTTGATGCCAAGGCTGCCATCGCCCAGGAGTTTGACAATTTGACCGCTCTCAAACCTCTAGCGATGGACATTTCCTATATGTTTTCCTTCCCCGAAGACATCGAGCACTTGGTTTTCGAGCAGGCCGCTGAGAATGACAATCGCACAGATTGCGGACTGGTCTTGGTCGCGCGCAAAGTGCAGTCGTGGTGAGTTTTCTACGTTTCCTTTAAATATTTCCTTGACTGAAAAGCAAAGGATTGGGCCTATCATATACAGATCTATAGTATCTTGACCTCCAATGCCTGCTTGATAGAACCCTCTGCAAGCAAATCGCCCGGATTCTACAGCAGATATGTCAAACAGCTGTGGACCGTCGAAAAGATGTATGACATTGCAGAAATCGCATCACTGTGCAAGTGGAATAACTGATCTTTGCATGCAATTCCCGTGATGCCCACTCACTCATCGGCGACTTTCGCCCTCATCGATTTTCCGCATCATTCTTCGACTTGATCCACTTCCAAGGATTTTACCCTGAACTTACACGCCCCTTCTACTCCCAGGTCACACACCTGATCCGTGGTAGGATCGGACAGAGTGGAAAGACTGGCCTGACCTATCAACTAGTACACGATCCCAGTGAGCTTTTGGAGATCGAGGCATCCGTCACCATCATGCTGCACACCCGCGAAAAGCTCGAGGTCCTCTGCTGTTTGAAGACTCTCTGCACGAACCAGAATCGCTAGCAGAGAGCGATATCCCGGTCACTCTGGCGAGAATTGAAGACCCCGGGTTGTCGTTTTCCGGTGGTTCGGTCAAGTCACGACTCCATCAACGTGGTGGAGGTACTGAAGAACAGCAACGAACTCGTGGTCGTTCGCTGAAGCACAAATCAAGCGGCGACGGGCCCTCCACTCCCCCAAGGATCTCTTCGTTGAGTCTCCTGTGAGTCAGGCTTGTGACGTTTCCACCTGTGTTCAACACTGAAACGACGGCTGTAGCACTGTCCGAACCTTGATACACTTACTTGGACTAGATAATATCACTAGTACACAAGTCCCAAATACATATCAGTTGTAGTCGTAGTCGCGTCGTTGGTAGCTTTGTGCGAAAAGCTGGCCTTTCACGGCGAAGAGAATTGGAAACGGTGAGCGCTGCACCGTTGCAGCGAGGAAAGGTACTTTCGCCTTTTCTTTCTCTGCCTTTCAGCGCACGTACTTGCCCTCGAGGTTTGTCGCATTTTTCAAAGATAGGGGTTGATCGGGACATTGATCGGAAATCACGTTACCGTTTCCCGTTTAAGCGCCAACTTAAAGCTCTTGACGCGTTCTTCCTTCAGTGTTTTTTACCAGGCTGATATCCAATGGTACGCTTGCATACCGCATATTTCTGAGTACTCAAGTTGGTGTAGAGTCTCGCATTCTTGCATGCCCATGACTGCTCTGAACGTACGGAAATAATGCATCGACAAGATATTGTGCACTAACGTGCTGCTCTGTGCGCTTACAGCGCACTCGGACGCTATCTGGGGTGCTGCCTGGACCTCCACCGACAATGTTGTATCTGTTTCTGCGGACGGGTCGATAAAACAGTGGGCCTCGTCGTCCGGCCAGCGCCATCCGCCCAACGCAGAATTTCCTGCGCCGCACACGCTCGGCCTCGTCTCATTATCGGTATCTCCAGATGGCCAGCGCGCTCTGTACAACAGCCTCGAGGGCCTGACATGCCTGTGGGATCTCACGAGCGGCGAGATCGTCGGCCGGTTCGAAAGTTACACGCGCTCTGCGGAGGGTGCCGAGCCATGCAAGTGCCATTCGCACACCCTCGATGTCACGCTAAATCAGCACCGTAGCGTGGTCTGTGTCGCTGAGTCCCAGCGGCGAGACGTACGCCGCGACAGGCGGCTCGGGGAACGTCGTAGTCTGCTCTGCGCAGTCAGAGACGTTCGGGCAGCGCGTGGCTTCGCTGGCGTCTGGGCGAAGCAAGTACGGGATGTTCTGTAAACATGTGCGTCTTCTTCCGTCCACAATTAATACGCCGTTGTGATTCCGATCGGGTGCAGAGTCCGGACGGCAAGCGGATAGCGCTGTCGACGGAGACGGGACAGATATACTTGTTCGACGTCGAGGCGGGCACGTTGACTACCACGTACACCTCACACGCGCTCTCTGTGCGCTCGCTCGCATGGTCTGCAGACTCTAGCGTGCGTCCTATTACACGAGTTATAATAACATTCATTGAAGTCCGGCGATACTAACAGTTGCTCCTGAGCGCGTCGGAGGATAAGCGACTCGTCCTGCACGACGTGCGCACCTCAGCCGGGGGCACGGTTGCCTCCTTCACCGGACACGCGTCGTGGGCCCTCAGTGTCGACATTTCACAGGACGCGCGGCTCGCGCTTTCGGGGCGCGTGCACTCGGCTATATCTGCTAGTTGTTCTTCTAACGCTCTCATAGTTCGGCGGACAAATCGATCAAGGTCTGGGATATTGGGGCACGCGCCGCGGTGTCGACGGTCCAAGATACTGGTGAGGTGTGGTCCGTGTCGTGGCGGCCGAAGCCCTCAGCAGGTGGCGCGGGTGCATTTGTGAGCGGGGGAGAGGACGGTGTCGTCCGGTGGTGGCGAGGTGCGGGTGTTGCGGTCTAGCTTCATGTATTTTTCCCACTGCTCCTTCTCGACTCAATAAAAGTGTCTGCTTTCGTGCACCAAAAATTTGTATCTAGTCAAAGAAATGCAATAAATGTTTCGAATCTCCACTTGCCGCGAATTACATTAAGCCAGGCTTAGGCTTCACTGGCACAACTTTGATTCACGATCATCTCAAGTTCTTCTCTCATGGCATCACGACTATTTAACTGATGTAAGCGCAGATGGAAGTACTCACGGGCACTTAAGAGACCAGGGCGTTACGATATAGCGCTGAAATCTTTCCTGCAATCTTGAGTCACAAGTCCTCGAAAATGCTCGTACACACGCTTCAGTTGCTTACACGATTAAGTATGTTATCCACAAATGAATATATCGCTCTCCCCTACGGATTAGATTTCACGCCCACTGCACCCATCCCCGCCATCTCCGCCCACTCCTTGCTCTCCATCTGTACCAGCCGCGAGCATGCACGCGCGAACGCAAATATCTCCTCCTCGCCCGTGAAGATGGAGCTCTTCCCGACGAGGTCGTGCGAGAGGCCCTGCGCGGGTGAGTAAGCGAATGAAGGGATGGAGAGACGAAAGACGCACCAGGTCGTCCATAACGCCCCGCATGTGGTCCGAGGCGCCGTCGATTTTACCCGACTCGTCCGAAAAGACTTGGTATATTGGGACCTCGGACGTGATGAACAGGCGCGTCTTGCTTTCGTAACACGCTGGACGAAAGTCAACGTGAACCCGCAGAGAAAAATCAAATATGCACATACCATCTATGAAGGTGATAAATCTACGCGCAAGATCCTTGCGATCCACGCCCATCTTCCAGACGTCCAGTAGGAACACGGTCCCGAAGACGCGTGTGATCTCGAGATAATCGGCGGCGCTCAGGGGGTTCCCGCACAGCTCCTGGAACGTGAACTTTGCGACGGTGGGGGCCGACACGGGCACACGCAGCGTGCGGCCCCAGACGGGCAGCGCACGATTATAGACGACGTCGCGGCCCCCTGTGAGCGAGTCAAATATCCCGTCCATCTCTTTTGTCGTTTCGGGCGACAGAGGGTAGTGGTAGGGCTTGACGGAAGATGCGGCGCGGGCCATGCGGCGGTAATCTACGATAGATGAGGACAGTGGCGGAGAGAAATGACGCGACAAGGACCTGTCCCCGAATCCAAATCCGTTACTTCGAATTGGGACTTGAGGAGTTCGATGGTCGGTATGAAACTCGAGCGTTGGATACCATTCTTGTACAGATCGTCTGGGTGGCGATTGGAAGTCATGACACAAACGACTCCGAAGTTGAGGAGGCTTTCAAGGAGCCGCCTAAGTATCATCGCGTCTGCAATATCGGTTACCTGAAGCAGCAGCCGTGAACACGGATCCCGGGGCAAGCCAGCGGGTAAACCCACCGCACCTGAAACTCGTCGAAGCAAAGGACCGAAGCCTCGTTGGCGAGATCCCGTGCGACGGGCAATATGGGGTCTCCAATATTCCCCGCGCTGGCCTTGACGGCGTGTATTCGCTTGTGCACGTCGATCATGAAGGCGTGAAAGTGTACGCGTCGTTTCCGCTTGATGTCGGGCGGGAGCGTCGAGTAGAACAGGTCCATAAGCATTGTCTTCCCCGTCCCAACATCGCCATGCAGATACAAGCCTTTCGGTGCGTCTGGCGGCGGAGAAGTGGGTTCAGTCGATCTGAGACCGAAGGGGTCGTCTAGCGACGAACGCAGGCGAGAGAACTATGCTGGAGAGATCATGCCATTTGCCAAGCGGTATGAGGGCCTCGACGTACGATGGAAGCGGGTCCAGGTTGCGAAATTCTAGGGGGATCGTAGCCGACGAGTTTATCATGCAAATCCTGTAGTTTCTGGATTATGCGGGTCTGGTGGTCATCGCCGCGCAGTGCCCCACTTGCAACGAGTTTTCTGTACTGGGGCAGAGGTTCTGGGAAAGAGTTCGAAGGAAGAATAGACGGTGTGAGCAATTCACGGCACCATTCTGGCCAGAAGTTCCCCGGGATGGTGGAAAAGGATGAGGATGAGACTCGGATTGTTGCGGGTGAGACGCCAATGAGCCTTGGTACCTCCGGCGTGGTACATACAATAATGTTCTAGGTCGCAGAGAAAGTGTTCTGACTATCCGCCAATATTTCATGGCGGGCAGTTGTAGAGCGGCGAGCCGAGCGTACGTACTCCAAGCGACGATCTCTGATGTGGCGTCGGCGTCGGCCGGGACCATTGCCGGAGCCACTATCTCCGCTACGACCACCTACGGCTCTCCTTCAAATTTATTTTGCTACAGGTCTCTGCACTTATGACTGGTGAAGAATTCCCCGGCAGGAACTGTGAAGAGATTTTCTGCAAGTTGTACCCGAGGCAGTACTGGCATTCCTCCTCAAGCCAGTCTCCCTTGGGCCCTAAAGTCATTCCACTGGTGTTAAACGTGTTTGACAAATTCCCGACCCTGCATTGGAATCAACGATAAACTTTCTCATCAATTGAACAAAATCAATACAAGTGCCTCCCTGGAAAGTTTGCTCTGGTAATACTCATATGACCCAGGAGCGACGCAGAGGAACAGCTGCGATACGCCTCACCTCTCTGAGATGCCCCCCGCGCAACAAAACGAACGCAAGTGTATCCCGTCACTGCAGACAACTGTTCATGCTGATACTTGGAGCAGACGTATTTTACGAAAGTCCCATCGAGGCACCGAGGTTTTTCAACCTGTCGTGAACATTGAGCTGACGATGTAATGTCCCAGGCGAGCAAGAAACTGTGCCGAGACCTGGACCTCGAGGAAAACCCACAACTCTATAACAACATGAAGGTACATATAAGCTGCCTCATAATTCATTGTCCTCCAATCTTACTGGACACAGACGGTGTTTCACCAGCTCGTGGATCAGGCGTTCGACATCACCCGTCCTTCGTATGTACAGCAACCCAATATGCAGATGTTCATCAGCAAGGTGAAATAGTTGATTCTTGGGGACTTTCGCCGGAATCTTACTCGTGTCTGGTCCAGGTCCTCGAAGGCTTCCCCGGGTATTTCAACAATAAAAAACACGCCAACGAGCAAGAGCGTCTTAGGAGTCTGCGAGCATATGCACGGAGTTACTTAGACGCTAAGCAGCTCGAAATTGCCGATGTTGGTTCCTGCCTTGTTCTTACTTCACCGCTGTGCTCAAGGACATTGCAGGAGGAAGGCTCCGATCGGCCTCGCCCCAACCCTCTTCCGTCCTCCATAATAAAGGCCAAAAGGCCCCAGCCACGGTCCCGCCACCGCCAGCACAAGAAGGCGCATGTCGAGGAATTAACTATGGAACCTCTTCTTCCCTCCCTTCCCATTGACTCCGACTCGGACATGCCTGAACGCGTCCCGTCCCCGGTGCCCTCTACAGAGGAGCACAACCATTCTCCCGTTCCCAACAATTTTATCTCCTTCGACGGTTCCTTCCCCGACTCGTCGCCTGGACCCGAGCCCGAGCCGTCTCCCGAACCCCAGCTTTCCCAGGACCCAAAACCTTCACATGCGCCCGAGCCCTCTCCTGGCCCCGAGCCCTCCCCCGAGCCTGAACCGACCCCGGAGCCCGCCGACCCCATCACCCGCTTCCTCGCCGAGTGCTACCCCCCGATGCTTCATTGTGCCGCGCCCCTCCGTCGTGCCGGCGTCGCAGAGGAAAACCACTTGATCGGGATTGCGCGTTGGGCGGATGAAACTCAGCGCGCGTTTCTGCAGAAAAGCAGGGTGGTGCACACGGCCCTCGAGGAAGAGGCACTGATCATCGGCTTTGCTGTGCGTATCTCGTTCAACGGAGATATAGTCATTGGCGCTGATTCTTCTCCAGGTCCTGTTGTCTAATTTCATCGACGCCCGCTGATTCTTTCAGTCATTGATAACGACCCAGTACCTTCTCGACATGTTTTTGAACCAATATAATATCGCATGCCGTTCATTGCGTTTGAGCTTGCTAACCTTCATGTCGTCGGCGCCTGACAGGCTCGACCGATAGTACACCTTATATATATATAGTAGTTGACTTCGGTGTGCATGAATCGCGAGAAGCGTACATGGTCGCAAATTCCGCGGCAACGACGATGTAAGGATCCAAGAACTGATCTATCTGCCAAAGCTACTTGTATGGCACTTGAAATATTCTCACTGCTCGCAATTCAACAAGCGGCGGTCGGTCAGCGTAGTTTAACATTGTAAGCAAATACAAGGATACGATATACGACCACAAGAAACCAATCCTATAAATTTTGGTCAGCCCGGCGCACAAACAGAAGTCCGAGAAAAGAGGAAAGAGAATCAGACAGTATATAATGATTCCGGATAGACTTGTATCCTCAGCGGACGAATCCTCGGTTGAGGGAGTCTGTATTGTCATCACAGAGCGGCGCAATGCATGGGCGCAGATCCAAAATGAAACGGAAAAACGAGAAACTCACAGCGGTTCTTGAAGTAGTCGAGGAGGACGTGAAGGCCCTCAGACTCGACACCGTACTCCTTCACGACGACGCAAGAGCACCCAACGACCTTGCGTGGGTTACCCTCACGGTCGATCTTGCACAATCCGGCCCAGGTGCCCAGGACTTTCGCGTCTCCGACCTTAATGAGGTTGATTTTATGCTCGGCGCAGAGCGCCTCGATGAGCTTCAAGTATTCGCCCTCCGTGCAAGTCTCGACGAGCACGCACAAGTGCGCCTGGCGCTTGTCGAGCGCCTTTGCGCATTCGCGGAGGCCGCGAGCAAGCCCGTCGTGGACGAGAGCGTTTTTGAGGACTTGCTGTCGGGGGTTTGGTATCGGGGAAGTGGAACATAAAAAAGCGAACTGACTTGGAGCGCGTCCTCGACGGACAGCTTGCCCTTCGGGGCCTCCTGGGGCACCTCAACCTCCTCTACCGGCGCGTCGATCGCAATCTCATCTCCAGCGTCAGACATCCTGGCAGTGAGTTAGCATCTGCAGTCAACGATGACGAAGACGGAGGCGGAGGTAAAAAAAAAGCAAGACGAATACACGGAATGCGAAGAGGGACGAGAACGCATACACTCACTTTTGTTGCAGGTAAGTGTTCTGTGTTAAAAGATTGGATGCCTTCGTCCGCTATCGTCGATGTGAAGAAAATTCAGAAAAGTTTGGTGAGGTTTTGTATAGTACCAGTCTGATCCGGCTGATCCAAAATGCCCATTGCCGAAATGCCGAACTTTGGTAACTCGTCCTCGCAACTCAAACAAGCAATTTCTTTTCCCTAACCATGTAGCGACTATAAAAACCTCGAACACAACTTGGCTGCGATGGAGAATCACAACCTGATGAAACTAGTTCTAAATTCGATGAATAGTAGCCCTAAATCCACTCCCGAGGTCGTCAAGTGGAAAGAGATAATCCCGTGTTGAAATAAATCCGAGTCTTCGCTAATTCCCGACCGGCCATGACGATGCGCGCACAGTTGCAATCCACGAGGCCGCTGCACCGGGATACTGTAGTGGATTAGATGATTTTGAACCAGAGAATCGGAACGAGAAACATACCTCCCAGACACTGACACCGCCCGCTGTAATGAAAGATAAATCAGCAATAATATGTGTACAATGTAAGCAGACGCACTCCATCCCTGGCCCTTGGCCGTGCTTAAACAGGTAGCAAGAGTACTTGGGGCGACGTAGCCATTAGTTGCCGAAGCGTTCGTTGCCGGCTTTCCAAGGACAAGTTTGGTTAAAGGGACTCCGTTGGCAGCTATCTGGAAAAGTGCAGTCTGGGGGAACACGGTCGACGATTGAGTCAAAAGATTAGCGCAAGTGGTATATTCTGTGTCCCCCTCTGTTGAATGGTATGAGCATGCGACGAAATGAAGGAGAGGATGCTATCATACGGTTATAGAACTTGAAAAGGCGGACATTCAACGATGATTTTTTTGGATAGGGGAATCCTCACTTGGATATTATACCAGTCGATTATACTTCCGACGTTTTGGTGTACTTTGAGGTAGCCACCGCCTCCCCAGTAATTCGGCGCGAACCAAGGAGCCACAGCTGAAAACCAATTCTTGAAAACTGCGACAAATTTGAAAGGGATCACGTACGGGCATGGGTAATAATATACGTGCCTTGAGGGAGGACGCTACGAAGTTGAGTGGTAAAACTTATCAGCCACGCCTTGGATTTTGAGTTAGAATCTGCGCAGGAACGGCAGTACACTACATACCTCCGCTGATCCGTCTCCCTTGTTGACAGCCGTGAAATCCTAAGCAGTTTGGCGGATCAGATAGCTGGAAGACGGAAGACTGAATCTCACCTCGTAATCGACGTCGATACCTAAAAGAACGGGTCAGAATTGTTGCAGCACCTACGAGAAACCAGATACCGTCGAGTTGGTACTGAACCACCCATTGGGCCATAGTATTCGCCTAAGACTAACCAGTTAGTTTCAACCATTCGCGGGGACGAGAACTTGAAGATGAACCGTTGTGATCGCATTAGCTCCAGAGGTTGTTGGGCTATCAGTGGAACCAAAAGCTGAAACAATGAGTTTCATTCCCGCAGCCGCATATTGTGTTTTAATGGTCTGCCTTTGTGCGTCTGTCAGGGACGCCCATTCTGCTGCCTTGAAAGAAAAAAGTCATTTTGATGCTTGATGTATCGGTCAATTAAACGGACCTTGTCATAGGCCCCCTCGGTGAGAAGGAATGACAGAGCACTGTAGGCAAGGAAAATAGCATGAGAAGGGGAAAGGCCGGAGGCAAGGACGACGGACAAGACGTTGAAACCGTTTATAGCAGATACTGCTGGCGGTCCGATCGTTCCGGAGGTTGCCTGATCGCCGTACAGTACAAAGTAAGGGGCGGTTACTGTGGCCGTCGGTGCAGCAGAAGAAGAGGTCGAAGTAGTAGTTGTCGTACTTGAAGAAGTGAAAGTAGTAGTCGTCGTACTTGAACTGCTTGTCGTGGCGGCGGCACTGGTGTATATCTGGATTCGCCAAAAACCTCCGCAACTGGAGGAAGAATCGCCACCGCAGGGAGTGTCACAGTCCGAGGTTGAGGCATTCGCCGGAGTGCCACCCACGAACGAACTGCCGCAATAGCATTGTGTGCCATACTCGACACCACTGATCGTGTAACCCTGGCTCGCGCAGGTGGACTGGCAGAGAGCAGGAGTGAGCGAAGACGTGGTGACGGTGTATCCTTCGAGAATTCGAGGCGAGGTGTCGACTGCGCAGGCGTTCGACAGCACCCAGCCCGTCGACGTCGAGGCTGGCGCAGAAGTGGTGGTGGAGGGTGTAGTCGCTGTGGTTGTCGTTCCAGACGCGGTGTATATCTGGATTCGCCAAGCACCTCCGCAAGCAGAGGAAGAATCGCCACCGCATGGAGTGCTACAGTCCGACGTCGAGGCAGCGGCCGGAGTGCCACCCACGAACGAGTTGCCACAATAGCATTGGGTGCCATATTCGACACCACTAATGGTGTAACCGTTACTGGCGCAGGTGGACTGGCAAAGAACAGGAGTGAGCGCCGAAATGGTAACGCTGTATCCCTGGAGAATTCTAGATGAAGTGTCGACTGCGCAGGCGTTCGACAACACCCAGCCCGTCGACGTCGAGACCGGCGCAGAAGCGGTGGTGGTGGAGGTTGTAGTCGCTGTGGTTGTCGCTCCAGACGCGGTGTATATCTGGAGCAGCCAACTACCACCACATGTGGAAGAAGAATCTCCGGCACATGGGGTATTACAGTCCGACGTCGACGCAGTGGCTGGAGTGCCGCCCACAAACGAGTTGCCGCAGTAGCATTGCGAACCATATTCGACGCCAGCGATAGTGAAACCCTGGCCTGCACATGTGAACTGGCAAAGAGCAGGAGTTAGCGACGATGTGGTAACACTGTATCCTTGGAGAAATCGAGCCGAGGTGTCGACTGCGCATGCGTTCGACAACACCCAGCCCGTCGATGTCGAGGCCAGCGCAGAAGTGGTGGTGGTGGTGGTGGAGATTGTAGTCGCTGTGGTTGTCGCTCCAGACGCAATGTATATCTGGATTCGCCAAGCACCTCCGCAAGTGGAGGAAGAATCGCCACCGCAGGGGGTGCTACAGTCCGACGTCGATGCGGTGGCCGGAGTGCCGCCCACAAATGAGTTGCCGCAATAGCATTGCGAACCATCTTCGACGCCAGCGATAGTGAAACCCTGGCTTGCACAAGTTGACTGACAAAGCGCAGGAGTTAGCGCCGAAATGGTAACGCTGTATCCCTGGAGAACTCTAGATGAAGTGTCCACTGCGCAGGCTTGGGTCAGGGTCCACGCAGAAGTCGCCACGCTGCTGGTCTTCTGAAAGAGTGACATGCGATAGTTTCCACCGCATATCTGGCTGGAGTTTCCTGTGCATAAATTATAAGGCTTACAAATCCGCGGGATTGGCAGAATCCGAACCTGCGCAAGGCATATTGCATTCCGCCGAAGCGGTGGAAACTCCCAAACCGTTCGCGAGGGTACTACCGCAATAACATTGATTTGTATACTCGGGAGCCCCGTAGATATAGCCTTTCGCAACGGTAAAAATGTGAATGCACGATCAACGGTGATATACAGTACCTAGACTATCACAGGTGGCGATACAAGAGTCCTGGGTCAACGAGGATGAAGTGAAGGAGTACGACAGTGCCCTGGCTGATCCATCGGTCGCACATCCAACGTATGACCATCCTGTCGGGATGGCGCGCGAGTTCAGGCGATTCAAGTTGGCCCTCTTTTGGGACGCATGTCGCAGAGCCGATCTCAAACTCCAGGACGACGACTCGAGGGCGAATGTGAGGGAAACATAGAAAAAGACAGTGAGAAACGAGCGTGAACGCATCGGAGAGCGATGTAGAGGGAAAGAACCACGACGACCGCGACTGCGTGCTGCTGTTCCTAGAGTCTAGGGGTAATCCTGACCAGGCACGACTTAGGAGGGTCCGTTTATGAGTAGAAATAGGCAGAATAGCCGAAACTTAAAAAGGAGATTAAGTGTTCGAGATCTGCAGGTCGAGGGAATAAGCTTTGAAGGGTGCATATACACCGAAGATGGAAGAGCCTCCGAAAAAATCGTTGGGAGGGGTTATACAAAGTTGAACCGGGGCCCTGGCTCGATGGCGATATGTAAGACGGAAATTTTATCATGGGAGGTATGGGCTAGATTGATAAAGCGTTTGTCGAGGAAGGGGAAGTCAAGCAGGAAAACGAGCTTCAACTTGGTTCAACAAGAGGTGCTGAAGATCTGGATTGCTCAATATGATCCGAAAGCTCCGGTGATCTCCGAAGACCACTTCGCCTGCCTCTCGTTGGTGGCCAGGAGGTTAAATATATTCATCTCAGATTTGGCTAACTGCCTAGGAGCAATAATCGCGCAGTTTGAGCCTGTGTCGAGGAGAAAAAGTCGTATTCGGACATGATCGATGAAATTGCCTTTTCTGGGGGGGGGTCGTGGGACTTATTAGCTGATCCAGAGATTACATAAGCACCTCTTGGTATTCCTATTTCCTATCCTATCCTCCTATCCTCCTATCCTCCTATATTATATTATATTATATATTATATATTATATTATATTATATATTATATATTATATTATATTATATATATTATATATTATATATATTATATATTATATATATTATATATATATCCTATCCTATCCTATACTAGAAAACACAAGGTGACAGGCACAGCCCCAAAAATCATGTGAAAAGTCACGTTACCTCGGTACCGAAACACATCGGCCGCAAATCTGCGCTCGGCCGATGACATCATGTGATCTACCACCTGCGCCGCCTCAAGGCTTATTGCCTCGAGTGCATGTAGGCCTTGAGGCTCAGTCTGCCTGGCTTGCCTTTCACCCCCATCATCTCCCCTGCTGTTCTCACTCACTGTAGGTTGCTTTTAGCTTCTTTGCTCCTCTTTTGATACAGATTCTCACAACAGCATATATTCACGCAGTGAGAGTGCCTCAAAACATCTGTTTGTACCTTTTCATGTATGTTTTTCAATGGTTCATACTACTCATGCAGGGATCAAACTCCCCCAAATACTCCACAGCGCATTAGACAGGCTGCACAGCAACAGGAACGCAATAGCCGCACTCTGGACAGTCCCCATAGACACTGTGTACCTGCATTGCCTTTACAGCTGCCTCCTCCTCCCAACCCTTTTGTTCAGCATGGCCCACTTTTAGATAATACTCCTGGAGATATCTTTGGTGGACATCAGATTCCACCTCAACCTGCCAGAGCTGGCCAGCCTCAGGCTCCTGATTTAGATGCTGTGCGCCGTCGCTTAGCTGAATTGTGTCCTCCACTTGAGTTTCAGCCTCAACCTGCTACCCGCTACAGCTTTCTGAATCAAAATGCTGCTGCTGGCCCATCTTGACCTACTGGACCTCTGGCCCAGCCCAATCAAAATTCTATTGCTGGACTATCTCGACCTACTAGACCCCAGGTACCACGTAATCAAAATGCTATTGCTGGACCGTCTCGACTGGCTGGACACGAGCCCCAGCCCAATAGAACAACAATGGATGCTCTTCATGATTTAGAGGAACACAATTCTCCTCCCAATTCCCAAAATCTTCCACCCATTCTATTATCACAAAACGCACGGCATGCAGCACAGGCACGATTGGCAGAATTGCGCAGACCACACAATTTTCAGCCTGCTCCATATAACCCAAGACAAACTCTACAGGAGAATTTGGCACGAGGTGCACTGCAAGAGCCTCAGCCTCAACAACAGGCTCCACCACCTCAGCCTCAGCAGCAAGCTCCAGCACCAGAACCTGTTTTCAATCTTGACCAGGATTTACCCCCAATGGAGGATGAGCCAGAGCCCAATTTTCCTGAGTTTATAAATATCGCAGATTTACCAAAATATGCTTAGCCCTTCAACGAGGCTAACATCGAGCCTATCTCCCTGGGTCCCATGGACATTTCATGCTCTAGATGTAGTGCACGCCATTGGAAGTGTGAACAGCTTTCAAGTTCCAGGCCTCTGCAATGGCTCAAGAGAAATTTTAACTCGAGTTTCCTTTCGAGTTTTGTAGATCCGCCTCATTGGTGGGGACCATTGTGGCAAGACAGCATTTATTCCTCGAATAACCCTTACACCATCTGAAAAGCAGGTCGGAATCTGCATGAAACGCCGCCAGTTCCCTGTCTGTCTTGCTTTCTCAATGACAATCAACAAAGCCCAAGGCCAGTCAGTAGACTATGTTGGTCTTGACTTGCGAACCGATGTCTTTGCTCATGGTCAGCTTTATGTTGCTCTGTCCCGATGTACATCCAGCCATAGAGTAAAAGCACTATTTAATCCGGACAATTATGATAGTTGTATCACAAAAAATGTAGTATACAAAGAAGTATTAACATAATAGTTTGTGCCATTTATGAGAAGCTGCGCCGAAGGCACGGGTCTTATACTTGTCCTATATATGGAAAAGAGCTTGGTCACAGCCACAGAAATCAGGTGATAAGTCAGGTGAAAAATCACATGTTAAGTCACATGCTTTTTCACGTGAGTAGCCTTTCAGCTGAAACATCGCTTTTCGGCCACGAAGCGAAGAACAGCGTTTCAACCACGCTGCAACCACGCTGCAAAATTCATCTGATAGGACCCATCAATCTCTTCTCCTCTCACCTGTCCTCCCGTTATGATTCTGTAAGTGCCAGTATTTATTCTTACTGTGTGCTTTGAAGCTGGAGAAATTTGAATTTAGCATTGTAATCTGTCTAATCTACTGCAGTTTTCCTTTCAGTGTTTTTTGTTTTTGTGGCCCTTCTGCTCAGTTCCTTATTGATCAACATTGATTTGTGTACATCCCTCTGTAAGCCATGTTGTTGTTCAAATCTCAAGAGTAATGCTAAAAAGGGTACAATGCTTGGAGAGCTCCTCCAGCAGATCTGTCTGATTATTTGGGATGAAGTTCCAATGCAAGATCAACATGCTGTGGATAAGACAATGCAAGATATTCACAATGATCCATAGCCATATGGTGGAACCACATTTCAACAGATTCTCCCTGTGGTTGTGAAAGGTGGAAGGGAACAAATTGTCGGACTGTGTCTTCAACGGTCTCAGCTATGATGGAAGGTTGAAATACTTCATCTGACCCAGAACATGAGACTTGGAGGGCCTAATGCTCCCCGGAGGAGAAGGATTTTGCTAAATGACTCCTTGAAGTTGGTCATGGAAGAAATACCGATGCAGCACAGAATATTGTCCTTCCAGATATTGTGAAGCTTCCAGAAAATACTGTTCAATCCCTTATTGACACAATTTATCTGGGCATATCTGTTCCTGGCGTAGCTTTGGACTGGCAGCAAGACAAATATGTCCTTGAGCGCACAATTCTCTCAGTATGCAATGATGGTGTTCATGAAATCAATCAAATACTGCTTGACAAATTTCCTGGGGAGGAAAGTCTTTCACAGTGCTGATTCTACGGTGACAGAGCAAGGAGTTGACAGTGGTTTCCAACACCCCATCCAGTACCTCAATTCAATCAAGGCCTCAGGGTTGCCACTTGCAAAATTGGCACTCAAAGTTGACTCGGGCAATCGACCCCCTCCCAAAACCAGATCACGTGTATTTTACCCTCACGTGCAAAATAATAAATAAAGTTTCTGAGTCCGTCTGAGCGCGATTTTGTCTCTGTTTCTACCCTCCGCATCCTCAAACTCGTGAATATTACTGACTGGTATCCGTGGGTCACCCCGAAAACCCCGCCCCCGCACCACTCTGAATATAGTCAGTCAGTTGAGGATAAAATGGCCACTGGCGGTATGCCACCGACCTTCTTCGCACCATTTTGCCTCGGATTAATAACAATTCCACCCTAGAAGAGAACATTAAATGTTCCCGCTGTCCATACAGGGATGCCCAGTCCACATTCCCGCAAAAATTGAATCTCGAGTACCTCAGCACTTGCTTCGCATGCACGGAAAAAGAAGCCAAACGACGCGAGAAAAATCGTTCCAAGGGCAAGTCCCAGCAGGCGGACGGTTCCACTCAGGAGAAGATACGGAAAGGACCCGCGGTACGGCCAGCCCAAGGCCATGCAACACTGGAATGGGAGGAATGTGTCTCGCTCCTTGGGGTGCACAAGAACTCTGCTTTTGAGCTTGAAGCCTTCATTTCTATGGCCGGCCAGAGCGCGAAGTCGGTGTTCGGCGAGTTGGGCACCGGGAAAGTGACCTCCGACGCCATGGCTAAGTCAATATGGGAGATCTCCGGTTACCGCTTCATGTGTGTCAGCTATATATTTGACCTTTTAACTGCCATCCTGACGTACACCAGTTATAAGAAGTGCAAGAAGAGCTCGTCCTCTGATTCTGTGCGGACCTACACGTATTACTGCGCACAGAATGAGGGTGAAGTCAAAAAATCGGACCTCCATGATGATCCCCAGAAGCGCCGTGCACGAATGAAGATGGACAGGTTTCCGTGCCATGGTTCACTGCAAATCACAATCAATGAAGACGATCAACAATTGCCACTGCGCCTGAAGCTCACGCACCACTTGCCGCATTTGCATTACGTCGATATCTCTATCAACAAAAATATCCGAGAGCTTGTGGAGAGCCTAAAGCACGAGTTGGCGACGAATGTAAGCCTGAATTTATAGCCGAGGACAAGGACTTTCTGACCGAGGAATTATAGATCTGGACGCGGGTCCTGAGCGAAAATCCCTCGACAGAGATCACTCAGAAGCAGATCTATGCGCTGTGGAGTGAGCTGAATGAGGGCGCCTGGCGGCTCGATGGAGATCAGGTCAAATCCGCGCAGATGATCTTGGATAAAATGCAAGGCTCCGACGTCGAAATTATTCCTGTTCTTGTGGAACCTGGAATCCACGCGATAGCATTCGGTCTCAAAGACGTGCTCGATGGCTGGGCAGATAAGACGGAGGAGTTGGCCATGGACTCTACATGTGAGTTTCCTGTCGAGATTTTCCGAAACCTATTAAGAAATTGTATTAGGGAGAACAAATGAAGCCGGGTATGAACTGTACGGGTTTGTCGGCGAAGCGAATGGTCAAGCCATGCCGTTTGCATTTTTGTTTACCACGTCAACGGGGGATGCCGCGGAAGGTGCCAAAACGCGCATGCTGCGTGATGTCTTGAAGTATATGAACAAGCGATGCCCAAATATCATTATCACACTGTCGGACAAAGAAATTTCAGAGATCAACGCTTCCAAGATTGAGATTCCCCGTGCCAAACACCAGCTTTGCTACTGGCATGGGGTTACCTATATCCAGGAGCGTCTAGCGGAGAACAAGCCACCTGCGGCGTATGATCCGAGGAAGGCACAACGAATCTTCGACTTCATTGACCCGACTTGGGCCCCAGGGATCACGGCCGTATATGCCGACGACGACGAGGAAGGTGACGGTGAGGAAGCCGGAATGGAAATGCCCGTGAGTTCTCGAAGCACGTTAGATGGAATCGTACTTACCTCAGTCCAGAAAGCTTCCCAAACGTGTAAACCGCCGGTATTCGTCCTAAAGACAGGAGACATACGTGTTCCCGTGTGGCCAAACCCACCCAAAATCAAGGCAACTGCGCGCTCCGAATTCTGTCCCATGGAATTCAGGGGAGAAATTGTCGAGATGTATCGCACGCACCTACATCTTCACCCGAATATCCCCCGGAATGATCCGGAGGAACCGTACCTCTCGGCGGACGAGATTCATCGTCGTGCTGTTCGACAAGTCTACGAGTTCTGTTACAGCAAGGGGCTTTCTGAGGTATGGGCCTACCTGTGGAATCGTTGGTACACCCCAGACCAGTGGGTGCTCTGGGCAAGGGCCTCATGCGATGCTATACCCCGTTTGAAGACAACAATGGTGGTAGAGAGTATGTGGAAGCATATTAAACGTCGGGATCTGGCGCAATTCAATCGTCTGCGCCTTGATTTGGTCACGTACCTCGTCCTGACAAGTCTTCTGCCACGGGTGAAGCGAACCTTGGACTACGTCCGTGGCCTCCGTCACATCGGTCGGCCGCAAGCACTTGCTGGTTGGCAGGTGGATGCCAAAGCCGAATGGGTTGACAAGAGCCGTTCGGACGAGCATCGTCGAGTGGCGAAAGAACTTGCAGTACTCCGAAGTGCTCCTAGCACCAAAGGACGCGCTGAGCGACTCCAACAAATTGCCGAGGATGAGGTCCGAGAACGCGGGACTTATGCGACGGATATTCAGAAGTGGGTCTGCCCATGCCCCAGTTTCGCGACAAACAGGTTCCTGATGTGCAAACATCTAATCCATGAAGCAAACAAGATCTTGGATAACAAGCCGCTCACAGACTTGCGATTCTTCCTCAATTTGCACTGAAACCATTTCCCTCCTTACTACTCCATCCCTGGAATCCACCGATCGACAGAAACTGAGGGCGAAGATGAAGATACGCCCACGGAGCTCGCAGTGCTCGGTATCTGGGTGCAGTACAGCAGGCTGCAGCAGGACCGATGCGCGAGCAAACAGGTGACTCGGAGGAAACTGCCGAGCCGTCAGACAAAGCACGTGGGAACCCCGAAGACGCGGTCATCGCGGGTAATGGCGAGCACATTGAGCGACCGGAGGATAGCAGAGAGCATGTCTCTGGTTCTGCAAGCGCGACCACTGCGAGATCGGGTGCTAGTGTTGATGAAGAAGAGAGTGACCGTGACAATCGCGTGAGTTTAGCACTTTTGATCACCGGATATCAATTTTTTCTGAGGCTGCTGTGCAGGTTATGTACTCTGAAGCCCGAATAAGGCATCTGAAGCGCTGCTTCGAGGACATGATTAGCGTCGCAGAAAATTCGCGTGGAGTTCATCCCAAGATGGCATCTATTTTGGAAGGTACCTTCAGCAAAATCGAAAGAATCGGGGGGGACATTGGAACAGATAAGCGGAGGAGGCTGAATCCGCGTACATGGGAGGACAATAACTCAAATACAATGTACTTAGATTAATAAAAACGCGTCGAGACTTGCGAGACGCGTCTCAACACGTGTAGTACACGTGCTGATCGGGCACGTGATCTGGTTTTGGGAGGGGGTCGATTGCAGGTGTGCTCAAAGTTGGATGTCCAATCATGGTCCTTTGAAACCTTGATCTTGCAAATGGTCCATGCAATGGCTCTTGAGGGATTTTGCATGAAGCTCAACTAATGCCTATTTCCAGTAGTGTCCTGCTTAAATAGTTTATGTGTTGGAGAATCTATGCTTTTTTTTTTTTACCTTGAGTGACACTACTGAGATTCAGCGGAGCCACCCCCGGGGTTTGGGGCGGAGCCCCAACAAGCTGTCGACCCTGGGATGCAGGTACGGACCGAGCGCACCCGGGTCGTAAAGCTTGTCCTAAACATAAAAAGAGCTCGGTCACAGCCACAGAAGTCAGGTGATAAAGTCACATGATTTGCACGTGAGCTCTCAGAATCCGCTGTGTTCTCTTTGAACCCGGAACTCTGTATCTACCGTGTCTTTGCGAACTCTCGCGTTGAAGACACGGGTGTTAAAGCTAGTCCTAAACATAAAGAGAGCTCGGTCACAGCCACAAAAATCAGGTGATAAATCACATGTTAAGTCACATGCTTTTTCACGTGAGCAGCTTTTTGGCTCGGTGCGAAGAGCAGCGTTTCAACCACACTGCAAAGATGTCAAACTTATCTGATAGGACCCTCTTATCCTCTCACCTGTCCTCCAGTTATGATCCTGTAAAGTGCCAGTATTTCCTCTCCCTTCTTACTTATTCTTACTGTGTGTTTTTTTGAAGCTGGAGAAATTGAATTTAGCATTGTAATATTGCCGTCACTTTTGTGCCTATCTGTCTGATGTGCTGCAATTTTCCTTTCAATGTTTTATTTTTTGTGGCCCTTCTGCTCAGTTCCTTCTTGATCAACATTGATTTGTGTCCATCCCTCTATAAGCCATGTTGTTTTGCAAATAGTAATGTTAAAAAGGGCACAATGCTTGGAGAGCTGCTCCGGCAGATCCATCTGATTACTTGGGATGAAGTTCCAATGCAAGATTGGCACAACCAAGAGGCTGTGGATAAGACAATGCAAGATATTCACAATGATCCACAGCCATATGGTGGTCTATGGTCAACAGATTCTCCCTGTGGTTGTGAAAGATGGAAGGGAACAAATTGTCAGACTGTCTTCAACGGTCTCAGCTACTATAGCAGAAGATTGAAATACTTCCAGAACATGAGAAGGATTTTGCTAAATCACTCCTTGAAGTTGGTCATGGAAGAAATACCAATGCAGTACAGAATATTGTCCTTCCAGCTATTATGAAGCTCCCAGAAAATACTGTTTATTCAGGCATATCTGCTCCTGGATTAGCTTTGGACTGGCAGCAAGACAAATATTTCTTTAAGCACACAATTATCTCAGCATGCAATGATGGTGTTGACGAAATCTATCAAATACTGCTTGACAAATTTCCTGGGGAGGAAACAGTCTTTTACGGTGCTGATTCTATGGTGACAGAGCAAGGAGTTGACAGTGGTCTCCAATACCCCATCGAGTACCTCAATTCAATCAAGGCATTGGCATTGCCACTTGCAAAAATTGACACTCAAAGTTGGATCTCTAATCATGGTCCCTCGAAACCTTGATCCTGCAAATGGTCTGTGCAATGGCTCAAGGGATTTTGACCAAAATGTCAGCCCATGTGTTAGAGATCCAGCTTATTGGTGGGGAGCATGATTGGAAAACAGCATTTATTCCATGTATCACAATTATTCCCGCTCCAGAACAGCTTGCCTTTTCCATCAAGGCATCATCAATTCCCTGTTTGCCTTGCATTTTCCATGACCATAAATAAATCCCAGGGTCAATGTTCACCACATTGGTCTGGATCTTCGCACAGATGTCTCGGTGCACTTCCAGCCAATGCATTAAGGCTCCATTCAAGCTCAACACCACTGTCACAAAGAATATTGTATACCCAGAAGTACTACTTTGATTATTTGTAAGTCCCACGTGCAAACCAACATGAAGCTCAACTAATGCCTATTTCCAGTAGTGTCCTGCTTAAATAGTTTATTTGTTGGAGAGTCTATGGTTTTTTTTTACTTTGAGTGACACTACTGAGATTCAGCGGAGTCACCCCGCGGGGTTTGGGGTGGAGCCCCAACAAGCTGTCGACCCCGGGACATAGGTACGGACCGAGCGCAGCGAGTGTCCGTGCCAGAGGCACGGGTCGTAAAGCTTGTAACGGTTGGAATGCAGTGACTCTGAGACACGTGATCATGGGTAACGGCCACCAAGCCTCAGCTGTCTCGTCAAACAACATATCGCCCATAAAAGGAGGGCGATGTGGCTGACAAGGATTTCGCCTCTTTCCCTTCTACATATCACCATCTACTCTCCGCTCTCCTTCCTTCCTCATCGACTCCTCTTCCACCACACTCAAGCACGACCCTCAAGTGGCATGGCCGTAAATACCAGGTGGGTTAGCTGCTCTTTTGATTTCAAACGTGGGCGGCGGGAGTCTTGAGGGGCGCATGACTGGGCCGCACCATGGGAGAAGGAAGACTAAAGAGACGAAGGATGTTAGCATGTTACCAATACCTCCCCGGGCATCACGATTCACGATCCATCCAGTTTGCCCCCTTGGTATGCTTAAGCGTCCATGGTTGTATTTACAGCATATATACAGCCTGTGGCACCTTCCGTCGGGGATGTATGAAGAGCGCGTCTTTCGGCTGATTGTCCATGCGGAGCTCAGACTGATAACGGAGCTGAACGACCCCAATAAGTTGGCAAAAGTATTCAAGCAGATTTTCGATTGTATGTTAATTTCTACACCTTCGCCACACATGATTTCATTACTATGTAGGCTACCGTTGGCTACATGAAGAGGCCAAGATCATTCATCGGGACGTGAGCATCACGAACCTCATGTACCACGAAATCGGAGGCAAAGTGTATGGCGTCTTAAACGACTTCGATTTAGCCCTGCGTTTGGGTGACACGAAGGTCTCCACCTTGAAGCAGCGTACAGGGACAAAGCCGTATATGGTGATTGACCTGCTCGTTGATTCTCCTCCTAGCCACCTCTATCGACATGATCTCGAGTCGTTTTTATACATCCTCGTCTTCCTCACCTGCAAAATCGAAGGGTCCGATCTCGTGAAATGGAAAGACCTAGGGATAGATCAACTAAAGAAGGCGAAGACTTCTGCTCTAGCCGAAGAAGGCTTCCCTCCAAACAAGAATCATTTCCAGGATTTTGATTTATGGATACTTGATCTTACTGATCTGTTTGGGACCGGCATTAACAATTGTCGCTTACACAACAAGGCCGTTGCACAGGCTGAAAGAAGGCGGGGTTCCTCGCCTGAGTTTGATGAAAAAACCCTTGGCGGCGCGGTGGATTTCAATAAATTTGCAACTATCCTGGAACAGCCCATTACGTTGCAGTGAATCATGTTCCTTGTGGAAGTAATCTGTAGCATATTAGCTGTTTTCTGTTTCAAAAAGTTACAGGAACACATAACTAGTCTCTTGACAGACTGACCACTCATAAACCTTGTACCCCCCTACCCCCCTTATTTTGAGGAATGCTGGGTCAGTTTGAGGTACCAGCGGTGCCCTAGGGACCCCTCCTCTAGATTATCATAGATTCACAATAAATCCTGTACGCTTGAGCTTTCTCCCGTTGATGGATGGGGTCCCCAGCATTTATTTATGCTTATGCAAACTCATCCATTGCTGAGCGAGGACTATAATGTATCTGAATTATTATCACACTGCTTCCTACTTGCCCACCACTCTCATTGTGAATCCATTCGGGATATTAGGCAGCTTCGTCGGTACGGGTCTCTGCCCCAGGCGCTGAAATGGGTTCAACTCAACAGGATACTCCCAGTGCTTCACGGCCGTGCTTCTACACACCTCCGGAGACGGCGCCCCGGGGATCCTACCCATCACAGACCCTGGGACGGCCGCCTCCACCTGCAACAGCCTCAGGAATATCATTTGCTGTGTCTCGCACGACTGCTCTGCGTACTCGGTCACGCCGAACGGCAGCTGCGTTTGGTGCACGTAGAGGATGGCGGGGTACCACGTGGCATGGGAGCCCAGGCCGGCATTGGGTGCGACGAGCGTGGAAGGGGCGCCATAGGCGGAGAGCGCAGGGGCTGTCAGCGAGCACCCAGTGGTCAGCGGAACCGTGGAGGTAGAGTTGGATTCGGCCTGCGCCGCTTTCCTCCGGCGCGGTGTATGAGTAAATGGGTGCCGTGGGAGAGGCCTGCGCCGCCAGGCTCTTTGGGTGGGATGCTTTTGCTTTGGAGACTATCGTGTGCACGGCTTGGCCGAAGAATACCAGTTTGATGTCCGTGTAAGGGAGTAAGAGAGCCAGTTCCGCGAAGCTATGCTTAGAAGGTTAGTGGCGCTGAGAATGAAGAACAGATCACATACAGAGGAAGGAAATTGAGCTCGACCTCTGCCCTGATGTAGTGGGTGTTCAGTTGGACACGGGGACCGTCTGGCAATCCGGCTTTCGGATCAGCGACGCGGAGGGTTTCGACGAGGAGCCAGTAGACCGACATCGGAAAATGCATGAGCAACGCCGCAGGCGACTCCTTTGGCAGCCGCCGCCAGGTGTACCAGCTGTCCCAGTCCGTGATCGTGACCTTGGACGCCAGCCTCGGTGGGGCCCACAGCGATGAGAAATTGTGGAACGGGATCAGCTCGGGCTCCAGCTTCCACCCGTCGCGATTGTTGAGGTGTTTCACGTCGAGCAGTGCGCTCCCGTCGAGGTAGTCGTACAGCTTGGCCATCTGTTTGACCATGCGGCCGTAGTTGCCGCCCTTGTGGATGGCCTCAGCGATGGATCCGGTGGGGAGATGGGTGATGGGACCGCCGCGGTGGCTCCAGAATCCGAAGCCCTTGCCGCCGAGGACGTTGAACCGTCACTTGCAGGACTTTGAGCATATGGCACTGATCGTCTTCAATGCAAATCCACGAACCGCGCGACGGACACACACTTTATTATTGGCGCAAAGTTCCTGGATTATTCTATTTAACAACCCCCCTTGTTGAGAACAGCCCGGGTTGTTGGGGGTTGTTGGAAAAGATATTCTATTTAAAACCTTGGTGATTTTTAAGCCAAGATCTGATGATCGCTGATGGCGGGCGTGGCGGGAAGGGGCGGGAAGGGTTCAGGGAATTGCTCAGGTACAAATAATGCTCTAAAAGAGCCGAAAAAATTCTTGCACGTTGGAGATCATATGAGCTGACTCCCTAAATTTTACTGGCCATTCTAATGTCCAGGGGAGATGGAATTTGAGGCATTTTACCGTTTGTACATGACAAACTCCTCAGAAACTCCCAAATCAAGATGGAAAATTGAGGGAAAATTGGAGAAGCAGTGTGAAGGTGCTCCGATAGATATGGGCTGGTAGACGCACGTGTATACTCTTCTTGGGACTCCAAAATTTCCAAATATTGCGAGAACCGCGGTCAAAGCGTTGATTTTCCTGATCTTATCAATTTTTGTTGACATCCAAAAATAAAACATATTTCCCAGCAACCCCCGAATAACCTCAACAACCCATGTTGTTCTTAACAAGGGGGGTTGTTAAATAGAATTATCCAAAGTTCCTTGTGGGTCTGCGTGTTTGCCATTTTTGGGAACTTCCACGCAGCTGTAGCGCGCTGTGCATCCTGTCAGTATAGCATATTTCTCCACCAAGCGCTGTGCCTGCCTTCTGGGAGCAGTAGATCGCGGCCTTGCAGGCAGAGCATATTTTCAACTGGGATCTATCAGAGGTGTCGAGATATACCGTCGCATTGTACCCTTCCCTCTATCACATCGCCACACTGCATGCAACTAACCTAGGTCGTGGTACATCGAATGAAAAACGAGCCTTTTGTGAAACCACCCACTGTGGACGAGAAATCGAAGGATTCGATGCTGGTACCAGCATTCTCAGCGGTGACCAGGAGCTGCGCCTGTCGAGTCGAATACTCATGGCCCAGAGAAGACATGGTTGTAGTTGAATGTTGAAGTTGAACCAAGACAAAAAAATGATTCAGTGGTTCGAGACAAAGAACTGATTGAATTTGTAATTCGAAATTTCGGAAATTTGGAGTCTTTGCGACCACTGGGTGACTTCCCGTAAGGTAAATGTATTCCAGCAAAATTTCTGAGCTTGTTTGAGGGTGCCAGTGATGACATCAATGCGAGAGATATTCGCGTCGTTCGTGTCTTTTATTCAGGAAACACAAATTCTGGACGGGGGGTGGCTACCCCCCCTCCAGAAATTTAATCTATTGGGGTCATTCAAGATAAAATCGGTTCATTTGTGGGTGATCCAATTGATGGGGTCCTGACAACTGCCCCCGAAATATTCTGTAGGGATAAATCTACCTTACGGGAAGTCACCCACTGCCGTCGCGCGGGTTGCACATTTGAAAGTTGTCGATTTCTCCCACACGGCGACCAAGTTGTCTTTTCTTTGACGTAATTGCGCACGTGCCACTCCCATTCGGCGACTTCGCTTTGACCTCTCCCAGTCTCCAGAATCCCTAATGTCAGCATTTACAACTCTCTATTAACCACATCCTACCCGATACCCGTCCAAACTATACCACAAGGCGCACGGCCGCCCATACCAGTCGCGACAATGCCTCCGAATTCATTGATCGTTCCGACTATGCTCCCGAATGGAATTCGCTTTGCAGCAGTACATCCAGACGCTACGGCCCAGGATGTAATCGATATCCTCATTTCTCTTGACGGTGTAAAGTCCGAGGTTTTGGGAGACCTCGAGGACCAAGGATGGGCTCTGCGGAAGATTAGGGCAGAACAATCTGGTAGACCATGGGAAGAGGCCGAATTAGAGGCCCTGGGGGATGGTCAGTCCCTGTCAAAGCTCAAATCTCGACTTGTCCGAATCAAATTTGCTTTCAGGGACTCTGCGACCGGCCACCCTTGTTGCACCAATAGTAAATGCAACACCGACGGACGCCACGGCGGACGGCACATCCGAGCGTCAATTCTCGACTTTCCAGCTTACTGGGCATTTGCACGGCGGCCCCCTGGTCAGCCTGGTATCGCTCAACCCAGCGCTCTCCGTTTCCTTCTCGTTCTTGCGCGTATGGGAGATCCATGACGGCTTCGAATACAAGCTCTTCATTTCAAGAAACATGACCGTCGGAGAAGTTGTGAACACGGTCATAGAAGAGCTGGGTCTCGCAAAGACTCTTCCGATTCCAGGGGGTGGGAACTTGGAATATGTACTCGAGGAAGTCTGGACGGATGGAAGCTCTAACAGTATGCCCTTTGCAATTTCCTAGTGTATGCAATCTTACTCGTCTCCCCAGAATCAGCAAGGCTTCCCAGCTCTTCTCTCATCTTCAATATTGTAGGCTTTCCTTTCTCCGCCAACCCTGGGTCGTCGTCTGCGCGCCGCACATTCCGATTCTGTGTGCCAGACGAGTGGTATCGCCGGTCTAAATCCCGAAGCCTTTCCTCTGCATCTCTGGAGCCATCCGAATCGACAGTCAGGCATCTTGCCTCTTTGCAGGAAGAGGAGGATGAAGACGAAGGGACTGCCAAGCTCAACGATACAGTATCTCCTCGAGCTAATGCCACAGACGAAGCAGGTTCTGGTACGCAGAATCGGCTATCGACAATGTTCGATGGATGGCTGCGTAGTTCGCCTGCGGCACCGGCTCGTAGCAGTGTCGTATTTTCTCCAGATAATCGCAAGAGTATTGTGAGCGAACCCAAGCTCGTGCCACATTTTACTGGTGGTGGTTTGGCCGAGACGGACCCCACGAACGGCGACTCTGAGAGCTTTGATGAGGCTGCATTCGAGGCTATGCTGGTATGTGATCCTTTACATCGTTGGACTGATTCCCACTATTTTCTTAGGACGATCTTGGCTTGAAAGGAGAGAAACGATCCAAGATGTATGATATGGCACCCGAGCGGAAACGCTACTTACTTTCACAGAGCCGGCAAACCAAACCCAAGCCTACATCCCCTCCTAAAGGTTCCGGTTACACAGCTTCGCTTGGTCCGTCGAGTGCCGCCGCCCTGTTGCCTCGTCTCGTTCCTCAATTAACCGGAGACTACGTGCGGCGATTTTCGATGGCTGGGTGGGGGGGAGCCGCCGCCCCAAGTCCTCCGGAGGTAACGTCTGAATCGGGTCCCTCCAGTGGGGAGTTTGATTTTGGAACGGGCGGAAGCCCGCAAGGAAAGAGTCGGGCGCAAGCAGGGAAGATCGTGGAGGAGATGCAGCCTATTCAACCCCAAAGCACTGGCGGTCTTTGGAGTGGCTGGTTCGCGTCTTCGGGCGGAGAGAAGGCGGGGTCGTCGAGTGCCAAGGGGACTGAAGAGACGGTAGCGTGGTATGTTGACGGACTACGAACGAGCAAGGCGGACACCAAGCTTGCGAAGCATCTGATAAAGCTACGGGTGCAGCTTTCAACTGCCAAGTTGCTGTGGATCCAGGAATTTCTGGATCAGCAACATGGATTGGATGTCCTGGGCACCTTACTCGCTAGCTTTGTTGCAAAGGGCGGCAAGCGACGGACTTTGACTGAACCAGAGTCGAAGGTTTTGTTCGGGATCCTCCAGTGCCTGCGGGTACTGCTTAACACCGATGTAAGCAGCCTCTGTCCCTTTAGATGATTGCAATTTACCGTCTTTAGCTCGGCTTCAAACAAGCGTTGTCGTCGCCGACGATCATCACCCATATTGCCTACTCCCTTCACGCCTCTTCTCCGAAGCTGCGCAAGGAGGCTTCAGAGGTCCTGGCCGGTATCTGCCTCATGTCCCTCACAGACGGCCCCAAGGCGGTGCTCGCCGCCATGTCGGACTATCGCGTCGCGTTCGACGAGTCCTTCCGGTTTGAGATGCTCATTGGATCTTTGCGTCTCCCAGATGCTCCCAGCGACGCAGAGAGCGACGACGGACTCGGGGCCAGCAACGAGGAAGAGGGCGTCTGGGAGGCTCGCGTCGCGTCAATGGTGCTCATCAACGCGCTCACGAATTGCCCAGAGTCACTCGAAGACCGGATCATGTTGCGGGAGGAGTTCGGGCGGAGGGGTCTGAATGAGGTGGTGGTGGTATGCTTTCCCCGCGTCCTGGTAGTACTATCCTTCTGACTGTATGGCATATAGGCGCTCCGATACATCAAGCCGCCAGAGAAGCTATTAACTCAGCTGAATATGTATACGGAAGAGAAGTTTGACGATGAGGAGGATATGCGCGAGCGTACACGGAACGTCATGAGCAACGAGCACGGGCGCGGCCGCTCGGATTCTGAAGTTGCGCTGGAGGACCTCGTACGGCTTGCAAAGCAGCACGGGGAGCTATACCCAATGATGATGGATATAATGAACCACTACGTGCAGATATTGCAGCGGGATGTTGGAATGTGAGTGTTAACAGTGTTCTATTGCGGGACATTGACTGAGCCATTCTTTGCAGCCAGCTCAAGGCAGATCTTTTCACCATCTTAGACCGATTCGTGGAGCAAGCTGCCATGCTAGATGATTTGTCAGCATTTATTTTATTTCCTAATCGGGTTACAAGATCCTGATTTTTTTTTCTTCGGTACAGTGACGATAGCTGGCATGTATTTATGAAGCGTTTTACCGCGTCTGTAGTGCATATTACAGGACAAGAGCTGGAGGTCAGTGCCGTTTCCGAAAGTGCGTCTAGCACAATCGTGGCACAAGAGCTCGAGTCTTTGCGGACAAAGTATGAGGAGTTGAGCGACGAGGTGAGCGCCATCTCTGTACGCAATTCAAATTATCTGACACCGTTTGCCAGCGGACCGAACTGCGCGACAAGTTGAATCAGCAAATTGCCGAGATGAACACGCTCAAGTCGCTGCCACTGAATATCCCGGTGCCTCATGCCAAGGCGTCTGGGAAGGGTGGCCCGGAGGTCGGAACTGAACCCCTTTGCGTCCTACTTATATCCTAACTGGTCCTCAGAACTTTCACGGGTTGGTCCAACGTATGGTGGCGAAGGAGAAGCAAGTCTTGAGTCTCCAGGCTCAACTTGATGCTCTGAAGGCGAAGGAGGGACAAGATCCGAGCAAGGCCAAAGAAGCTGCAAGTCGTTTCAGCTGTCTTCGATCCACACTAACATTTCAATGCGCAGGATGAGCGGGCCAAGCGCGACCGGGAGAGAGCTAAGTGGAATACGCTGATGGATGAGATCGCCAAACTTAAAACTAAGGTCTGTCCATTACATCAGTGGTTTGCCCTGGATCTGACATGATGATAGAATGGCGAACTGGAGACATCGATCGGGATCAAGGATAAGGAGATCCTCTATCTCAAACGGGCTCTCGAGTCGGTTTACACGCGCTTTATCTCGCGCGAGGAGATGCGTGAGGAACACCGGGAGGCGGAAATGGATGCGGAAGTCATGGCGTCACGGACAATTGAGAGTTTGACCCGGAAGGATGACGAAATCGCGTCTCTCTGTGGCGAAGTGGCTGAGCTGAAAGCCAAGCTGGCGGCGAAGCCGAAGACGGAGAAGGAATTCAAGGCAAGGTCTCCGCCGCCGCCCCCGCCGCCCACGAGGATGAAGCGGTCGTCTACGGCTCTTCCGTCATCTGCGGTATCAAATGCCTCTGGGCCTCCGCCTCCTCCCCCGCCACCTCCGCCCCCTCCTCCGGCCCGATCGATGTCCTTGCCTGTGATTCAGGACTCTGGTGAACCTAACACAGACCTCTCCTCACCACCGCCGCCGCCGCCGCCGCCGCCGCCTCCGCCGCCGCCTCCAGCCCCATCAACCTCGTCCTCGGGCCCTCCACCACCCCCGCCTCCGCCTCCGCCCCCTCCCACTGGTGGCGGCCCGCCCCCTCCCCCGCCTCCGCCCCCTCCATCTAGTGGCGGCCCGCCTCCTCCCCCGCCGCCTCCTCCACCTGGAGGTGGGCCACCACCGCCTCCGACAGCTTTCAGAATGGGCGGGAAACCCAAAATCGTTTCCCGGCCCACCAAACGGTTGAAGCCTCTCTTCTGGGACAAGGTGGACGATAAGTCACTACCGTCCACGGTGTGGAGCGAAACTCCTTCGGACATTACGTTCGTCATGGACGACTTGGAGGCCATCTTCCTACTCGACAATACTCCCGTGACGGCGTCGCAACTGCGAAATCCTTCGAAGAAGGAAGGTGTCACCACTCTCTTACTCGGCCCGAGGCCTCAAAACATTTGTGGGTTCTTTTCTTCTTGTCGTTTTCTGGCTATCTTATGTCTGCCCAGGTATCATGTTGGCCGGTATCAAGCTGAGTTCCGCAGATATCAAGAAGGCCTTGCTGGAGCTAGACGACGAGAAACTGTCCAGTGAAGACCTCGTTCAAATTAAAACCTACCTGCCCACTTTAGAAGAGGTCTGTTATTTTCGTCCCGCGTCTGATCTCTGCTGACTGATTTCCGTTCAAAAGATCAAGGGACTCAAAGAATTCGGCGATTTGTCCAAGCTTAACAAGGCCGATCAGTACTTTGGCCAGGTGCGAAAGATAATCTTCAAGCAACTGTCCGAGCTAACAAAGCTCTAGATCATGACCATTCCTCGGCTTTCTGGGCGCGTAGAATGCATGGTGTTTCGTCGTAAAGTGGAGTTGGACATCGAGGAGTATCGGCAAAGGTTAAATGTCCTGCGAAACGCCTCTCTTGAGCTGCGATCGACAGACAAGTTCAAGAAAGTGCTGAAGGTCTGTCCATGGAATGTACACTTTACTGTTTTGCGACTCATACCTAACAGGCTGCTCTTGATCTCGGGAATGCGTTGAATGCTTCGAGTGCCCGAGGTGGAGCTCGTGGTTTCCAGCTGACGGCGTTGTGGCAGGTCCGCCGCTGTTTTGCGTATCTTCGTGACACTGCTGACAATGCCTGTAGATGGGAGGGACGAATACTGCAAGAGCTGGAGGCGACTGTCCCACTCTCTTACATTACCTTGCCCGCGTTTTGATGCGGACAGATCCATCTTTAGTCACTTTTATCGAAGACCTACCTCACCTGGAAGCTGCATCGAAACGTACGTTTACCAGATTTCAACATCAAACATCCTTTTGATGTTTTTCTCGTTTAGATGCTTTCCATGAGATTTCACAAGCCGTGAAGTCTATGGTCGACGGTTTGGCCCTGATCAACCAGGAGATCGCCCAACTCAAAGGTTTGAGGGACGTGGCACCCAATGATCAGTTTATCCGGGTTATGCAGGTAAATATATCTCTCTCACCTTTGGGTGTCTGCTCATACTGCTGTCGACAGCCATTTGCCGCTGAAGTCGGTCCTAGTATCACCGCGCTGAAGAACATGACCAATTCGCTAAATGGCGAACTCCGCTCCCTGCTTGTGTGGTATGGCGAGAACCCAGGCGACTCGGAGAATTTCCTCCAGCAGATCGTTGCCTTTTCTTCGTCCCTTCAGGTACCCTTTTGCCTCTTGTCGAGTGGAGGCACATGCTGATTTGGAATAGAAATGCGCACTGGAGGTTCACGATGCCGAGGCAAAGCGGAACCCGCCAGTCCGAAAACCCACCATCACAGAACCTCCTCAGGACACGACATCGGAATCTGTGAGTTTTCTGTTGCTTCATGACACCTCATGCCTTGACGCAATTCAGACTGTCAAGATTACCCAAGGTTCTTCGTCGCAGTCGCTTGCTCCTCCCGAGGCAGGATCCCAGGGTCGCTCCGTTGGAAGAGGCGACCTGGACCAAGCCATCCGGAGCATGCGGGATGGAAAGCGGAGAGCACGACCGACTAGACCGTTGAGCAAGATATTTTTGGATGGTGGCAGACCGCAAAGTCGCATGTACGATTGAATACGATTTCACGACTACTCATGACCGTATATACTAATTTGTATTATCTAACACCTACATTGTACACGACGAATCTGCACGCTCAATTTATGACCTTTTATTGACTTTCTTCGTGGGATCTGTTTGATACTGGCTGCTAGCCTGCGGAAAAAATCGCTGACTCGTACGAGTCTAGTAGTTGACCGACGTAATCTTTGACGTGTTGTTTGACGAGGCTTGGCCGCCCGTGATCGCGTGGCCGGTTTGACCTGACTCACCATTTGTGTCGGCTCTTCTTCTGGTGTTCTGTGGTGTCTGCTCACCTTGACTGCCCAGCTCTGCTCGCTCTGAACTTGTAGACAACGCTAACAGCCGCAGGTCGACCGCAAGTTTCCGGTCACCGTCAACCGAAGCGTTGTACAATGCAATATGTACTTACGGTTCCATTCGAGGAGGCCGCTGGCTCGTGTTCACTTGCACAGGATAGCACAAATTTATCTTTGACACGACGCTTAAGACCTCGAAAGTCTCCTTGGCATGGGATGACAGCAAGTTTAATGACGCCGGGCGCTGTTATTTCACTGTATGTATACTGGATTCACTTGATTCGACAACGGATTCACCTGGCCACTCGCGGATTTTATGCCTCTACCAATGGCCAACTTATCCCAAGGACCAATAAAACCAGCTCGCGTTCATGCGCTCGGAGTCGAAGTGGTTTCCTTCCCTAATTAATACATTGCGCGCCACGAGGTATTTGCGTTGAATCCCTATCACAGGCCTCCGGGACGCCGTCCGCCAGCTGCGGATCCACAACAGAGCCCAACTTATTAAGGAGGCGGCCCACCCTACCCAGGTCTGAGGGAATTGATTCTGCAAGTTGTCTTTCGCTTACCCCTTGGCCCTTGTCGGACAAAAATGGATGCGCTCCACGAGGCCCATAATCCGAGCGAATCTCGTAAGGCCTTACAAGGTCCTTATGAGGTGATTGTAAGAGCTCGTTATAAGTAAGGCCTTATAAGATTGTCTCGAATAATAAGGCCCATAAGGTAAATTGTTTTTTCCGACATGTCTGCCCAAAGTTTTCAAGCGTCCCGCAAGTCATGGGTTATTTATTAATTTAGACTCAAGGAACTCGCAGTTGGACATCCGAATGGCACCGATTATATCGACCGCCCTACCAACTTCGTATCATGCATCCCACCGACGTCGTATTAACTCTTGCCTAAAGCGAAGTTATGCCGCCGCATCGGTTAAAGGTTGTCCCAGCGTTACTGGCGCACGTACTAGGGACAACGCTAGGACACGACAGGCATCGGGTAGAGCACTCGTAAGCAATATCCCCAGGGAACAGAAATCCCGAAAGACACCGACGAGGTTGACATGGGAAGTCACCAAGCATTTAAAAAGATGGAAGCCATGAGTGAGCATGGTGGTTGAATTAGAAGAGGGCGTGAGTAGAAAGTCTCAGGAGACTTGGCAAGCCATCCGCTTTTGTTCCCTTGTGTTTTTATGCCCATAAAATTACCATAAAATACAGCTGTCCACGTCAGTGTTGCCAGCACGGCCCTGTTGTAAAGAAACGGCGAAACGGGAAGTGGAAAGGACTGACCGCGGTGATCTAGAAGGTCAATTGAAACGCGTGACATTCCGGGCACTGAGCGCCGTGGTATATCCTCTCGTTGCCTCCCACCGACCTCCCTCTTTCCTTCACGATGGCCTCTGAGCCAAATTCACCCCGTACACCCACCCAGGCAGAGTCGCACCGGATGCTCCCCCTTTCTCCGACTCAGGCTACCCCCTTTCTGCCCGAAAGCACCGGCCCTCACGCCCCTACACGCTCGCCCTCCTTTGTCTCATCTCCCTTGAACCCTCAGGGCCCCGTAAACGTCCCGTTTCGTGCTGGTTCAAGACCAGCATCGCGTGGGAGCAGTATGAACTTGGCCGCCTCACGCTTTCCGTCAGACGATACCGCGGTAAATGGCCCGTATCCATTTTCGCGCCAGTCCCAGGCGTTGTCGGGTGGAGCGAGGGGGAGTATGGTCCTCTATCGACTTGCGGACGGAGATGATGGGTCAAGCGGCGTCTTGAGCCCACCACGGACACTGGGGAGCGGCAATCGTGATAGCGTCGCCTCTTTTGCGTCTGCTGCGTCAGTCCCCGGTGATTCCAAATATCCCGCAGGGCTACCAACGACACGCGGACTCGTTCCCTATGCGTACGACCCCGCACTGGACGAGCTCGACCCTCCGGACGAAGAGGATTTTTTGCACGACCCGACATACAAGGGCAAGGGCGGTTATCAGGGCTCGAAACAGTTCCGGCGTAGTCACTCCTTCCCGTGGCGTGGGTTGGCGAATGTCGGATTGCTCATACTTGTTATGGGCGCAATTCTCGCCCTCTTCATCAGCTATCCTGTCGTCTCGTTCTTCCAGACCGCCCCCCTCAATGCCCTCATCGACGGCAACATCCGCGTCAACAAAACGGGCCAGGTGGCGGTCTTACCCAACACCCCGACGCTCGTCGACGCCGACACCCCCTCGGATGCCCTCACTCGCACGGGCTTCGACGGCGAGTCTTACACGCTCGTCTTCTCGGACGAGTTTGAGACGGACGGCCGCACATTCTATCCGGGAGATGATCCGTATTGGTGGGTGTCGTAGACCTTCGTTTTCACTGTGTACTAACTTCTCGCTCAGGGAGGCCGTCGACCTCTGGTACGGCAGCACCGCGGACCTCGAGTGGTATGATCCATCCCAGGTTATCACCCGCGAGGGCCATCTTATCATCACAATGGACTCGACGGCCACGACGTTACCCGGCCAAAGCATGGGTCGGTCCACTTGATTTTAAACCTCGTTGTCAAATTAACCTTCGTGCCAGGCTCAACCGCGCCTTTCACCCTCGACGAAAACCACAACCAGACGTACCGCAGCGGAATGCTTCAGTCCTGGAATAAGTTTTGCTTCACGCGCGGGTATATCGAGGTCGCGATCGTCCTCCCGGGCCCCAATGCAAATACACAAGGCTACTGGCCGGGTGCGTGGACCATGGGAAACCTCGCGCGGCCGGGCTACACGGCGACGACTGACGGCGCCTGGCCATACACGTACAGCTCGTGCGATGGTATACACCTTTTCTATGATCACTGTCAGTGCGTTGACCTCTGCCAGTCGGGACCTTCCCCAACCAGACCGACGCGGATGGCGACGGCCCCGCCGCCGCGCTTAATAGCTCCGCGAGTCAGGCAAAGTACGACTACAGGCTGAGTTGGCTCAGCGGGCAGAAACTCTCGTGCGTGCCTCTCGTGAACTATGTATGACTTGCTGACGCGCACACAGCTCATGTTCTTGCCCGGGTTCAGATCACCCTGGGCCTGACGTGACAGTGGGGCGCGGGGCACCGGAGATCGACATCCTCGAGGCCGAGAAGGACAAGGTGAACGTCGCGGGGCAGGTCGTCTCGCAATCCGCGCAGTTTGCGCCCTTCACGGCCGACTACCTCTACATCAACGACACTGCGGATGCGTGGACGGTGTACAATACGTCCGTCACGCGGCCGAACACGTACAAGGGTAGCGCAGTGCAGCAAGCGGTGAGCGCGCTGACCGAGGTGCCTGGGACCGGCTTCCAGGGGAGCGGGAAGCAAATGATCACCTATGGATTCGAGTACTGGAGCGACCCGACACAGCCCGACAGCGGGTTCGTTACGTGGCAGGTGAACGGGAGCTCGTCGGTGACCATGGGCGCGTCTGCGGTGGGGCCGGATCAGGGCACCAACGGGAGTGGCGTGGGGCAGCGGCTCATCCCCGTCGAGCCCATGTCGATCATCCTCAACCTGGGCATATCGCGTAAGCAGCGGGCGATCCTATTTTTTTCCGCGTTGTGTTGACCTCTCGCGCAGACAATTGGCAGACGATCAATCTGGACTCGATGGTGTTCCCGGCCGAGATGCTTGTCGATTACGTCCGTGTTTACCAGCGCGACGGTGAGACGAACATTGGGTGCGACCCGTCCGACTACCCGACGACGGACTACATCAACAACCACTACTCCGCGTATACTGGTGTGTCTCGCTGTTTTGGCGTCGGCGCGCGCTAATGTGCCTCCAGATCCAAATATTACCGAGTGGCAATGGGACAAGCCGAAGAACTCATTGGTGCGTTCTTTACTGTCTCAATTAACCCGAGTTCATATCTGACGCGCTCTGCAGTACGAAGGCGGGTGCTAGCCGCCGACGCCCTCCGCCCGCTGTACATATACCGACCGCCGATCATACCCGCCCCGTCCAAAATCACAGTGTATAGATGCCGTTGTTCCCCGCACGATACCGTACCCGCCCACCCCCTTAATTCGGATTAGCTTATTGACCCCACGCTCGTTGCTCGACTCTCGTTTCCGCCCATACGCACGCACGCATCATCCGCATCACGCTGGCACTGGTTCGCCCTGGTTTGTCTTCCTAATATACACTCGATTACAGACCCGCGCGCCATTTTTCAACTTATTATGGATCTTTCGTACTACTTTATGGTTCGTTGCTACATGCGGTTCCTTTTTTTATAACTTTCGGATGGACCATGCATGGACGCGTCAGCAGCTGTAGAGTGTCTTATAGGCGCTTGTATATCTAGATACAGTGGGGTAAATGGGACCTACGGAAGGAAAACGGGGGGTATGGGGAAATTCCCACGACTGTTCTTTCGCTAGGTTATGTCATGGTAACGGTTCTCAACTCGACCAGAGCACCGACGCACCGTTGAAAGATCCTACCACCTCTCTCGGCGGCGTTTTAGTTTTCGACCACCTTTGGGCAGCTTTGGGCTTTACAAGTGCCAATTGACTCAAACACAAACGGGGTGCGGTGGTGGCACTACAGGATAGTGGACGTGCGGTCAGGATGTGCTCTCTGCTCAGACGGACCTTGTTATTACCCCAGATAAGTAGTGCAAAGATTTCTCAACAGCAGTTTACGCCTTGGTTCACGCCGCCCGGATACTATTACACTGAGAACCCCGGTTGGACACCGCCCTTCAGCGGCCTTAAACGAGGACACTGATCTACACTGATCATGAGCGGTGTTTTGAGTATCTTTCGTCTCTATGTCGCCCGGAAACTGCGCCATTTTTCGGCGAACAACCTCGAACAACGCAGACCCGACCTGACGCGGTGCTCTTCGTAGTGGTTTCACTTTGCTACACTGGGTTTTGGAGTAATGTAGACCTAGCGATTCCTCAAGAATTTTGAACAGAATCCCTCGCTTCAATGATCAATCGTTGCAACTTTTCAGAGGCGCGCAACTAGACGTTCACCTCAAGGACCGCTGGCATCGGAGCGTCATAAATGTAGTGATGGGTGATGTCGGTTCTAATGGACCGTGTTTCTCTCAGAACTGGGTGCGAATTTGGGAGGATTGTGTCTGGATCACTGGATTCGGTGGGTATTTTTCGGGTCATCCTCCCTTTCATTAACTGACCTAATACCTTTCTGAGTTCCACAAAAGGAATTCGAAGGGAAACTAATTGCTGGTCCAGGTCACTGCTCAACATGATGACATTCTGAACACAGTTCTACACTCGCAGAACGGATCAAAATGATGTGTGGCTGTACACTACTATTCCCGCGTCCCAGAAAGGCAACTTTCAACAAATCTCATGTACCGCGTCTCTCTCTGATCCCGGCACAAGCTAGGAAGGGATTGATCTGGATGTTTGGAAGAAACGAACGTGATAAGACCCAGTTCCTTTGTTATGGAGGCGCTCCAATTTCCGACAATCAATTCCTTCCTTCCACGTTCCAAGGACGAAGGATCCTTGTCTATGAGCCGCAAACTGATTGTTCTGTTCCGTGATGACCTCTTCAAGTTTTCTGGACGTTATTTGGGAGGGGGGACCTGCTCTTTTCCACAAGACACAATAATTTGGTAGCAACAAAGAACTCCTTCCTTCCGGGTTCTAATGACGATGGGTCCTTGTCTAGGTATATTAAAGTGATGGAACAGCTCTGGGATGACTCTTGAAAGCTTCCTGGATGTTATTTGGCAAGGGGGGAAAGGCCAGTAAGCGCCTATTCACTGGTCTCCCACACAATGCACATAAATCTGATGATCAGTACCCAACTTTTTCCTACTTCCTTGGCATCTTCTGGGTGTCATGCAAAAAATCGGAACAATACAGAGAAGATTAGCATGGCCCCTGAACAAGCATGACACGCTTCCCAGGAGTGGTAGACCTACGGGTCTCAATATTTATTCTTTTTGCAACGAGGAACAGCCCCGAGAACTCAGGAAACGAAGAATCCAAAATTTGAGGCCAATTGAAGTCAAAAACCTTGAGTCTGTTGCCCCACTGTGTAGCAGAAGCCCAAGGTCTCTGCCCTAGTTGCCCTCAAATTTTAAAGTTGTTTCTTGAACGCTCTGGTATGTGATTTGTCGCAAAAAAGGATAAATATCGAGACCCGTAGGTCTATCACTTTGAAAAGCATGTCCTCCTTGTGCAGGGGCCATGATACTTTCTGTATCATTATATAGATCACAGAACCACTGCTTGTTTCAAGCACCTCAGATCTAATTGTCGCTCACTGGGCCAGTGTGAAGCACCACCCTCGTTCGCACCATCTCCTGCATCCTGATGGTCCACAACATTGTAAAATGCAGCCAGCCGATGCACTGACATATGATATTCCGCCGGAAGAGTTGGGAGCGTTCGTCTCAGTCGAGGCCATGGAAGGGTGGCACCAAATAGCCGTGAAACCCGGTCGATTGGCGGGCTCGGACGCTTCCACCGTCTCTTCGAAAGCGAAAGGGAGCAAGACTGCCGACGGCCCAACCAGCCAACGAAAAAGGCCAAGAACAACACAGAGGCAGCGGAGCAGTATCGGGGCTCGGAAGACTCAGGGGAGGATTACGACTCGGCTGGAGGGTCCAAAGCCAAAGGAGAGAGAGTTAATGCTATTTGATTTTTCTTCTGGATTTGCCTCAATTCAAAAATCCGAACGCCTCCAAAGAAAGGAAAATCACCAGCAGTTGCAATTATTTACATCCTGAACACCCCAAAGCCCCTCCCCTCTCCGTCCCACGTTGTCGAACCTCCTCCCACACTCCCGCCATGCCCCGCCGGTCGCCTTGCCGCGAGCGCTAGCGCGAGCCCCACCACGTCCCTCGTGTCTGTCGGCCGGATGATCCCGTCGTCCCACAGCCGCGCCGTGGAGTACATTGCCGTCGACTGGCCCTCGATCTCGCCCTGCAGCGACACGTGTTGTGCCGGGTCCCTACGGGGGCACAGTTATCAGTTATACTATACCAATGTCTCTCGGCAACTGCAACAACACGCACTTCGAAACAGCCGTCATGACCTGCGAGAGCTGCGCGCTCCCCATCACCGATATTTTCGCGTTCTACAACGGCCATTCAGTCCTGGCTCGGAACGCAGCTAAATGAGACAACGCACCGGCCACATCCACAGGAACCGCGGCGAGTACTAACGCAGCAAGAAACCGCGTAAGCTGCAGGCAAGGACGGAGGAATTGTACGTACCGCGCGGCCAGCCATGCCATAGTTCCCTGCGCCGAATGAGCCACCGACGACGACGGTGAGCTTCGGCACATCCGCGCACGCCACGGCGCGCACCATCTTGGCGCCTGGATGGTCGTAGTAAGAGTAGATCATCAAGAACAAGCAGAGAACGTGTTGCACCGTCTTTCGCAATCCCTCCGCGCTCCGCCTTCGAACCGACCATATAGCCTGCGTGGCGCGTCAGTCCATGCCCATGCTGAGAGAAACGAATTGAGACCGACCTGTGACGTTCACAAGGAACAGCAGCGGAATCTTACGCTGCGAGCACAGCTCGATAAAGTGCGTCGCCTTGAGCGCCGACGGCGAGAACAGGATCCCGTTGTTCGCACAGATGCCCACCTCGTACCCGTGGATGTGCGCGAAGCCCTAAAGGACCTTATACATGGGAGAATATTAAATTGAATTCCAGGTTAGACTCACGGTGAGCATTGTCGGCCCATACTCTTTCTTGAATTCGCGGAAGCGGCTACCATCGACGACGCGCGCGATGACGTCGCGCATGTCGAATGACTGACGCACGTCTGTCCCGACGATGCCGTGCAGTTCCGACGCGGGGAACAGCGGGGGCTCCGGCGGCGCAGAGGGCTACACGGGGGATCAGGTTGGCTGGGCGCATCGAGGGGGGCTCACCAATCCCGCGATCCCCGCCGCCTGCCCCAGGTCACCGATCACTTCCCGGGTAATTGCGATCTAGAGATGATGTTCGGCAACACGAGTGCGAAGGGGGAGTACGCGGAGACGCACCGCGTGCTCGTCATCGTTGGCGAGGTGGTCCGTCACACCGCTCTCGCTAGAGTGCATCATCCCGCCGCCGAGTGTCTCCTCGTCGACCTCCTCTCCGGTGGCCGCTTTCACTAGCGGGGGGCCAGCAAGGAATATGCGCCCCTGGTTGCGTACGATGACGTTCTCATCCGCCATCGCGGGCACGTACGCGCCGCCTGAGATAATATAAGATACATCATTTTAAAAGACGGAGACAAAACTTACCTGCGACCGAGATCCCGTGTATTGACGCAATTTGCGGAATGCCCAACGCCGACATCTGGGCCTGTTGCACGAAGGTGAGGGGCCGGCACCTGGGAGAGGTGGAAATAAGCATTACCATATTGTAGAATATCCGTCCAAAATGCTCTTTGTCGGGAAACACGTTCGCCTGGTAGGGTAGGGCGGCACCTAGAGTAGTTCATCGTCTTGGGACCATGGTAGGCGGAAGGAAAGACGCGCTTACCGCCTGATTCAACTGCCTCCAGAAATACCACGTCAGAGGGAATATTCATATTCAACTGTGGGGTTCCATACCGATGTACACGCACGGAAGGCGGTGCTCGCGCGCAACTTCCTGCGCGCGCAGTTGCTTCTTGACCTTTCGGAACATTGATAGATGACCCAGGCGAGAATCAATCCGTTCTGCGTACCGTTAGCGGGTAATACGAGCCGCCTTTCACCGTAGGGTCGTTCACGATGACCATACACTCGCGCCCCATTATACGGCCGATGCCTGTGATAAGCCCGGCGCCAGGGATGGCCTGGCCGGGGTAAACTTCGTGCGCCGCCAACGGCGAGAGCTCCAGGAATGGGGTGTGCGGGTCGAGCAAAAGCGCCAGTCTGCCTCACACCCAATTACATCAGACCCCGTATAGATCTCAGGTGCAACGCGCACCGTTCACGAGGGAGTTTCTTCCCCTTGCCCTTGCTCCGGAAGCGTTCCGCTGCCTTCGCGCCACCGCCAAGTCTGGCCTCGGCCGTCTTGGCTTCAAGATCCGCGACGAGCGCGTCCATAGCTTCAGCCTTTGTTGCGAATTCTGGCGAAGCGGTGGAGACCAGAGATGGGAGGACAGATGCATGGTACGGTCTGCGAGATGCGCGTCTGACGAAAGAAGAGACTAGGCTCCGGCTCTGCATGCACAGCTGTGAGTGCATGGTGCACACCGTTAATAACAAGTTCTAGTAGCAGCCGAAGCCTCAATAGGTTCAATGCACAGACCAAACGTTAAGAGAAAGCAAACTGGCAGTGTGGGGAAGCTCCGAGCCGATCAACGTCGGCCCGATTGAGCCGATGTCAAAGCGTTGGATCCCAACTTTTAGATATCTAAACACGGAAGTCATGGTTTATTTACACCTGGGGAGCCCCGTGTCCAAGGCGCGGGATACCTCTTTATCTTGGCTCGTATTATGACTTCAAATTATGCTGTGCGAACCCACCTCTCTCACTTTATTTTATAATCCGAAGTCATCTACAGGCAGAATAATAGCGAGCGCATACGATACGCACGGATATAACCTGCCGTGAATTAAATAGCATCTGCGTAACTCAGACTAAAAATCCTTCCACTCCGCATCGTCGTCCCAGTCATTGGTCTTCTTCGCCGACGTGGGTGCCGCCGAGCCGGGCTGCGACGCCGGCTGGTCGTAATGCTCCCCGTGCTTGTACTCCTGGAACAGATCGTCGTCGTCGTCGTCGTGGTACAGCCCAGATGTCTCCTCCTCACCGCCCATCCCAATCGACCCATACCCGCTCTGCGCCGGCGACGGCCCAATGCGGTCCCGCACCCCGCCGACGACGCCGCCCACGCTCTCGGCAACGTCCACGCCGAACTGATTCTTCGACCACTGGTTCGCCGCGCCGCCAACCATCGCCGCGCGCTTCTGCGCCTCGGAGACGTAACCCATCACGTTCGCCTGCAGTGTCGGGTCACGCACGCGCTCCATCCCGGGCTGGATGACGTTCTCCGAGACGGCGCGCGACGCACCCACGACCGCGGCGGAGAAGAGCGACCAGCCCTTACTGAGCGCCGCGACGGGGTTCTCTTGTATGTCCGCGAGCGACGGCGCCGCGGCGGAGGAGAGGCCGTATGACGGGTGCTGGCTCGGCGACGCGGGCACGGGCGTGCTGCCGAAGCCTTGGTAGCGGCCACCCTGCGACGGGGGGAGGTCGGCTGGGCGCGAGGCATTGGCCTGCCCGAGGGTCGCAAAGTACGACTCGTTCGCGGTCTTCTGGTCCGCGCCGAGGTCGGGCGTGCCGCGCGGGGAGCTGTTCCCGAACGAGGCGGGCGAGGAGGACTCGCCGCGGAGGGACATGCCCGTCGAAGAGCGCGCAGAAGCGCGGGATTTGCGCAAGCCGGCCGAATCGGTGCTGCTGCTCAAGGACGGTGGCGGCGGCGCAGATTGCGCCCACTCTTTGCCAGCAATCTCAGCGTCCAGCTAAATCAATCACATAAATATAATATGTACCGGGATAGAAAGAAAAGTGACGTGCCTTTTCCCGATATTGTGACGCCGCCCAGCAGTGGTAGACGTCGTACGGCGAATTGCCCTCCTTATACCCGCCCTGCTCCGTCGGCGTATATGCCTTCATGAACGTCTTGAACGCGGTGTTGCCGCCGATCTGCGGCGCGTTCAGCATCTCTTTCCAGCTCCAGCGAGAGGCTCTTCACCTGCATCCGCCTGAGCTGGTCCGGCTGCCATGTGTCCATAGATATCGACCGCACGAAGCTGCACGGTATCATAATTACACGACGCCGCTGCAGGCGATCTCTGGGGCGGCACGGACCTGATGTGGACACCAAAGCCTCGGTGCGTTCCCGCGCATTGTAGGCAGAGAAAGACGGCGAAGCTGGGGTTACCATTCAAAATCTAAATAATCACGATGATCTGTGGATACAGACCCGAGCGAGGCCCACTGCGGGTTCGGGTTGGCACAGTCGCAGCAGACGCGGTTGTCATTTTTGACGAGCTCCTGGAGGGCTTTTTTGGCCTCGGTTTGGTCCATGTCGTTCGTCGGGAACAGAGATGCGTGCCACGTGGTTCCGAATCCGTGATGCACGCGACGCGTTTAATTGCAAAAATTACAAGCGCGTCAAGCGCGGTTCGTTTAGAGAGGGATTTTGGCATAGGAATAAAGGGAATTTTCATTTTGGGGGACTACTTGAATTCTACGTACAAAGACTCCGGTGCCGCTAGCACAACTCGTGGCACACCGTGGGCTCTAAGGAGATCAGTCATAGATACAATCAAGCGCCTCGCGGACAATAGTTGGAATTCAACCATGGCCAAGTGAAGATGAAGCCACATGTGCACGGAACACTCTCTCGAAGTCCTTCGCTCACTAAACTTCCGACTCCACCAGTGCTCGCCGAGAGCCCCGAGACTGTATTTAACCTTGTAGAAATGGGGCATAGATCCGCAACATAGATTTTACCCCCGGCGGGATTGAAGAGTAGGCGCGAGGACCCATCATCCAGTTTAACCTAACCGATCTCTCCGGCGAGGTGAAGGAGTTCGCGAGTGTCTTGTCGATTGAGAGACGTCAGACGCAGATGAAACAATCTACCAGACTAGCCGCGGTAGCGTCTTCGAGCCTTTACGGGATTGCAAGAAATTTAAAGTGAATCGAACCAAGGCGGTGGTAGACGACGTAGTCTCTTGACAGACTGACCACTCGTAACCTCGGTTCTCACGATGCTGGGTGTTTTTTCAACGATTTGAGGTGATGTTCGTCGAGAAGTTGCTGTTTCATTGAAGCTTGAAGGATGCGTGCACGTGCCAGTAAATTTGCCGCATACACGCGTCGAATAAATCGTAGGAAAATGGCAGGCGCGTCGGGCACTGAGCAGGCGGTATTCCCGTTCTCGTGAGAGAAAGCCGGGCCCCTGCTGCGCGGTCGGTCTATAGTTTGCACCCGAGGGATGTTTGAGATATATATACGCTCCATACGTTCCCCAGTAGATTCGCGCGAATTGGCTGGTCCACGGCGAGGAATATGAGCGACTCGCAAGGTCAAGGTGGGACGGATGTTAGTAGAATAAATAACACAGCCACTCCTCTGTGATCCTACTTGCATCCTACTAGTACAGCTTTCTGGTCTCTCTGGCTTCTGTGGTCTTTTCCGCTCTGTCTCCGAGTCTTGCTCGTCGTGCCCGTTCCATCTGGGGTCTCCGTGCTCGTGATCGGCTTTGATTGTGCATTTTACCACCCTCCCAATCCACTCTTTCGGGTTGCCCCAACACCCCTCTGTCCTGATATCTCTCACCACAGAACAGTCTCCGCATCCCCCCCCACCATCTTAGCCGCGCGGCGGGCGTCCCGCAGTCCTTTTCTGTCTCATTTGGCCTTCTGTCGGCCATAGAACTGCTAGGAGACTCTATTCTCGTCAATATGATTCAGCATATCAGTCCCCGTAAAACGGCGACTGCCATTGCGCCGATGCGCCAGGCACCCGCGGATGGGCCAGAGCAGTGGGGCAAGTGGATCGGGCGCAAGTTAGTTTCTTTCGATACTCCATTGCGCCCTTTAAAGGCATTTACGCCCCCACCATCTAGCTACTACTCGCTCGAGATGGTTCAGCACCCGCTGCGTGCCCGCATGTGTGGATTTGGCGATAAAGTGTGTCCCGTGCGCCCGTCTGCGTTCCCCACTTAATGCGTACTTCTGCCAGGATCGGCGACCGTTAGCCCCGGCCGCCGTCGCGCGCATGGTTGTAAAACGGGATGACCATAGTCTCGTGGACGTCGAGTATGTTCTTACGTTCTCGGCCCTCGGCCTCATCTTAGACCACGCTCACCTCACCCATCATCCAGTGATGTAGATTGCTCGTTTTTCCTGGTCACTGTCGATCTGTGGTCGGAGGACGGTGAGCATGAGCGGAATCTCGTCCTCCATCCCGCTTCTGGGGACCGTTATGTGCCCGTGCAGACAACCAAGCAGCGCCGCCGCGGCGGGAGCGGGACCGTCCCGCCACGGTCAGGCCATCAAACCCCCATATCACGTTCGACACCCACCCCGTCCCAGTATCGCGGCGGCGAACCGGTACGTTCGCTTTTCGTAAAATTCAGCATTCCACTTGCCAACTATGGTATATTTAGCCAACCGGCGCCAGCACGCCCATGGGCGGTCCCGGATACAGCGGCGGCCAGGGATACTACCCCGGACCTCAGGCAGCATCCGGGGCGTCCTTTTCCCCGTCCTCGCCGTACGGCCCCCCGTCCTCGACGCCCACATGGGGCTACTCCCCCCAAGGGCCCCCGCACTCGCAAGTCGACCGCAACACGACATATCCCCCGCCAATCCTTCCCTCCATCCACTCTTTCGGCCGCAGCAGCAGCGTGGCCCCTAGTCCCGCCGGCGAGTCCTGGCACACAGACCCCGAGCCGACGTACCGCCCTTGGAACACGGAGAGCGGCAGTAGCTTTAGCCCCACCAGCGAGCAGTTCGGGGACCCGCCAGTGGACCCTGCGCTGAAAGGCCCGGGTACACCCGACGCACGCGACAGCCATGCTTCCTGGGACCAGAGCAGCAGCCGGTATGCGCAGCAGGAGGGCTCGTACTCGACGCCCGTGCCGTCGACGCCGCAACAGTACGACCCTGCCCTCTACGCCGCAGCGCCCTATGGCCCGCCGCCGCCCCAGCCGTACTTCCCGCCACCCGCGAACCCGGGTCCGAATTACCCGCAAAACCCGAGCGCGGCGCCGACCGCACCAAATGCCGCTCCGCGGAGCGGGTACACGCGGACGCTTGTCGGGCCCCTGTCATCGAACGGGTACCGCCTGCTCGACGAGCATCGCAAGCCGGGCATATTCTTCCTCTTCCAGGACCTGTCAGTCCGCACCGAAGGTGGGTTGCGCGCCCTCCTGCCGACGATGACGCGTTTCTGATGCAGGCACAGGCACATTCCGCCTTAGATTGCGCCTCATGAATGTCGGAGCGTGAGCGTATTTGTTCATTTAATTTTGCTAATTCTGACATCCTGGTCCAGGCCCCCGGCTCCGGAGCCTGGTGCTCTGCAAGTCCACACTAGTGTCTCCCCAGTCCTCGCACAAATATTTACAGAACCCTTTACTGTCTACTCCGCAAAGCGGTTCCCCGGTGTTCCAGGTGCGTATTATATGCTCAGGTTATAAGGTTTACTTTTAAGCTACATTTAATTGGTCTACTCAGAAACCACCGCGCTGTCGATCGCCTTTGGGAATCAAGGGCTGAAGCTCCCTCTGGTATGCCCCCTCCCTTTTTTTGCGTTGGGAAACGCTGACCACCCACTCCCAGCGCAATCGGCATGGCTCGAGCAAGCGGCGGCGGGACGATTCAGGGTCGGACGACGATTCCGACGGAACGTAAAGGCAGATGGACGTTTGCCATTGTATCTGCTGTACTATCATCCGGGTGACGCCCATGAATACACTTTTGTGAACCAGCGTCCGAGGCGGCGCCTCTCCCGACGCTCGAAGCCCTCGACGGCCACAACGGCGTCGGGGTACGAGTTGTAGATCGTCCGCAGGCGCGTCATGGCCTCTCTCGTCCGCTCACCAACCTCTTCATGCGTCAAGGTCGATTCGTCCGTGTCGGGCGTGCTCGCGTCCACGGGGTACCCTGCGCGAAGCCGCAGCAACACCTCGAGCAGCCCGTGTAGGACGTCTGCACGCGGCTGCCACGTATTCCACATCGGCGAGACGCGGTGCAGGACGTAAAGGTGGTAAGCGAGGTCGTCCACGTACTGCGGATTGTTCCACTGGTCCTTGGCGCGGCGGTGGAACCGCGCCCACTTGGTCGCTTCCGACCGCGCCTTCCCGACGAGTGGCTTTTCCAGCGGCCGCTGGTCGGCCGGCGCGACGTCTAGCGAAAGCGGCGAATCTGGTTTAGAATCGCGCTCCTCCTGCCGGAGGCGGTTGCTCCGCCGGTGGTAAGGTACGAGCACGCGCTCGAGGATCTCAAAGCAGCGCTCCACCTCCCCCGCACGAAGCAGGGCCTTCGCCAACTGATTCCAGTTGTCTGCAGAGAAGGAGAACCCGTGCGTCTGGAACGACTTCCACACGGAGGCAATCTCGTCATGCAGATCGGCCTTGGAGAGCGCGCTGATATAGCGGGACAGGGGGAGACATAGAACGAATGTGTGCATTTTGGTGGATTTTTGCGCGTCGCTCTCCTCTTCGAACAGAGGGATAGTCGAGTATTGGACCCCGAGTTGGAAGATCTGCGGCCACACCCTGAGGACGCCCTCAATGTCGCCAACGCGCACATACGCGTCGAGGACCGTGCTCAAGATGCTCAGCGTGGGCTCGCCTCCATCTTCGATCATTTCGCCCAACAGCCGATCCACCTCTTGAGGTTTGTGACGAGACGAGTACGCCTGCATGAGAGGAAGGTAGAGATGGTCGCGTGCCGACAGACGGCCGTGGGAGGGCGTTTCCCAGATCCGCTCCTCTTCGGGCATACTGGTGAGGTCCTTGATAAACTTCTCCGCAAGCTGGAAACTCTCCTCCGTCCCTTCTCGTCCGTAAGCAGAGATGATGACACCATACGTGACCGCCGATGGCTTGAGGTCGCGTCTGACCATGTCCGCGTACACCGCCATGGCCCGCTCATTGTCCCCCCTCCGCAAAAACCCAACCATGATGATGGTGAGCGTCCAGGTGGTGATGTGGCGACTCGACCCCCACTTCTCCGCCAGTTTCTCCATCTCAGTAAAGATATCGGACGCGGTATTCATCTGGCGCGAGTCGCACGCGGACTGAATCAGCAGCGCGAACGTGTACGCATCGGGGCGGACGCGAAGCCGCTCGAGGCGGTTGAAAATGCGCGACACCACGCGGAACGGGGCGCCGATCTGGATGTACGCCTTGAGGAGGAGGTTGTAGATGCCGATCGTGAGCTGGATCCGCGGAGATGACTTGACAAAGTCGAACGCGCGGATGACACCCTTCCAGGAGCCGGCCTCGATGTGCGCATTCATCAGGGTGGCGATCATTATGCTGTCGGGCACGATACCATCCTTGACCGCGTGCATATACATGGCTTCGGTGCTAGCTGGGTCTTTGCGGTGGGCGAGCAGCGTCATGACGGTGGTGTACGTGACGAGGTTGGGCGGGTGACCGGCGGCGCGCATCTGGTTCAGCACCACAGACATGGGAGATAAATCACCCCTCAACGCGAAGCTTTTCAGGATGGTGGTGAAAATGTAGGCTTCTGGCTGTATCCCAAGCACACGCATGGTCTCTATCCACGGCTGTATGCCACTAAAGTCGCCGCGCTGAGCGTGCGCGAAAGCGCCGACGGCAAAGTGCTCAACGAGCGGTGAATTCGTGGGGACCCCGTTTTCGTCGGCAGGGAAAAACTCCTGGAAGATCTCGAGGGTCTTCTGAGCCCGGCCCTGCACCGCATACGCGTACATGAGCTGGAGGACATCCTTGGAATTCATCCAACCGGCCTCGGTTATCCGATCGAAATACTCGTGTGCCTCCTTTTCGTGGCCCTCGTTTGCGTGCAGGTAGAGACCAGTGAACAGGTAGTCGTAACTCTCTTGCTCGTCGATGGAGGCATACAGTGTGTGGGCGTCGTGATACAGATCATCTCGCGCGAGAGCCCTGACCAGATGCAGTGGAAGATACTGGGTCGGTTTGAGGCCCTGTCGCCGCATCTCTCGGAGAACCTCGACGGATTCCGTGGGGATCTTGGCGCGAAAGAGGGCCTCGATCAAGAGTTCACCCATGTGCTTGCGGTCTCGCTCCTCCCACTCGTTTTGTTTGTCAGCCAAAACGAGCGCGGGAAGTGATATCCCGGAAACGATTGCAAAGGCCGTCTCCCGCAAGGAAGCACCGGAGGCACCAATAGACCCGATGTGTGGTCTGCTCGTCTCGGTGAGAAGGTAGCCCCCAATAATCTTCCATTCCAGGACCAGAAACTCCAAAGCACGAAGACGATCGTGGTGTCGCCAGATGGACACAAGGAGCGACTCGTAGACGCGAAGAAACGGACCGAAGTGCTCGTAAATCGGGATCTCAGAGTGGATGATGTTGAGAGCTTTCTGGAGGTCACCTTCCAGCGCCAACGCACGCGCCCTCAGGTTTTGCAGGGTTCGCGCCGGAATATCGCTGGGAGCGGGAGCCAAGGCCTCCAAAACCTGCCACACACGTCCGCCCCATTTGTGCAATTCATCGAGGTCATCGAGTTGGTTGCGCGCCTCGACGGAATCCAGCAATTTCTGGGCCAGAGTTGAGAGCTCCGTAGCGGTCAACGTCGAGAGCCCGCCGCGTGTCTGGATGACCTCGAAGGCATGCCATGACTTTTCGAGCTGGAATCCCTTTTCTGCCATCAACGTCTGGAGGTACTCGACATCATGCGACCCCTGCGATTCCTCTGCAGGTGACGAAAGCGCCTCCTCCGTCTCGGCAGGGTGGAGCGGGATGGAGGGTGGGGAATCGGTCTCGGAAATATCATCGAGTAGCGGGGGCCCAGACGCGTCGGCAGCTTCCGGAGGCAGACCTAGATCCTCCGCGGGCGCATCAGTCGATACCAACGACTCGGTGTCGGAGACAGCGGAGGCCTCCGTGGGCGCGTCGAGGTTCGAAGGCTCCGCGTTGGACGAAGGTGGGTCTGAGTCGGGAAATGGCGGGTCAGAGGTATGCGACGCGTGGCGTGTCTGCCCACGTCGCAAAACCGCCGGGGGGAGTATGCGGTCGCTCGGGAAATGTCGAGGGACGGTGTATCCTACTTTCCGGGCACGCCGGACGGCCCGCGGCCGTTGATGTTTTTCCTCCGTGTCCGCATTTTCTGCTCCGCCTGCATGTAAGAATTAGGATGAAATGGAGGGAGAAGATCAAGGGTGCTCACTAGAGCACCAGAGTGATATTCTCATGCGGCAGGACCATTCCTGGCATCTGGCGGAGTACACCGAGAGCACATCGGGTTCCTTCCCCTTGACGCGTCGGGGTTGCGGATTGAAGAACCCAGGGGTTAACGAGAGGCGGCCCGGGCGCGACATGACTCTCGAGACAGAGTAGATGGGGTGGGGGTGGTGGGAGAGAGTATTAAAGATGATTGACGCGGCTGGCTCGACCATGAAGAGGTCTGTCTCCCAAGATCCCGTGAGGTCTGAAAAACGCTATCAGAAAGAGATAAAAACGAGGCCGGTAAGTTTTACCTGAGCCAGCAGCGTTCGGAAGACAACCTCTTGAAATCTACCGCGATTCAAGATTTTGCTCGTTGTGGTATGTTGACATGCATGCCCAATTCGGCACACCCATCACTGGGACCTGCCGCGAACCATCATGTCTCTAGTCATTTCAACCGACCTTGTATCGACGTCAGGTACAGAAGAGGAGGACCAAAAAATCAAACTAGAATGCTATGGGATTCGCATCAAAGTCTTCCACTTTGAACAGGCACGAAGAAACACCAAGGACCTTTGGACGACCATTATTGATATGTTTTTCCTCGGCAGAAATTTCCGCTACACACCGAATTCGACGAACTCGACGAGTTCGTCTTCATTCCAAGGGTCATAACTGCTCTCTAAACGAAAACAGCAAGGAAGGCATCGCCAGGCATTTTCTGCTGCGTGTTACAGAGGAGGATCCAACCACCGGCGTGCGGACGGTAAAACCCGCGGGGACAATCCGCGGCCATCTCGTCAATCCTGACGGCCCCGTCAAGCGGTACAAACTCAGCAGGTACCTGGACCTTTGTGCACGTCATCTGGATTCATGTCATCGGTGGCGCAGGCTCGCGGTGGATAAAGATTACCGGAAACACCGTTTTGGCCGCGTACTTGTAGAGAGTTTGAACGAATGGGTCAAGGCCGAGGCGGCCCGTTTGGAATGCGCTGCTGAGATCGAGTGCCACGCCCAGCTGCCCGTGATTCCATTTTATGCGAAATTTGGTTACGAGGAAGAGGTCTGGCCGTTTTCCCGAACCGTCAGCGCTAATCACAACTTGTGTAGGGGGAAGAGTTCGATGAAGACGGGGCTCCACACAAAAACATGATACTCCGCATCCCGCTAACCACTTCCAATCCGTGAAACAGACAGATTCTGACAGCCAAATTAAATTCCATTCAAGCACTGCGTCTGTACAAGAATGGCTAGTGCGTGTATAAAATTCCACACGGGGCATAGGGGTAGAGAGGCTCTAGCAATACATGGCTATAAGGTCGCATAATATACAGTTGTCCGGACCCGAAGAGGATAAATACGCCACGAACGAAGGCGGAGGGGCGAAAGGCGTCACGGTGGTCATAAAACGAGAAAGCAGAAAAACATAAAACCCAATTCACGAACGAATGTGGTAGAGTCCGTCGTCGGTGGCGAAGCCCTCGCTCTCGCTCTCCGACTCTATCTTGATCGCGGGGAAGGCCGGGCTGCCAGGCAGGATGCTGAAATTGATGCTCGAGCCGTACCCGACCGATCCGTCTTCGTAGAGTCTCCGTGCCGCCTCGTACTCCATCTTCTCCTGCTCCGCCTGGGCCAAGAACGGCTGAAGACAGCTGTCAGCCGACGTGGTCACAAGTGCATTGACAGAAACAGCTACCTTCCGCTCGTCGTCGGTCATGGAACGCCACTTGGCCGCAGCAAGGACGCTCTGTTTGGTAGTCTCAGTCTCATCCCCGAAAATCTCGCGAACCAGCTCCGGGTTTGCCCGAATCCGCTGGAGGAACATAAAGTACGCGCTCAGCGGCTTCTTCGGCGCGTTCGGGTCCTTGATGTTGCTCTTGCGCGACTTGCCCGCCTTGCGCTGCGCCGAGCGGAACGCGTTCTCGCGCTTGATGTCGTCCGGCGTGAGCGTGCGCATGTACGCGTTGAGCTCACGCTCCCGGACATCTTTCGCGGCCTGGGAACGACGCTTGTATGGCTGTGGCAGGAGATAACATGAGACGAGCGCATGACGTCAGATGTAATAGAGACAGTACCTCTTTCTCCTCCTCGCTGAGACTAGCGTACTCCTGGCCGGCCTCCTTGGCAGCCTGCGCCACGTTCAGCTTCCGGCTGCTCGACGCCTGCTGACGTTGAATCCAGTCTGTGAAATACAACTGCCACGCAGACGGCGCCAACTTTGGGGGCCGCAGCATCGATTTCTGGGGGGCTGTGGCGTCACGTTGTGAGCAAAGATCGGGGGGAATGAAGGCTACGTGGACGTACGACTGTCATGAGCCTTATCCTGCACCACCTCGCTCTCCTCCGGCCGCTTCTTCCGGCGCACGGTGGCGTCTCTGTCATCGGGCGTGCTGAATGACTCGGCGCGTCGAGTACTGTAAGATCTGATCGTGTTCTGCCCCACGGGGACGGCGGTGGGTGCGCTGGAGGACGGGAATAGCTGTCCGGAGGACAATGAGTTGCGCCGCGGCGCGGGGATGCGGAGTCTCTGGTCAGAAAGTGGCGAATGTCGCGCAGACGAGCGTGGAGATGAGGGGGTTCTGAGATGCCGCGAGCCAGTGGTTTCCCATAGCTGGGTTGCCCACGCCGGCGTCTGTGTCTCGTGTGGCGATACTGACTCGATGTGCGCCCTCGGAACCGCGTAGTGATGATCTTCAAAGGAAGATGATGACGGGGAACTCGGTAAGGGAAGAGCAGCAGCAAATGCCGCTGGCGAAAAGGGAGCATCCTGTGCAAAACCGGAATGGTCGCTAAACGCGACAAAGGAGGGTGACTGCGGACCGGAAGGAATGGGTATGGGTGAGGATGGAGAGGGTATCGGAGACGTGTCGGTCTCGCGGTTCAGCCAGTTGGAGAGATACATGTTCTCGATCCGGAGTGGGCTCTTGAAGTCTTCCTGGTAAAGACCATCGGAGCCCGAACCGTAGAAGCTGTCGGGTGAGTATGCCGGCGAAGCCAGCTCGTAGACGGGGCTGGACGGCGGCAGAGGAAAGACGGGCTCCATGTCGTCTATCATCTCGCCGGAAGAGTCGTATCCTGGAGTGATGTATGGTGGGTATTCTTCGGTCATGGATGGGTATTCCTCAAAGTCGAAGAGCATGGGCTCCTCGAACTGCTGTTCGTCAAGTCGCGGCTTGAAGTTGAGAAAAGACATGGAATCCTTGAGGGAGTCAGAGTGCGAGTCCATCGCGTCAGAAAGGTGGCGCCTTACGATGGTGGCGGGCATGAGAGGGTAGGAATGTTGAAAGGGAGTGCGCTGCTTATATATGAGCAACAATGGTGGAACGGGCTGCTTATATAGTGGAAGCGCAGCAATAGAGCGGGAAGCAAGAGATCGAATCATAGGCAGCCGGAGAGTCTGCTTAAGAGGGATTCGGAAACGCGCCGCTTCCATTTTGGGAATACTTCTTGACTCGGAACGAATCAGCTTATTACACCTCTCGACCAAAGGTAAACAGAGCCCACCGTCCGTCCAGACAGGAGATCCCGGAGACTGCCTTATCAGGCTCGCCGACAGATCTCCAGTTTCCTCGGTTTTATGTCTAAAGTGCCCCGGAAAAACTGCGATTGCATGGGGGAGGCCCGCGGACAAGTGCGAGTCAGTGTTGTTGCTGTGCAGCCGACAGCGATTGAGTCCCAGGCGCGCGCGTTTGCCAACTCGAATCCAAAATGGAAGCAAAAAGCAGGTAAAAAAAGCAGATCTGACTCCGGCCCCATGAGGAAAAAACGAACCCAAACAACGGAACCTATTGTCCGGTGCGAACCCCGGAACGGATGAACGGATGAATCATTGCATGTGTGATTCGGCAGAACGGTAGAATACAAGCTAGTACACTAGGGTGTATACTCTCCGACGCGTTAGAGGCCACGATCGTCGGGGGTGCGGTATCGTGGGTTGTTGTAAACGGATGCACCGGCCTGGGACAAAATTGGAATAGATTCGAATGTCGATGGATGGTGGAAAGAAGCAATGCCTCGAGATCAGTTGCCACATCGTCGAAAAGGGACACAGGGGCTGCTTACCGTCCATCCCCTGACATCTTTCATTACATCCGCCTCGAGGGCGGCGTTGCGCTGCGCAGCGTGGTACGCCGCCCGGTCTCCCTCCGCCATGAGCACGGGCACCAGATGTATCCTTGCCCAAGTCTTTTCACGTTTCAGTTCCCTTGAAGTGTAGAAGAATCAGCTGTCATATTTTCGGTCGGGCCGAAGTACGATAAGCTGGTCGCGGTCGGCCGGATCCAGCGGGCCACCTCTATCGCGACGAGCAAAGCAGAACGAGCCACGTTTCTCGTTCCACTCGACAGCTGATCCAGGATCTCCGCCGCCCGAATGACGACATGGTGCCTACCTTCTTTCTATGTTGCCCAGTCCAATCCGGTAGAAGCCAAACGAGCAGAAAGCAGTTACACCGCCGAGGATGACGAGTGCACCGGGGCCCCTGAGAGGGAGGTTCCGTTTGTATTTTACGGCCTCGAAACCGCCAGCAGGAGGCAAGTCCCTGAAGATAAGACAGCAGTGAGAACAAGCTCGGACGGCGGGGCTGGAGCGCACTGTCTGTAACTAGCCGACACTGTGGAACGCTGTGAGCTTGGGTGAGTGAGCAGGTGAATGAAGAGCGCACTGGTTGTGGATGGAAGCGATAAACAGCAGACAACAATGTGGTGGAAATAATAAGACGGATATATCAAAGATTTATTTTGTCGTAAGATAGAAGAATAGAATAGATATTATCAAGTTGGTCGTTGTTTGACAGGTTTCCGTTCCTTCCGATTCAACGCCAGCGAATTTGGGGGGGCACAGCTTCACGGCACACTTGATTCCCACCACCAGACACTAGTATGGCGTCTGTCCCCACTCCTCCTCCACCTCAGGCCCCGTTTCCTATTCCTTCTCAGCGACAGACCACTCAGCCGCCATTCACCGTCGGAATAGCCGCTGGGGCTGAAGATGTAAAATACCAGGCAAAGTACAAAGACCTCAAGCGAAAAGTAAAAGAAATAGAAGCAGTTCGTCTCTCCAGTCCCTTGCCACTCCCATTTCTCATCATTTCCACTCTAGGATAATGATAAGCTCCATTTCAAGGTTTTGCAGGCCAAGCGCAGCATCCAGAGAATGAAATTGGAACGCGCGTCAGTTTTTCACTTTTTCTCTCGTTTTTGTCCGTGGATTTCTCAACTCTTGCCCAAAAGCGTCCTCTATGAACGGTTACAGCAAGTGCCTCCATCGCCGGAAATACAAGATAGACTTCCTCTTCCCCCCGTGCATCCAAGTCCGCACCAACAAGCCCCCCAACACCACGGCATTCCCCCTAACCATATGGACCGTACCCCGCCAGATTACATCCGCACCCATGGAGGCACTCTCAGGCAAGAGGGGCGTGCCGGCACAATGGACTCCCCGCTTCCTCCAGGCGCGCTTCCCCACGGCGCACACTCCAGTCGCCGCGGATCTCTGCCAGGTGGTCCCGAACCGCGACAGCTCCAATTCATGCAACACCTGCCTCCTGTGCAGCAGGACCCCCATCGCGGCCATGCGCAAATCCACAACAGTCCCCACATGCACCACCCAAACGCGTCCCACGAACGCGCCCGATCACAGTCGCGCGGTCGCGCGCCAGTATACCACCCCCACCCCCAGCAATATCCCGATGTCCAGCAAGTGCAGCAGCAGCAGCATCCCCTGCACAGTCCGCCGTTGTCTGAGCGGGGCCACTCGAGGCGTCACGACCTGCACGAGCTCGCCGGCCCGCACGTCGATTCGCGTGCGCGCCACCAAAATTCCATCCCGCCGCTTTCCCCCTCGTCCGACGCGCGCTCGGGCCGCGTCCACAGCCATCAGCGCATGGGCCCTGGGACATACATCAACCGCGACGACATGCTCGACCGCGACCGCGACCGCGAGCTCGAACGGACACGCGACTGGGAACGCGAGCGGGAACGTGGCCGCGGACGCGACATGCGCTCACCCCCAATGGTGCACCGCTCCTCCCGGCCCGCGATGGATCGCGCGGAGTACCCCGACCCCCATGCGGCAGCACCCCGCCGGCGCGAGGACCAAAGCTACTACGCGGAGCGGCGCGTGTACTCGCGCTCCAATAGCGCGGGCTCGGCCTCGCGTTCCGGTTCCCCGGTGGGCGAGGCGCCGTCGCGTCCGGACTCGCGCACCCAGTTCTACGAGCCGGACCGGGCGCGCTCGTTCAGGCTTCGCCCCGTGGCGCACGCGGAGGAGGTCGACTTCGTGCACGAAGACGGGCGGCCGCAGTTGCGAGATCGGAATGGAGGCGGCGGTGGAGGTGGCGGAGGCGGATATGCGCCAGAGCCGTCCCGGCCGCCGCTCGACTCGCGCAAGAGAAGCAGAAACGATATGGACGTGGACGATGCCGACGATGGTCCTCCCGGAGCCACCACTAGGCTCGTGAAACGCTATCACCAGATATCCGACCACATGTAGGCCCTCGGTCCGGCCCCGATTTTCCCTTTCTTGCCTCTACGAACACAATATGTGTATTTGCTCTGTTTTCGTGAAATAGCGCCGCGAAACACCGTATTTTTTCGTTGTATGGGATTGGGGAGGGTGGCATGACTGGCTGACTGAAGGTAGGCACGAATGTGTCACTGGTCGGCGACATATGTCAGCGCCGTCTCCCGACAATCTCGAAGACAAGGTAATGGTTGATCGTATCGCGCCGGGCGGAACCTCCAACGGAACAGGGGGGCACATACAGAGTTGAGCTAAGATTTCGTTTCAATAATAGTTTAGCTGTGCAATTGAGAACTTAAGCTTTACGGAATGCACACATAAGGACCGAGAGGCCGAGCACGATTGATAAGATTAATTGCAAGACCCCGGTTCCCCATTAACACAAGATTCACGGACATTTTCACGGATGCTCCCAAGTTGCTCAGTGGATCGCTCCATCGAAATCGGAAAACGAGAAAGAAGAACATCCTCCGACGCGTCCATTGCGCCGTCCCAAATGGCCGCCTGATCAGCCCAATACGCCTCGAGCCCCTCGTCGTCCGTGAGCGCATGGTCTCGGCGCAAATACGAAGAAGCGTCATGGCTCGGCGCAGCAATGAACATCAGCTTCTCGTCCTCCCGGCACTCTCTGCCTTCGCCCTTCATATCCATGACTACGTCCATAATGCTGCGCGTCCGCCCGCCGAGCGCGACGGCTTCCGCGGCAATGTGCTGTTTGGCGCGCGATAGCAGCAGACTTGCGAGCGACGGCGATGCCGCCGACGCGGTCGACGCAGAGCTGTGTGTGGAACTGTGCCCCATTTTGGCTGGTGTCCGATTCGGGGTCGTGGACGTGTCTTCTCGCGCGACGCGTTTCCTGGGCCGCGACTGCCTAAGGAGGGGACTCGAGGGCGGCTGACGCAAGCTGGAATGACGCTTTATGGGTGTGGCGTATGATTTCTGGGCTGGGGTTCCCGCAGAAGAGGATCGTAGGCTCCGGCAATGAAGGGCAGATCCGGGGAAACTTTGTTCACTTGTCGGGGTCCTAGACGCCGCAACATCTTAGTTCCAAGCCAATAATACGCCTGATAGGAGCAACGTACCCTGGCCGCAGCGGCGTGAGTTGCTTCACCTTCTTCGAAGACTGTGCTGTCGGAAGCGCGCGAGGGGTGCCGACGGCGCCAGGGTTGAGAATGTGGATATCCATGACTCGGAGATGCTGGGGAAGGCCAATGCGATCCAGACATTTCTTCGCGAGCGAGAATCGTCGGCCCCCGTCTCAGAAGAATAGGGGTGGTCAGCCACAACCCTTTTTGGGCAGACTTGGGTGGTGAAGCGCTCTTCGGACGCAAATAAAGGCTACGATCGCCAGACTCCTGGACAAACGGCTGAAGTCAGTTCAGAACACAATCAGACAGCGCGCTCCCGCCTGGCGGGCGGCCTGGGATCTCGGGTGCGCATGGGCGGTAAAAGTTCCGCAGTTGTACAGCAACACCTAAATCCGTTTAATGCCGCGGAGGGAAAATCGCTGTGAGAAATGGGGTAACAATGGCAATGATTGCAATGGAGAGAAATTTTCGAACGTTCTTCGTCGGCTTGAACAATGGAGCAACTGCTTAGGGTCAGTTTCACCATGTCGGGAAAAGCAGGCTGAAGCAGTGTTAATTTCCATCCCTTTTGAACAAGTGCGGTTCCGAAAGAGAAACAAGGAGAAGGACATAAAATCCGTCTGGCGCATGCGCAGTTTGAAACGAAAAGGTGAACCTCTGCCAAAAAGGCCAACTTGGATGACGTAAAGCAGGGATATTCTTTTTGGGACTCGATATCACGATGCAACGGCGTGTTTGATGCGAAGAGTTTAATATTAGGTTTTACACAAAATCACCGGTAGACATGATCAGCTGTAAGAGCATGTCTGTCAATGGGGCGATGGAAAAGACAGTCAGAAGGACGTACAGTACAAGTTGGCGGCAATCTCCGCCTCGGCCCTGTCCCCATTCGCAAGAAGTTTCTCCTTGTTGTATAAGAGCTCTTCTCGAGTCTCGGTGGAGAATTCTTGGTTTTGTGCTGGAACAGACGAATAAAAATTGGACTGCAAGAGAAGAGAACACTCACTTTCTACGATGGCGTCGACTGGACATGCCTCTTGACAGAAGCCACAGTAGATGCACTTGGTCATATCAATGTCTACACCAAGCTTTTAAAAAAGGTGGGTATATTTGGAAATCAACTTGCCGTATTTTGTGGTTTTTCTCGAACCGTCGATACGAGTCTCGCTTTCGATCGTAATTGCCTGCGCAGGGCAGATGGCCTCGCAAAGTTTGCAGGCTGCCGACGAGCTGAATATTGCGTTCGGTTCCTCCGCTACGGGGACTTACCAATACATCTCTCCTCTCCGCTGGGGTACCGGCGGAGGGCATGTTCTCCGCGAAAGCGAGGGGACAACGGGCCCTTCTCGAAGGGGTACATGATGGTATACGGCGGCCGGAAGAACTGCTCGAGCACAATCCACATCCCTTCACGACGCTGAGGAATTAAAAGAGGGAAACCGGGCCCGGGGACGGACCTCGGATGATCTCGGTAAAGAAGAACAAGTGAACGGCCTTGTCGATTGCGCTCGGGCCGCCTTTGTAGGCGTCTACCTCGTTGCCCTGGGCATCGAATTTGTGGGGGGTGGGGGCATGACGGTGTTTGCGGACGGAGAGGTCGCTGATGAGCCCGTCTGCGCTCTCTAGATAATTTGGAGTGCTATGCGGCCGGGCATGGGAGTGGCTGGACTGGAGGCGACGAGAAAGAGGGAACGCGCGAGCATGGGTGCTTGCAACGGAACGAAATACGCCTACAGGCACGAGAAAGCCGCGCGGAAGAGACATCGCTGAGTGTTGCCAGCCAGCAGCCGCGAGTATGTTGTGTTGTTAGTTGTTGATCTGTGACGTCCAATCAGCGCGCGGCAATTGACAGAAGGCTTCATTCAACCTGCAGCCATGTCCTCTGCTGCCACAAAAGCAAAGTCCAAGGTTGCACCCTTATCGGACCAAGGTGTGCTGGGTGCTTGCCAGCAAGGAACCTCCCCTTGAACCACCTCAGCCAGAGATATCCCAAAACTACTCCCGCATGCAGAATGACCTCCAAGCACTGGCGGGCAAAATTGGTGAATTAGAGCAGGAAGCTGACGAGCATAGGTCAGTATTGTGCACTCCATCTATCCGAACGCGACGCGACGAATTTCTACTGGTAGCCTGGTTCTCACTACTCTGAACGAGGCGCTTGCGGAAGAACCGGATCGCAAATGCTTCCGTCTCATAGGCGGCGTTCTGGTTGAAAGGACAGTCCAAGACGTTGTCCCGGCTCTGCAGGGGAATCGAGATAATGTACTCTCTGCTCATTCATTTTTTCTTGCTGTTTTTGAAACATGTGCAGATAAAAAAGGTGGTCGGCAGCTTGACAGAGCAGTACAAGACGAAAGAAGACGAGTTTGACTCGTTCAAGCGCGATTATAACATCCGCCCCGCAGCCAGATCTTGAGCGTTTGAACGACGCGTCGAGTTGTGGGATCTCCATTCGCTGACAGGCCGCGCGCCATGTCCGATATTTAGACGACTGGAAATGTTTTCTGTACCACTACCTGCTAACTCTGTACATTTGCCTCCGGCCCGGGAACGTGGTGTCTCGACGGGGGTCTCGTCGTCAAGGCCGAGTGCAGAGGATCATACGCGCGTGAAAATCTGTGCTAATAATTACTCTGTTCTCCGTTCTCTCCGCCATCCCCCTTGTACTCCCCGGCTTGCAGCTGCTCGCCCTCCACACTCGTTACCATGTTTCTAGTCGCTATCCTCCTGGCTTCCGCTAGCCTCGCCATGGCGCTAGCCACCCCAGATACCCCACGATTCCTCGCGTCCCGGCGCCACGCAGGCGCAGCACGGTCCCTTTCATCCATCCTCGCCACGGACGCGTATCTCTACGCGCACAACATAGTCCGCGCCGCGCACGGTGCACAGGACTTGGTACAATGCCTGCAGTAAACGGCTCTCCGTTTATTTATTTAAATAATATTCGCAGGTGTGGAACATGACGCTGGCCACCCAGGCGCAGACCTGGGCGAACACCTGCCAGGTCCAGCACTCGGACGGGAGCCTGCTCGACAATCCCTACGGCGAGAACATCATCGCCGCAACCGGTCAGTTCCCGATCTCTGATGCCATTCATCAGTTCACCTTGGATGAATGTACGCGCCGCCAAAAAAATCCTGCGGTTCATTTTACTTACCCACATTCTTCGCAGCGGAATACGACCCCGCCGCGGCGAACCCAACATACACCCACTTCACACAGGTCGTCTGGAAGTCCACGACGCAACTCGGCTGCGCGGTCGCCCACTGCGAAGGGATTTTCGACCCCAGCCTCGGAATGGCGTCGTACTACGTCTGCCTCTATGACCCCCCCGGCAATGTGATAGGTGATGCTCCGTGAGTTTGTGTTTCCATTTCCATTTCATTCCGCCTCCCGCACGAGCGTGCTTACAAAAAAAATGCAGGGCGAACGTCCAAGTCTAATGCGCCCATTTCTCATTTCCCTCGCGTCTGGCCTAGGGCCACGACATCCATGTATGCCGATTATCAGCTACTTGACGCTAGCTAGCCCCGGCCGCTTTCTGCGCGGGTGTTAGACACGCCCGTCCATTCCAATTTCCACTGTATTTGCTTGCTCTTGAAACTGCTGTCTCAAATACACCATCATTCGTTCGTTTCAGTCCGGAAGGTTTCTAATTGAGGTGTGAGAGATATACACAATATCTACGGTAGTAAAATATACGGTGCTACAGTACAATACTCACTGGCGAGGCGGTCCCCGGGGAGGGCCACGGGACTGCCCACCGCCGCCACCACCGCCACGCGACTGCCCACCACCACCACCACCACCACCACCACCACCACGAGCCTGTCCCTGCCCTGGTTGACCGCGCGGGGGACGCTCGATGGAGACGATGTTCAGCCCCTGCACGCCCTTCAAGTTCATCTTCCCAATCGTGCGCTTGTCGATCTCCGGCAGCTCCGGCTCTGTCCACCCAAGCGTCGTCACGGCAAACTCGTTGGCCGCCGCAACGAGGTCGTCGCGTGTCCACCGCAGCGACTTCTGGCTCGTGTTGTACACCCCGAGGAACGCGCGGTACGCCTGCCCCTTCGTCTCCGTGCTGACGTGCGGGAGCACCTGCTGGGTCTGCGCGAACGCCGTCTGGAGGTCCGCGTCGTTCAGGTGGTACAGCCCCGGCGTCGCGACCTGCGGGATTGGCGTGATCCCCAGGCCGCTGATGGTCTTGTCCCGTAGGAAGAAGCTCTCGGCCTGGTCGAGTATCACGATCCCGCGCCCGCTGGCGCCGGCACGCGCAGTCCGCCCGAGGCGATGGATGTACTGTTCGGAATTCGGGGGCAGGCCCGGCTGGAGGATGAGGGTTACTCTGCACCGGCGTTGGTAATCGAACTCGCGGGTCAAGACAACAGTACGCACCCGGGGAAATCCATGCCACGGGCGGTGACATCTGAACTAATCAGAACGCCCTCTCTGGAATCCTTGAACTGGTCTGCCGCCTTTATCCGTGCCGGCTGGGATTTCCGGCTATGGATTTCGAACAACTTGGGCAGCGTGCCCTGGGGCAGATGAGAGAGCGCCTCATAGTAGAATCCGACGAGCCGGGCAGTGGGCAAGAATATGATCGCTTTTGAAATGCCGTTGTGCAGAACGCGGTCCTGCTGCAGGAAACTGAGTGTCGCTGCGAGATGCTGCGAGAAGGGGACAATCATCGACTGTTGGGGAACTAGTTTTGTCTCGTGAGTTTCTGCATATGGGAGCGTAGGTTAACGCATACCGTGTTCGTGCGTGTTGATCTCGTCCGCCCGCAGAGTGCTGACAAACTTGTAGTTTGCGGCGAGGGCACCCTTGGCAATGCCCTTGATCTCCTCGCTGACGGTCGCCGAGAACAAAAGGGCCTGCCTTTTAACCTTGGTCTTGTCCGGCAGGTATCCCAAAATTTTGTCAAGCTCTCTTCTGAAGCCTTGATCTAAAAGACGGTCCGCCTCATCGTAGACGATGACTTTCAAGTCGGAGAACAGGTGCACGAAGCCGGGCGTATTTTCGAGGTGGTCGACCAGCCGGCCGGGGGTAGCGATTAAAATCCGTGGGGGATTCTCCTGTATCCTCTTGGCCGAGGCGTTCATACTGATAGAGGTCAGGGAAAAGTTCATGGTATGTATGGATGGAACCCACTTTGTACCACCGATAGCATGGGATACTTTGAAAGGATGATTTGCAATGAGCGTGTGGGCCTCTTCTTCTATCTCACCGAGGAATACGGTTAGCAGCAGGATTACGGGAAGACAGGATACCTTACCTGTAATGCCAACTCGCGTGTAGGAGACAAGACGAGCATAGATATTTTTCTATTGACCAGCTCCATTTTGGCGAGGCGTTCTACGGCGGGCAGTAGGAATGCCAGGGTCTTGCCTGTCCCCGTCTTGGCCTGCACCAAGAGATCTAATCCGGAAAGAGCGTACTACAACGATGCCTCAGTATTTTTTGTTGACATCTTCAAAGAAACCTTTTACGTCGAGGGTAGCAGCTTGAAAGAGTATAAAATTAGATCGTCAGTTGCTCTGGTTGTAAATTATGCGCACCCTGAACATCAGACAAGTGTCTGCAATCTTGTCAGACGTTAAAAGCCAGACTCCAAGAAAAGAACGCACTCGTGCTTAATGCCCTTCTTTGACGCCTCTGAGATGGGTGCATCCGCGAACCTCCTGGCGGAAAAATGTGATTCGTCCCTGGATGAAGGCGCAGCAGCAGGTGCAGGTGCAGCCTGAGGCGCAGGCGCCGTCGCAGCTGCATTTGAAGCCATGGATCTCACAGCGGGTGGGCCTTTGGGCCTTGAGCGTCTTGAACGAGTGGCGGGCATTTTTGTTGCCGCAGGGAACATGCTCGTGCTGAAAGAGTGGTAATGAAGAGGACGGCTGACACGAGCGAAAATGCTCGTCGTCTTGACTGCACTGAACATGAATGCAGAAATCAAATCCGGACAAAAAAAACAGAAAAAGTTTTCTGTAGACCTTTCAGCCCGGGGGTTTGGGGTTTGGGGTTAGGGTTTGTCAGTTCTCGCTTTAGCCTTTCATTGAAAGTTTCAAGCTTCATGTCGGTCCTGCCAATATCGTTCGGCGCAGCCGGAAATCCGCCGCTCATCCTTGTTCATGATATCAGTGGATCTTCGTTTCCTTATGTTCCCTTCGCTATGGATCCATCCCTTTCACAGTATACAATATACGGAATTTCAGCCCTCTCCGAACCTCCATCATCGCAACGGTTTGAATATTCGTCTGTTTCTGCATGGGCTCGAGCATATGCCGACCTCATCGAGTCGGTGCTCAGCGAAGAACTCGGAGCAGATGGACGCGTCATCTTGGGTGGATGGTCTCTAGGCGGAATTCTAGCCGCTGAAATCGCTCGGATATTCGCAGCACGATCTGAAAGCAGAATCCAGGTCGTGGGACTCGTCTTGATCGACACTTATGCGCCCTGGCACGAGCTGTTGCGGACAGGGCCTCGCGGGTTGGAGGTCGGTGGACGGGAGATCGAGTCGGCCTACTTTACCCCCGCCGAGCTGACTCGCATTGGCAATTTGCTGAGCAGCACCAAGAGGACTGAGTGGCCTGGGATGGACCACACACAGTGTCCAGCTTGGCTGATCACGCCTACCGTCTCCGGCTTCAACGGGCTGGATGAGTGGTTTGACACCAAGCCAGGACGCGTCCGACAGATTGGCCAGGGAAAGGACGGGTGCGACCATTTCTCGATGATGGACCCAACCGCGGGTTGGATCCAGGAGGTCATCGCAGGTATATCGGATGCAATAGAGGAGTTCAGGAAATGAAAGCCATGCAAAAGTGATATTGCATGTATCTTCCCCTCGCAAGGTTGCGTCAAGCTCTACTGAATGCTGCGCGGGATCATACACATATTCGAACTTCCAGCTCGATGCGGGATGGACGTGGCGTGTGAACACCGAGTCGACGCTGAGCGCTTAATTTCAGTAGCGATCTGCTTCGACCCAATCTCTCGGCTTTAACAAGTCCGCTATGCGTAGGGTAGGTAGGTAGGTAGGTACATAGGTATATTCCGGCGGGGTTCTATATAAACAAAATGAACTCCTCTTCCACACCCCTGCCTAAAGCTGAATGGCATATTTGGGATTTGTCCGTAACCTCTCCCCGAACAACCCCAAGCACACTGGCACAGGCGCCAATGCAAGAGCAATAAACCCCAACAACGAATTTCCCCAGCCCAGCCCAATCGCATCATACAGATTCAGCCCACACAGCGGCAGCAGTGCGCCCAAGATACTCCTCAGTACCGTGTTCGCGGCGCTGACGGATGCGGCGTTGGTCGGGAACGAGTCGACGAGGTAGGTCTGCACACACATGGTGATGATGATGGTCCCCACACTCATGACCGCGCTGCCGATCATGGGCGCGATCCAGTGCACCTTGTAGTACGCCGTCCAGCCATAGATGAACAACCCCACAGGGACCAGGATGCTGCCCGGCCCCACCATCACCCAGTGCAGACGCGTCTCAGACCGGGCGCGGTCCGCAGCCAAGGCACGGTGGTAGAGCCTGTCGCTCAAATTTCCGACGATGGCCAAACCCGTCAGCATGCCGATGCCCGATGAAATAAACGACAGCCCGGCGCCGACGGATCCGAATCCATATTGGCCCTCGTAGACGAAGGTGAAGGTCGTGAAGAGAATGTACATCAGCCCGTAAAGAGTGGCGATATATATGGCACACACGGTGACGATAGGCTGCAGGAAGAGCATGCGTAAAGGCCGGATCAGCGACATGAGGAAGATCTGCTTGGGCGTCCGAGTCTCGCCTACTGCACGCTCGGTCGTATAGTGCCACCGCTCATCGCCTGTCTCTTTGCGCAGCTTGGCGGCTTTTTGTCGGAGTATGACGGGGCTATAGGTCTCGCGGAGGACGAAGAAGGCTGCGAGTGTCGTTACTCCAGACTAGATTGGGAATCAATCCGGTACGAAAACAAGAGGGCTTGACGGTTCTTACGGCGATGACCACGATCCAGAACGACCATCTCCAACCCAATGCCTTAATGACAAAGCCCGCAACAACAGGGCCGATCGTGGGACCCAGCATGGGGCCCATACTCCAGATTGAGATGGCTCGGCCGCGCCATTCTGCTGGCATCATGTCGGCGATACTTCCGGCGCCACAGGTCACGATTGCCACACCCGCAAAGCCAGACGTGAAGCGGAAGGCGATTAGCATGCCCATGTCGGTGGATGTGGCGCAGCCTATGGTGAAGAGCACGAAGAGGACGTTGCAAGTGTGATAGACGGGGTTACGACCGTAGATCTCGGACATGGGTGCGATGACGAGGGGCCCGAAGGCGAAGCCCAGCACGAAGACGGAGACGACGAAGGTGGCGGTCACGGTGTCGTAGTCGTTGAACTCGGCCTGGACGTCGGGCACGCCGGGCGCAAAGATGGAGGAGGCGAGGGGCCTGCATGAGTGTCAGTACATCTTGATATGGAGACTTTATGGACAATGAGGACTTACGTCAGGAAAGTGATCCACGACAGAAAGGCGACGAGACACCATTTCCGCCTCATTGACCAGTTTCTGGGGTTCTGCTTGTCGCCTTCTTCCCACTGCACCAAGAAGGGATCCGTGTCCTCCACATTGCCATTCTGGTTTGGATCTTTTTCAGATTCTTGTGCCTCGGCGCCGGTCCCAACAGCCTTTTCTGGATCGACGTCTTGATTATTCCCATCCTCCGTCGCAACTCGATTCGATTTGCTGGTCAAGGACCTTGCCAGGTCGTGTGCCATTGTCCTGCGAATGCTTGTTACTGTGTACTGAATGCACAGGACAACTTGACGGTGACAAGCAAGAATACAGTAGAGATGTTCGGCGAGGAAACTGAGGCACAGACAAGGCACAGATGATTTTGAACCTCTCCACAACGGAACATCTGGTGTACCTCGCTGGATTTCCGACCTGCGATTTGTCACCGGGGCCTGAGTATACCATGGAGGCTAGGTCAAAACATTTCCAGATCGGCCAATCTTTGTACACGCAGGTTTCTGCGATCTTCAGGCTCATACCCACCGCACGTTACGGGGTTGGGGAATCTCTGTTGACAGTGTAGTCGGTTGTGGATGAAAGTGTTCGGAAGTATGATGACTTTTGATCCTATTTGTCTTACTAAGAGATTTGCCAACCGTGCGGTGCCTGACCGGCTTCTTCCGAAATGAGCCCGGCTGTATCCGGCCCGGAACATTCCAATCCTGAACTGTCTTTTCATGTCTGCTGAAATCACCCTGGATGAATTGAAGGATTGGCTGGAACGCAGCGGGGGGTATCTTCACCCCCATGTCCACTTTCAAAAAGGTGAGCATTCTGGATTCACCATCTTGGATTGACATTTTTGGTCAAGTCGACTCTGGATTTACCGTGATTGCCTCTGAGAGTCTACCGCCCGATAGCAAGATAGTATCGTGTCCGTTTCAGTTGGCTATTACCAAAACAGTTGCCCTCAAGGCACTGTCCATTTTACTTCGCTCAACGATCACCTTTGCTCCATCTCTGAGCAGCTGGTCCGACCGTCAGTTGATATCCTCGTATCTGTGTTTCCACTGGATCATCGGGGACGACACAAGGTGAAACGGGAGGCATGCTTCCCTCAACTACTTAAGTTCCGATGACTAGCTCGACAAATGTACTGGCCCATCTGCCCTACGTGAAATCTCTACCATCTCGCGACAAACTCCGGACACCACTCCATTTCACACCATCTGAGCTGGAGCAGCTCAAGGGCTCTAATCTGTACGGTGCCACACTTGATCGTGAGCGCGAATGGAAGGCGGAGTGGGAACAATGTCGCGCGGCCGTCGCTGGCGTTAATGAGGAATGGGGCGGCCAGTTCACATGGTGCGTCACATACTCATCAGCGCTCTCGCTGCCTTATCCAACATCCAGGGAATTATTCCTGACTTGCACCACTCACCTCTCATCGAGGGCCTTTCCATCCACCCTTCTTTCTCAGACATTATCCCTCACATCCCCTTCGGATCCTGAGCCAATTTTACTACCCGGAGTCGATTCCTTAAATCACGCCCGCGGGGAACCCGTGTCTTGGATCCAATCCTATATTGGAAATGGCCCAGTAGCTGGCCCAGGCTCCACCATCTCGCTCACCCTTCATAACCCGGTCGCTGGACGACAGGAACTTTTCAACAACTACGGCGTTAAACCTAATTCCGAGCTCATCCTTGGATATGGCTTTTCTCTACCCAACGTGAGCTCGATATTCCTCAGTTGAGTTGCCATAAATGCGCGCCAGAACCCCGACGATACTATCGTCCTCAAAATGGGCGGCGTCGAGGGAAAGAAATGGGAAGTGGGCCGTAGCGCCCGCGGTGCTGATGAGGTCTGGAACAGTGTGCTCGGAATGATGGGTAGTTCCGAACCTACATACGAGGACTACTTGGACGCGGCAGCCGCGCTGGGCGACATGGTTCAGGCGCTACTGGACAAACTACCACATCCGTCCGACTCTGGTCCCAATGGCATACGGGAAGATGTAGCTCTAATGTTGCAAAACTATCTCGAAGGTATTTGATGAATCCGCCGGCTTCTAGGACAACTCAGGACGGTTCCAAACAGGCCAGCGAGAAATTCTAGAATCCTTGACAGCGTTTGCAAGCTCAAAAGAAGAGCTGGGAATCGCGATGGCCAGGAAGGAAGGAATTGAAGTTGTACTAGAGTAGCCAGTCGGTTCGGGACCAGGCATCATGCGGTAAATCCATAAGTGTTCGTTCCTCTGTGCCTTTACGAGCTTCAAAAGAAGCTCCCGAGCAACCCTGCAGCCCGTTTATCACCGACTTCCTTCAACAGGGGACGCAACTTTTCGTAGCAAAGTTCGTTGTGCGCCTCCAACCAAGCCGTTTCTTCCTTCGTCAACAGTGAAAAGTCCACGAGTTTGCTCTGGATAGGAACCTTCAACCGGGAGGATCGGTCAACCAACTAAAACGAATTTTAAAAAGCGCCGTACCGTGGTGCAACGATCAAAACCCATCCAAATGTCGCCGCCGAACTCTCTCCAGGTCTGTCACGAAGGTGAGAGAGTGTGGACGAGACGAGAGGAAAATAACACACCTTCTTCTTTACTACGACGATCGTGGACTCGATACGGCAGCCGAATCTTCCCTCATCATCTGTTGATCTTTAGGGACGGTCTGGGAACGCGAAATTTGGGCGGATGCATACAAAACCCTGGCTCGTTCGTCACGACGTGTCCCGGTTTGAATACGAACGGGACACTGATCCCTGTCGAGCCTGTGTGCAGAAGATTGTTGGTCGACACCATAGCAAAGCATAGGCACGCACTTTCGTGAACCACACCGAAACTTTGCAAACCATTGAGTCGGCTGCATCGACACGTACCATGTCAGCTCACCTGCCGATTCCTGTACAAGATGACAAGGTAAGAAGTCAAGTCGACCCCAATAAACAATCGACTAACCATGCCCTGGTCCATGCCCGAAGTTCCTGCATAAGGGACAGGAGTTGATTAGTTAGCCACACGGGTTACTCATTCAACGCACATGCCGTCTTTCCACAGATGATGCCGCACGATCCCGTCTAGTTTTGTTAGCCGCAAAGAAAGCGAACAAGTATGAGGTAAAAAAACCTAGATTGGTGCCAGTGGTCCCTTCGGGGAATATAAGTGCATCGATCGCGATGTGGGCTTGCAGAACGCGGGTAAACGCTCGCTTATGTTCTTTGGCTGTAAAAGACTAGCATCAAGCACGCAAGCAAGATCGTCAAGAGAGATATACGGACCGGGAGTTCCAAAATGAACTAAAGAGAACCGAATTATTGGGAGAGCTGAACGAATTATTGGTAGGGTAACTTACCAGTTCTCGTTGTGTCAATTGTACAGTCCAAATACTGCTGGCCGGAGTCGCTGCAACGCGTCAGTTTTCGGGTGAGTGTCGAGAGCGAATATCACATCAGATATGGTGCGTCCCGCCCAATGACAAGACAGTCGTCCTTATCGGCTTCGTAACTGATTCTGCTTCAGAAGGAAATATGTAGGAATCAGAATCGAGACTCACTGCGGAAGTGCTGCGCTGGGTCCATATGCACTGATGAAGTTACCATCTCCAGCCCAATACTTTTGCATAGACCGGTATTCGCTAAGCTTTCTCTCGGCTTCATACTCCGTCACACTCGCTTTCTTTTTGACGACCTGTTCTTCCAACCAACCATACCAGCGCACCTAACCAAATGGTGTAAACGTGCCTTGCCAAAAGAAAACGATAAATTTACCATTGCTACACTGTCACGCAGATTCCCATTGTAGAATCCCTGGATCTCGACATCATTCTTGATGGCCTTTGCGGCATTGATTGGAGACGCAATTATAGTAGCTTTTGACTGTACGAGGTTTAGAAGACAAAAAGCGACGAATTTCGACATGTGTACTCACTCCGAGTGTATCAATGACCGCATATGATGCTTTGGGATCGACGAGGACTTGAGACTGAATATCATGATAAGGGATGCTGAACAACAATGTTGATGGTCAAGCTCGCCTTTGGATCACGCTGTGCCTCAGCTTTGAGGAAGTCCCACACTGTCTCATAGTCTTGGGTTCGAATGCCGAGGCCGACTAGATAACTGGCGACCTCAGACGTGACCTTCCTTGGGTCGATGAACAGCACGGCGTCGGCAGGGGAAACGAAAAGATACGCGTAGAAGAAGGGTTGGTTAAACATGTCATTTCCACGCAGGTTTACGATCCATGCAAGATCGTCAAGAGGTGTAACAAGATACTGCAGATGACATGAGGAAATTACCGAGGAGATGTGGGAGGACGTACCGAGGCCGTTGGTGAGAATGTCGACATAATTTCACGCAACTCAGCAAATTTGGAGTCTGCGGCCCTTCCTGGAAACATGTTTAACACTGGAATTTATCGGGAATGACGAGAACTCGCCAGAGAATTTCAGTGGATGTACATTTACAGGGTCGATAGATCGCATAGGCCTGTTTGTCCAGACCTGATCGACTAAATTGTCGAGCTGGCAGACTAATTTCGATCCGGCAGGAAGTCCAGCATCGAGCGAGGTCTTCAGCGCAGGGGGTATCAAACGAGAGTCAACGCCGATCCGACTACCCGCCGGGAGCTGCTAAATCGTTGAGCGTGACCACCGACAGCAGTCGAATGCAAACCGTACGCTGCATAAATAATCCTGGAAGCCGCCTTCGACCATTGCACGGGGATCGAATTTTCTTAGTGTCCAAAGCTGTGGATCCATCGCCTTCTCGGCCGCGATCCAGTAGCGGCTATCGACGAAGAGGAGAGCCTCGCTTTCGGTCACTACAGCTAGCCCCGCTGTTCCGTGAAAACTGGTGGTATCATTTGGGAGGTCAGGGAAATGATATCCAATTCATTCAAGTATCGCGTACTTACCCCGTCATAAAACCGCGTCGCAATTCAGAAGCAGCAGGAATCTCGCTGGCATGCTTCAGGGTGATTTGGTTAGCATCTGTGTATCAAGGAGGGTAGAGGAAGAGAGTGCGTACCTCATCTTCATTTGGAATAATGTATGCATCAAGCTTGTTCTCGTTGAGGAGAGCCCTCAAGTGAAACAAAATTGGCGCTGAGCCAGCCCCCGAGCCCCGGAGAACGGAATGGTAGGAAGGCGCGGCACCCTCTTTTCCCACTGATTCCGCAACTTCAGCTTCAGGAGCGAGGCTCTTGGGATGAGATTTAAAGAACGGGAGGCACAGAAACATGGCAACCTGGTTACTCTTTGGTGCGGTAGGAGCGTCCAATTTATTCTCGTAGCGGGCTTCCGTTGATAATGATAAGGTTTGGTTATCTCGGGCCCGGGCCGAGCGCTCAACGCGATCACGTTTCCACGTGACAAATCTATATATTGCCGAGAACGATTTCCCTCTTCGGAAAATGCCCCTATCCGAGGGTCTCCTCCACCACCATGCCCTCCGAAAAACGTGGACGAGTTTCTGCACCTTCGGCGAGGGATTTCCACGCTCTCAGTTGCTCGGATGCCGATGTTCTTTGTTTCGTCGACGAAACCCTCACATGGCTTGTCGAAGGGACACGTGAGATGCAAGCCGACTGCTGCAATTATCTCGAGCAGCTCTTGTACCACACCCTCGGGTTTATAATAATTCACACACTCTCTATGGTTGCTGCCGCCAACAACGACACAAATACACAACGTATTCACGGAGTAATTTCGATTAGTACGTTTCTCTACGCTGTGAGTGAACATATATTATTGTTTTCGAACATCTTCTTCTCATACAGGATGGAACTAGGCACAGTTAGCCTCACAGAGTGCATCATTCAACCAAAGATTCTTACCCTATGGCCTAAACCATGTAACTTGAACTCTGATTCCACTGGCCTTCAACATTTGCAGATCTTCTTTTGAAAGTACATCCTCGTTTGAAAAGGTGCGGGAGGAGGCCCGTTCTGGACGACAATCCCTGAAAGCGAGTGTTTTAAGGTGTGGAAAGAGTGGTTTCTCCCGCGAACGATCCAACATCGGGATGAATTCCTGTAAAAACCTCGACGTGGGATCACGGAGCTCGAAACAAACGAGCCTGGATATGATAGATAGTGATTCCGGGGACAGGATATCTGCCCCACTGAAGGTAAATGTTTGAAGCGAAGAAGTGGAACGGGATAAGAATGGAAGGAAGTAATTGTGATCAAGATTGACGATGTCACCGAGGTGAAGATTCTGCAGGGCAGGGAGGTGAAGGAATTGAAGAACGGCTGTATCACTTTCGTTGGCGAGGCGAAGAGTGCGTAGACTCTTATTTGTTACGATTTCTTCAGGGAAGATCACATTCCCCACAGAACATGAACATTCGAGGAGAGATGTCGCGTCGCGTAAAAGGTCCAGAAGTTCACGGCCACGAAGTTGGTGACAAGTGAATTTCGTCAATTCCGCCCAAGGAAAGAGGCACAAGGATGGCCATAAATTGTCGGGAATGAGTTCGCGCAGGCGGGTTGCATTGGTCGCGATCCACCTTAGATCTATCCGTGTGTCTGAATCGTCTTCCTCGTCGGAAACACCCAGTTCGACGGTGAGCTGCTCGAGGCGGGGAAATGGTCCGATATTCAATGATGTGAGTAGGTGGAAACGATGATTAGCCGTAGCCAAAAGTCAAACACTGAAGTCGATCCTTATGGCGTAGGAGAGGGGTGTAGACGGGGTCAGGCCTGATGCCATGGAAAAATCAAACTTGGCAACAGTCAAAGAGAGCGGGCAGCTGCCGGCGCGACTGAGCCAGCCATCAATACGCGCCAGCAGCTTCGAGTGGTCCCATGACTGGGTGGTGAAATTGACAGTGAGATTAGCCCATAAACGGGGGGTCGAGATAGCGATGGATCTCCATGTCTTGCAAACATTGAGTAGGAGCACCGGGGCCTGGGATGGATTCTTTAATCTGATTGCATAGGCGCCGGAGGGGAGACAATGTACGAAAATGTCGGACGTGATTTCGTGGGGAAGGGTGAGGATGGGGTAAACAACGAGATCTAGCTGCTTTTGAATCTCATTTCTCGTTTCATCGAGCTCCTTCAAGCGCGCATGCTGCTCTTGGACAACAGCTTCCTGGTCCAAAATCAGGGCGTCGAGGCGTGCACGACGCCTTCGGAGGTCCGCAAGCGACTCGGACATGTGGAAAACGGTGGGAAAAACACGTTCTTTCCTGTTCAATATCAACTTGAGAGTAGTGCGGATTTTCCAATGTACCGACCAGGAATTATGAATGGACGGGGCACGAAAACGATAGAATGGGGAGCGAGAGACGACGACAAACAATTGCAAAGAGATTGATCTTGGCCGCAACTTCCATGTCGGTCCAACCTGACGCGCTGATATGTCGTCTTTATTTCCCTCGGGTCCGCAGCTGCCAGATTTCAAGTCCCTGGTAGTGGAAGGCTCCTACCACCCTTCAGCTCCCATCTATCTCGCACTGTCTCATGCTGCCAACTCGCCTGACACTCGAACCATAATGATCACCCCCTCCCGTCAAGCCATGGCCCTTTCCCTCCAGAACTACAACGACGACTGGATATCCATGCACTCCGGCGAAGGAAATGTTGTGGATTTGTCCTCGTGTATCACAGTTTTGTCGGTACCTCCGATTATGCAAGTCGTGCGCCGTTCATTCTTATCGGGGCCGACAGCTATCCTCCATCTCCGGCGCATTTTTCGTTTTTAATATCAATGCTGTCGATAGATGAGCAAAGCGCCTCATTCAATCCCACAACTACCCTCGATCGACCGGCATCCCTGGTCATTCTGCATGAACTTTCTGCCTATTTCTGGCCGGATGTCCAAGAAAATCCCAGTGAGCTACTGTATTCACGGACATCCGCGAGCCCGTAATTATGGGACCCTCAGATGGCCACTCATGGACCTTGTCTTCGTACTTGACATTGGTGGTGCGCACTCTTGCCTCTTTTGCTGCCCTATCGTCTGTCGAAAGGTGTGGCTCTCTTCCTTCCAAGTTTCAGGTCGCGAACTTTCAACGTTAGCAGAACGTCTACTGACATAGCCTTGGTGCTATTTGATTCTCAATTGGATCATCTGAAACTTCCGGTCCTGAAGCACCCAACCGCGGCTTCATACAAGCCACCTAGTAAGCTGGAGAACGTGGCCTTTTTCGTACAAAAATATTTTGAGTTGCTGGCTATATTTGAGGAGGGTTTGTCGGTTTTCGTGGGTCGTCCTTCCAAGGCTAAATTCGCCCGACTCGCAGACGAAATGTTCCTGAACTCGTCGCAAGAGGACGAAAACGAAGGCCTGGATAGGCAGCAACGGAAACGCATGCAAATATTTAGCCACACTCAAACCGAGGCTGTCGAGACCTGTCGATGGGTCGAACAAGCAAATCCCGGCAGTGGTGGCGTAGTCTTTGTTTGGGACGGTTAACACCATTCATTCCAGGCCCCTGCTACGATCGACCGCAGTAATAAATATTGTGTCTCAGCCCTCCAACTTTACCTCTTGTACCGATCCCGGTGCGAACTCCTCAGTAGCGGCCAACGTTTCTTTCTACAGTCGCCCTTGCATCTTCTTGCCCTGCTCGGTCTCTAAAAAATTGTTCCTGCGTACGAGGTCAGGTGTGTTGAGTGCGCACAGGAAGATTGACTCACTCCCACAAGGTGTAATCTCAAAGCAATACCCCGTGGCTTTCGGGCCCTGCCGCTGACACAGCATATTGACCAGACCACTTCCGCAGGCCGTGCTCTGATCGCGAAGATGAGGTTCACGGGAGCCCTGATATACCACGGCAGCTTGTCGTTGAGATTCGTGGTGACCATTCCGGGGCACACGTTGTTCACGACCGCCGGGTCTGTTCGCTTTGCGCGCACGCGCATCCACAGCGACACGAGGACCTTGCTGTCCGAGTAGAGCTCGAAGCCAAAGTTCGCGCGGCCGAGGAGCGGCAGCAGTCGCACGGAGAGCATCGCATTGGAAAGGAAGTTGACCTGGAACATCATCTCTATGTTGGTCCCAGGCGTCGTCGGCCACTCCACGCCTGGGCCACCTAGTCCCGCGTTGAGAGTTCAAAAATGATGGTCGATTTGGTCTGGAGTGCGCGGACGACGGGTTCCGCGAGCAAAGCTGCCTTGGTCTCTTCCCCTGTTCTTTGAGCGCGTACTGCGAGGATGAGGGTGGAGATTTGGTGCTGGGCATGGTGCAGAGATGCGGCGCGACCCAAACCCGCGTTTGCTCCAGTAACGACCGCAGTTTTACCTGCGAAGGAGAGCAAATTGGTCAAGGGTTGAACCATTATACCTCGGCGGGATTCCCGTCGGTGACGTCGAATAAAATAAAGGAACCGGGGATGATCGCGACGATCGCAAACCTTGTAAATTCAATTTCGGGGACCATGATTGCGTTTATTTTTCCGCGGGACCCATCTTCCAGGTTGTAGATAAAAAATGAAAGACAAATGGGGATGGGGTCGCGATCGACTACGTCACTGGTAAAATGAATAGAACGCGTCTCTTACCTTTACCACGATGCCCACCCAACCCCTTGACCCAAAAACTGTTCTCCAGCTCGATGGCTACCTCGAGCCCAATGTTCCTGCCATTGTCCACAGACACGATGTCTTCAGAAAGTGGAAAGACACTATTGACCAGTACGAAGGCGGATACGACAATTTCACCAAGGGCTACCTCAAATTTGGCCTCAATGTCGGCTCCAACGGAGAGGTGGTATACAGAGAATGGGCCCCAAATGCCACAGAAGCGTATCTCATCGGAGACTTCAGTAAGTGTTCATTTTTTCTTACTCTAATGCAGTCTGCTCACCTTCCTCCCAGACGACTGGAACAGAACTTCGCATCCCATGAAAAAGGACAACTTTGGTGTTTGGGAGATTACCCTCCCTCCCACAAGCTCAGGTGCCTGTGCTATACCCCACGATTCCAAAATTAAAGTAATTCATTCTCTGCGCTGGCAATCCACAAATTTACCGTGTCCAGATTTCAATGATTATCCCATCCGGCCAACGCATCGAAAGACTCCCTGCCTGGATCAAGCGTGTAACACAGGATCTCAGCGTTTCCCCCGTGTACGACGCGCGCTTCTGGAACCCGCCTACTTCCGAGCGTTACACGTTCAAGAATGCGCGCCCTCCGAAACCGAAAGATGCCAGGATATACGAGGCGCACGTCGGCATCTCCTCCCCAGAAGGAAGAGTCGGTACGTACAAGGAGTTTACGCAAAATATCCTTCCCCGCATCAAGAACCTGGGGTACAACATCATCCAGCTTATGGCGATTATGGAGCACGCCTATTATGCTTGTATGTATCCGGGCTTCAACTTTGTGCGCCTCTTTAACGCGTTCCATAGCCTTTGGGTACCAAGTTACGAGTTTCTTCGCTGCGAGCTCCCGATATGGAACTCCAGAAGAGCTCAAAGAACTCATCGACACCGCGCACGGAATGGGCCTTACGGTCCTCCTCGACATTGTCCACTCGCACGCTTGCAAGAATGTCCTCGACGGGATCAATGAATTTGACGGAACCGATCATCTGTATTTTCACGAAGGCGGAAAGGGCCGCCACGAGCTCTGGGACAGCCGGCTATTTAACTACGGCTCGCACGAGGTCCTGCGGTTCTTGCTCAGTAACCTGCGGTTCTACATGGAGGAGTACCAGTTCGACGGCTTCAGATTCGACGGCGTCACGAGCATGATGTATGTCCACCACGGTATCGGTACTGGTTTCTCCGGAGGGTATCACGAATACTTTGGCCCCGGCGCCGATGAGGAGGGTGTCGTATATCTAATGCTGGTATGCACCGTGTTTCAGCGGGGTGCAGCGGTTAACATGAACTCCAGGCCAACGACGCGATGCACACACTCTTCCCGCCAGTCATCACCATCGCAGAGGACGTGTCGGGCATGCCGCTCCTTGGTGTTCCCGTCTCGCAGGGTGGAGTCGGCTTCGACTATCGCTTGTCTATGGCCATTCCAGACATGTGGATCAAGCTTCTTAAGCACAAGGCGGACGACGAGTGGGACCTGGCCAACATCGTGCACACGTTGACGAACAGGCGGCATGGGGAGAAGAGCGTCGCATACTGCGAGAGTCACGACCAGGCCCTTGTGGGGGACAAGACTCTTGCATTTTGGCTCATGGACAAGGAAATGTGTACGCATTTCTTTTTCTTTGCACGACCGCTCGGTCGCTCACGTCTTGTTCAGACACGAACATGTCAGATTTGACGGAGATGACGCCCGTTATATCCCGGGGACTGGCGTTACACAAGATGATTCGGTACCTTGGCGAGATTTTGTGCCACTGGCTGGACTAACTGCGCATCTGCAGGCTGCTTACACACTCTCTGGGCGGAGAAGGGTGGTTGAACTTCGAAGGAAACGAATTCGGACACCCCGAGGCAAGCGACCTTCCATGCGCCTTCATCTCACTCACTCCCCGCAGTGGCTCGATTTCCCCCGCGCGGGCAACAACAACTCGTTCCACTACGCGCGCCGCCAGTGGAACGTCGTTGACGACCCGATCTTGCGCTACCGCTACCTGAACGCCTTCGACGGCGCGATGAACCACATGGCGGGGAAGTACGGGTGGCTCGAGGCGCCTCAAGTATCCCCTTCTTCTTCTGCTGCTGACCTAGGCCCTAACTCGCACCAGGCGTACGTGTCGCTGAAGAACGAGGCCGACAAGGTCATCGTGTACGAGCGAGCCGGCCTCCTGTTCGTGTTCAACTTCCACCCGACGAACAGCTACACCGACTACCGCGTCGGTGTGGAGGAGGCGGGTAAATACTCGGTCGTCCTGACCAGCGACGAGAAGCGGTTCGGCGGCTTCGACAACGTGGCCCTCGGCGGGGAGTACTTGACAACGCCTTTGGAATGGAACAACAGGAAGAACTTCCTGCAGGTGAGCCGTGCAACCGTCTCCTCGATGGGTCGATCTGAGACGGTCTCGGTTAGGTTTACATTCCCGCAAGGACGTGCCTGGTGCTTGCAAAATAGAAAGCTTTGGTGGGGTCATTCGTCTGTTCTACTGAATGTCGCTCATATGCTTTTCAGCTGTGTCTGACTCCAAACTGAATGTGTGAATGAATGGACAATTGTATGTAACATATATAGACTGTACTTCAGAGAATGCCGTGATCCAGCTCTCGTTTTACGAACTCAGATCCTTTGTTTGACGTTTCATCGAGTTCCCTCGCGCAAAAACATACATAGCATCAGAAAATTAATCCACTCGACGGAAAAAATAGACAGGTTATTTTAGCATAAAGTTTTGTCCTTCACGCACGCCAACAACGCTGCAAGCGTACAATCTCGCGAATAAAATAATACACGGGTGAAGCTAAAACATGTTCGCGAGACTCTTGGCCGCTTCCCGCGCGTCCAACCGCGGACGCTGCGGCGGTGCGCGCATGGAGGCGGACATCGCCACGGGCTGCACCTGCCCGAGTGGGTCAAGCCCGTTATGCAGCGGGCTCGCGCCGCCATGCCCGTTCGCAGTCGGGCTTCTACTCCCATTCGATGCGCCCAAGGGGGAGTCGAGGAGTGGGGAGGAGACGGCACGCGACAGGGTCGCCCCGCCGAGCAACGGGTCGCCGCCGAGGAGTGTGGAAGACGGGCCGAGCGTCGAGGCAGTCGGTGGGGAGGAGAAGGAGGACTGCAAAGGCGAGGGAGGGACGGTAGATGAAGGCGGTTTGATAAACATGGATTTGGAGCCCTCGACCAACCGACCGCCTAAAGGAGGTTCGTTGGTCGCCGTAGTCGGCGACCGGGGACTTTGGGGCTGCTGCGGGGAAGGGGAGGACGGGCCTGCAGGAGGGAGGGCTTGGCGCGCCAGGGAACTGGACGCCGATACGGAAGGCGAGTGGCGAGAAGCGAAGGAAGACTGAGTGGATGACGGTGTGAGGGTATCCCGCCGGTCATATATCGCCTGGGTCGAGGACGCAGAAGTGGGGCCGGGCGACAGAGGGTTTCCTAGCGGGCCTGACAGGGTTTGGCTATACGACTGGAATGGAGCGCGTTGTTGAGGCGTTTGTATGGGTGGGGGAGGGGCTTGAGTTCCCGGAGCAGGGTGGGCGCCATTGGTCGGCGCCGCGGAGGGCGGGATCCTCGATGGCATCGGTTTGTATTCCGCTGGAACTGGAATCGGAGGCTGCGGAACACCATTTGCTGGTGGAACATATTTATCGGCGGCTTTGCTGACATCCACCCGAAGAGCTTCTAACTCGCGCAGGAGCTGCCGTTCATACATGATGGAAGAACGTGTATGCTCAATCAAGGCAGTCGTAATATCATCGTTGGCATATCTGTTGTGCGTTTCCAGTGCCTGGTGGAGATTCTGCGAAATGCCTTCCGCTCGACGAGCCAACACTTGCTCATATTTGTTGGCCTATTGGAAACTTACGGTTACCGCATCAGGTAAACGATGATAGAATGACTGACCTCCTCCATGTCCTCCAATGCCTCGTCCACACGATCTGGCCGGATATTGGAGCTCGCCTTGAGACGCTCAATTTGTCGGCGTTTGGAGATGGTGGTTTTCACTGCGGCCTGATATTCCTCGAGGACACCGGTGCGCATTTGTAGGGTCTCTTTTGCGGACCGGGCATTCATTCCCTGGTAGCCCAGAGAATCCCCTAGAATAACACACTCGCTGATTGCTTGCGCTTGGTCGAGGTCCGCAAGACTGTGCCACGTCCGGCCGATCTTACGGAATGCATTTCCGAGTGGGGGGTGCGCTTCAGTGGTCGCCACGTTGATAAGCTTATTGCCCATCTCGGCATGTGCCATGGCGAGAGCTGCATACAGAATTCAACAAAACGTATACGAAAGTCGTAAATGGACGGACATTTTCGTGCGATAGAAAGCTTGTCAACGGCTTTCGCAGTGTCGAAAAACTGGCCCTCCAGCTTCGTAAGCTCAAAGCGGGCGCGCTGCAAGTCCTCATCCTCGTCCGGAACCCCACGTCGCATAATACCGAAGCTCGAGGTCGTCTTGCGGCGGGGACGCGGAGTCGGCTGGTATCCAAAGTCGCTCTCGATAAAAGCCCGGAGATCCTCGTCATTCGCCAAAATCGGGTCCTCGCATACTCGGGTGATCCAGCGCTGCAGCATGATCTTTACCAGCCGGTCATCCTCCTCGTCTGTCGGGGCCGACGTCTGTGCCAGAGGCAGAGCCGGTACGATGGTCTGGGGGTTGCTGTGGACGATCGAGTCGTAGAATTGCTGGAACTCGAGATACGAACGCGACACATTCCGGTACGTGTTGCCCGTGAAATTGGACAGGTTAGTCTGTCCTGGCGTGAGCGGAATGGACGCAGGGAAAAGTTAAGAGGCGTACTTGGGCGTCCAATTTTACGAGAATATCGCGCCTGTTCCTGTCAAGTCCAGTGATGCGAACCCGCAGGTAAGGTTCTGGCTTTTCATAATTGGAACCATTGGGGCCAACAGCTTCGCGGGGAGAAATCAGACCAGAGTCAGGCTGGCCATAAATTTGTGGCTCCTTGCCGAACAGACCTGGTGAAGGGCCCTTGTCGGGAGTGGGCGGAACTGGTGTGGAAGCGCGGCGGAGATTTGGGATGGGTGAATTCGGTGTATGGGGGGTAGTAGGCCACGGGGGATTCAGTGCATCGTCGGCAAAGCCGCCTGACGAGCTTAGAGGGTCGAACATGCCGGTGCACTGGCAGCCAGGAGTTGGCGAGTTTGTTCTTGTGTGGCTACAGCTTCGACTGCGGTCCTCAAAATTGAAGCCTGACAATCCGAACGCGGGCGTTCCAAAATAAATGAGGCGCAGATGTTAATAAGTAGTAGACGAGTAGATTACTGGGTATGTATTGTCCAAAAGTCGTAAAGAGGGTCGTGAATCAAACCAGAATGATATCCAGTAAATACATTGTATACTACATGGCCAGACAATGTTCGGTCCATGACTATGAGGTAGCGCTTACGGTCCTACGGAGCTATGCAGGTCGGGATATTGACGTTTTTGATCGTCCGGCTGGGGAAATATGTTAACTTGGAAACAGGCATCAGAACTTTTTTACTCACTCGGAATTGAAGATACCCCAATAGCCCTAATTCAATGTCAGAGTGGACTATGAAAGAACCAAAAAAAAACGCACCTCAACCCCACCGAACTCGATATCCTGAACATCCGATGGCGTCAGTTTCGGGAGGTTTTACAGTACAGAAAACACAGACCTTCCACACTTCATCGAAGTACTCAAAGAAGAAATAGCCGGTGCCGTTGGCGTTTGCCGCGCAGACGAACGTATCGATGAATATCTGGTGTCCCGTGAGCACGCGGTTAACGAAGGAGGCACGTCGAATTACCTGAAGGTTAGCCACCGAGGCGTTCGACGGACCGTCGGATTCTGCGGCAGCAGTCGACGAGTTCTGTGCAAACACCAGTGGGATCCTTGTGCACGCAACTTATCTGAAGAACCTACCGTGGGCCATCCGGTCTCGGCAATGTACATAGTAGGCTGAATCGATATCAACCTGGGTCCCCGTCAAATAGCAAAACTCGAACCTTGTTAGTCAGATTAGCGGCATCAGCCAGGTTTGTGTCCTCAAAGAATTCCCACGTCCATGCCGCGGCGTCCTGTATCACCTCATCGGCGAACCACGGGTGTACGTTGGCCATCTTGGTGTTCTATCAGCAGATGTTACTGGAGGAAAGAAAATGAGACCCACGCCGTAGTCTACGGCACTGAGCACCTCGTTATTGAAGTAACTCCCCGCATCTGCATTACCAACGGGAAGGTTGTAGCCCAGGCCCTTGAGCCTGCTGATGGTGTCGGTAATGTTGGGCAGAAGCAACGCGGCGCCTAGTCACACGATCATAAGTTTCGTCAAACGAGGTCGCGCTAATCACCTTCATTCCCGACGGGGCCATTAGGATCTTGTGTCGAACCCCCGTTGTCGGAAAGATAGCTGCAGGCCGTTAGCAGGGGGTACAATAGTATTCAAAGCGACGCACTCCAAAATATATTCATTGCCGACCGTGACTCCTGTATGCCTTTTAATCGCGGCGTTCACCATCTAGAGACGACGTCATACCTGAAACGTGGTCAGTGCCATAAGTCTGGAGAGCCGCCTCGATGAGGTCTCGTTGTCTCTCATACGCCGCGCCACCATCAGTCGGTACAGGGTAGTTCGCCAGGTAGACCGTCATGTTGACTTTCGTCTGTTTGATGGCCTCGAGCTGTTGTGTGCCGCGAGTTAAAGCCTAAAAGACACGAATCGAAGAGAAGACGGACCACAAGGGCCGATTGGTTGCAATCTACGCCGTGCGGGTAAGAAGGGGAAATTCAATGCGAATCAGGGACGTACCAGCGCCGTACAGGCGAATCCGTGTCGTCAATTGGGACAAGAGCTGGAAATAATGTTAGAGTCAAGGATTTGGTGATGGGCTTGCATACTTGGATGTCAGTAATCACGTCCGCTATTACCGATTAGCACGAGATATTTTGCTAAGAACATGACCAGCACGCACTGAGGTTGTTGCCGCATTCCGGGAGCTGGGAGCCCTCAGGAGTATACGCTATGTTCGTTTATTAACGGGCCACGGCGGAATACACCCAACCAACCTATGCCGTAGAAGGCCTGGTGCCATGAAGCATTCTTGATGAAGGTGCTAGGATCATTGGGGTCCGTTTGACTGACGACACTCGAGTTGGTGGCCGCACCCTTGGCCGCGGTGCTCTTGTGGTCTTTGGAGACAGACACGCCGACGCCGACGCCGACTCCGATGATTGCTAAAACACCGATCACACAACCGATGACCTTGATGCCTGGTTACACGGTGCACGTACAGTGTAGAGGGTGCGTACAATGTACTTTGAGCGACGACTCTGGGCTTTTTGGTTATTCAGAATGTTAGTGTAACTGTCCACAGCCTGGTACTGGGTATTTTGGTAGGCGGACATGATGCCGAGGCGCGAGGGGCGACCAAGCGGATGAAGATACTTCCAAGGCTCGGAGAGTGGTTTAGGACAACAAGGTCTGTTGAATACTTGAGGGACCGGCCAAAGTTGGTTTCGAAGCCTGAGAAGGTCGGAGTGAGAAGGCAAGCCGCGTTGGGTAATGGCAGCTGCCGATCAATATTCGGATCACCGCACAGCCGGCTCGCAGTAAACCCATCTTCAAGAAAAGGTCCAGTGTCGTTCTGCAAGCCTTTCTCGACGTTTCTGTCAGGTTGTATCCGGCCCCCGATACCTCGCACTTCCCCAGACAAATTCCTTTTGCCTCCGGGGCAAGACACCGCTGTGGGAATAATTCCGGATCTCCGCAGCAAGGATGGAGTCAATTATAGCCGTCGCAGAAATAGCATGAGAAAGGGACGAAAAAATAGACACGGGAGATGCATTAAACGTGCCGGAAACGATGCGGAATACCATGACGCAATGCCCAACATGATGCAACTCAAGCTTGAGCTCCAGTCTAAGATTCATTTGGAACCCACCTCGAGGAGCTCAGGCCTCATTTCAGATGAGCAGTTCAGGCCGCGTTTTCTGCCCTGATTTTTTCCGTAGTCCGAAACGGATATGATCCCCCAAAATCGGGTTTGCGTCGAAAATATTTTTTCTGAACTCTCCTGCCAGTGCTGGTGGTGTCGACGATATTGTTTAACGCGCACTTGGTTAGATCGGCCGTGGAGCACGAGCGTCAACTTGACCCAGGACCCGCAGCAAGGGAGCACTAGGATGGAGACACGCTCGCACCCTTTCCCGGGAAGAGGTTGGGGTTTGGAAGGGAGAGAGGTCGACGAGGAGAAGGAAGCGAGAGACGCACTGTAGAGAGCGAAGCGTACATGAGGGAAGAATCGCAGAAGAAATAAATGATGGGGGAAGGGAGTGATACCGGCGAAATCTACTCGAAAACGGTCGATGAGAGGTCAGGGGAGATCGGCGAAGGAAGGAGAAGGGGATGGAGACGTCGACTGCGGGAAGGGTGGGCGGGAAGGGTGAGACCTCGAGCGCTTCGCTAGAAAGCGAGAGATTTCGGTGGGAGGAAGGGAGAGAGAGGTCGCCGGGATGGAAGGTGAAAGGTTGCTCAAGTCGACAGCAAGGAAGAGGGACGGGAAGGAGGATGTCTCTGGGTGAGAGATCGGGAAGGAGGGAGGTGGTGGATTAAGGAAGATAAGCTACGATGAGATGAGGGATGGTGGAAGTAGAAGAAGAAGAGCGGAATGAGTGTCAGCCGCGGGGGATATCTTCCGAGTCGCTTGGTTGAGACAACCCAAACAGCATCAACGCGAAGTGTAGTTTACCCGCACGGGACCCTGTCTCGGCCCCTATAGCCCTCGGAAAAAAATCCAGCTGTGTTGGTGGATCAAAGGAAACAAGCATTCTCCGCGAATTACCCTTTTGGGTTGCGAGGATGAGTGGTTCCACACCGAGCTGATAGCATCATGGAGCAGTGCTCGTCTATCACCGGTATCACCTGCCATTACATTTTCCAAATTCCCCGGATTCGAAAGACTCCCTGCCTCTGGCTAGAAATATGTATGTACATCCAAAATCGGGATCATAATCGCATATAGTCATGTGTTACATTAACCCGCAAGAAAAAAGTAGGAGCCCAAACTGGCCTACCCACCTACACATTCTTCCTCAACATCTCCCACGCAAGCCCATGCTCCGCCAGACAATGCGCCTCCTGCTCCTCCACCGGCGCATGCTCCATCGACTGCGGCTCCTCGCTCGTAACCCCGTCCTGCACATCCTGCTTGTACCGCGCGCTGCAAATATCCACATCAGCGGGAAAAACGCGCGATTATCGAGGGAGACTTACTCGCAGAACCGACACACGAACCCGTCCTTGGGGGGGAACACCGCAGCGAGGCAGTCGGGCACAGTGCGCAGCCCGTCCTCGCCGAGCTCGATGAACTCGTCCTCCTCGTCCTCGTCCTCGTCGCCGCCCTCCGCAAATGGGTGCGCAGAGTCCACCTCCATCTTCACATCCTCGTCCCCACGCACCCGCTTGCGCGGGTCCTCCCCGTCCACATCGAGGCTCATGCGCTTGAGCGACTCGCCGCTGTCCGGCGGCGTGATAGCTTCGTGGGCCTCCGGCGGGCTCGCAGGATCCAGCACCTCGGGCGGCGCGACACGCTCCTGCATCTCTGGCGGCGCGACTTCCTGCGCCGCCGGTGGGCTCGGTATCGTCGGTGCAGCGGGGCCGGGGTCCTGCGAGGGCGGGGAGGAATGTTGCATCTGTGAAGGGCCCGTCAGCACCTCGAGTCGGGGTACGGTTTCCTGCACCAGGGGAGGTGTAGGCGCCGAGGTGGAAGCCACAGGCTGCTGAGACAGGAGGGAGTGATACGACATCTGCAGAGGCGTAGTGCTCGTCTGCACTGGCGTGCGAACGCCTCCCTGCGTGGGAGGCACCGACGAGGACACCACGGGGGGCGCGGGCGCGGCCGAGAAGGAATACCACTGCTGCATTTGCGGCGGCGGCGCGACGCCGCCCTGCGCCGTGAACAGCGGGGGCGGCGCCGAGGTGGACGTGGATGTGGATGGCCCGGGTAGCGGGGCGACCGTGCGCTGGGAGTAGGACGACGCCGACGAGGCGGACCCCGTGCGCGGGGGCCCCGCCGCCGCCGACGGGGGAAAGGTCTGCAGCGCGAGCGGGAGCGCGCTCATCGGCGGCGTCGGGAGGCTGCCCACAGGTGGTGTACCGCTCCCGCTACCCATCGAGTTAGTCGCAGAGAACGCGACGGGCGCGGGATACGGGCTGAAGGGCGGGGCGGAGGTGGGCGTCGGCGGGAGGGGCGGCGCGGACGACGAGCCCGAGGCGGAGCGGGGGCCGGAGTTGGGCCGCAGGCGGTATTGTTGCGGAAAGCCGCCGCCGGTGAGGACGAGGGGTGGTTGGGTCTGTGGTTGATGTTGCCATGGCGATTGCTGGGTCGGCCCTTGTTGGGTCGGCACGATTGGCGGATGTATCAGCGCCTGCGGGGCCGATGCGCGGCGGGGCTGTTGCTGCTGCTACATGTATACTCAACGGAATCTCGTGCAGTAAAACAAGGTCGCAGTACCTGGGTTGATGCTGCCGAGTCTTGATAAATATTCATGTACATAGCATACACACGGCGCACTCACCCAAATGCCTATGTTGAGGCTGAGCCTGCCACGGCTGGGGCGCCCCGCCCCCGCGAGTGTTGATCTTCACGCTCGCGTTCTTCGCCTCCGCAGCGTACCACTGCAGCTCGCCCACGGCCTTGCGGTAATTCGCCTGCAGGTTGCCGTACTGCTCCAAAATCTGGTTGGCGTTCATGTCGCGCGTCTTCTCGTACGCCGTGATGCGCTCCTGGGCGACCTTCACCTGCTCGCGCAACGCATCGCAGTCGGCGGAGAGCTTCACGTTGTCCTCGTACAGCTTGAGGCACTCCCCCTGGTAGCGCGTGCTCTTGGCCATCTCCTCGGTGAAGTCGGCCTGCAGCTTGTCGTACATGGCCCGCAGCTCCCCCGCCTGCCGCTTGTATTCGTCCCCGCGCTGCCGCTCCTCGCTCGGGGTGTGCGTCTTGAGCAAATCCGCATTCGCGTTCTTCAGGTGTGTTACGACCTAAAACGCCGATCAGGTTTCGGCATAGGGGGGGAAGCGGGACGCACGCCCTCGAGCCACTGCACACGCTGCAGAAGGGCGGGCGTGTACCCGAGCTCTGCGAGACACCCGTTCGCGTTGCCCGCGAGGATCTCAACGACCTTATCGCGCGTCTGCGGGCGGATCGACGATCTAAGTAGAGTCAATCTCCTGCGAAAAAAGGGACCGGAAGACAGCTGCGCACCCGGGGCGCTGGGGACGGGGCTCAGCGGCCATGGATCCCGTGCGTTAACTGCTAACTGCGCGCTTGGGATTGGTGGGAGCGTCTAAGCGCAATTTGAGCGCGCCAAATATTTGGGCCGCTGCCATGATACTGAACGTGGAAGCGAAAGTTTGCGAGACTTGCGCAGGGCATTTCAAGCGCAACCGACGCGTCGTGCTCTTAAGCTTTGTATCGCAAATTTTAGAAGGGCGACGTGTGGGGACAGCTAGAATTCAGATTCGGCAAAGAAAAAAAAAATTGTATTGATCTGCTATCTAGGTTCACATTACAATGCGAAGAGCTAGTTTGAAAAGTAGGTGGATCGAATAAATTTTTATGGCAGAGAAAGATGAGACAACCGCGCAGTAGATGTCAATGCGGAGGAGAAGAAAGAGACGAAGGGAGGAATGAGCGCGACACTCGTAAGAGATGTCCGCTGCTCGCCATCCTCCCACCCTGGCTACCACTGGCACGCCATCATTATCATGGTGTAATCCGACCCTATCCCGGGCAGCGCAGAGGACGATACCGCGCTAAGCACTTGGGATACCCCATTTCAGTCTTTCTGGGGGATCGCTGTTGCAAGCAAACAAGCTCGAAGACCTCGCCACTTTTAAGGCTTTCATCGCCCAATTCGGTCGAACAGTCTGACGTCGGAAGGAAAAAAAGTCTTGTTCAAGTATTCTTGGCGTGGTAAGACTGAGACGCGCGGTTGTGCATCACCATCAGTTCGTGATAAGATGGCGACTATTAACGTAATGCAGACCTACACCGCCGTTTGAAACAGATGTTCTGTAAACATTTTTCATCAGATATCCATCAAATGTTGCCTCGAACATTCCAACAACAAAACTACATCCATTTCTGGAGGCTTTTTCGAGAACATATTTGCCAAATGTCCAGAGCAACCTTTTTTTAAATGTTCACTGATACATCTGTCCCATGTAATACTCAGAGATTGTACACAATTTTTAAAAAATAAATGAAATTGAGCACTCGGCTCCAGATTTACACGGAGTTTATTATACTACACAGAAAAGGCAGCAATACGGAAAGACATCCAGGTATTGAGACCAATTGGGGCGCACCAAGAACAACGGTGTGGAATCAGAGAGCACATCGGAGAATTGAAAAAGTTGATTTGAAGGACGGACGGGGTTGAGCGTTGGACATTGAGGAAGACTGAGGAGGAATTCTTGAGGACGGAGAAATGTTGTGCTACAAATGTCTTCAGCTTTGTTGGTTCGACGAAATGATTTGGTGTAACTTGAGGGATCGAGGACTTGAGCGGCGGGAAGATGCTTCATGATTAATTCGGTCTGGATCTGCACTGCAGTTTTAGATTCCGCAGTATCTTGGTCGAACTTGAACAGATGGCTTGATTAGTGGTGGGTCTTGATCTGTACCGTAGTTTGAAGTTGCGGCCAAATTGCAACTCCTGCTCTGGTGGTTCGGGATGTTGTTAGACATTATGCAGGCTCCTGAAGTGATAGAAATTGTCATTTAAGCCTGATTCAGCAGCAAAGGTTGTGGCTTGCAACAGGTCAATGCTGGTGTGGACGGCAGGACAGACGACGTGTGGTGGAGAGAGCGAAGACGAAAATGCGGCGAGCAACATGCACGTGACTGGTGATACAGTGCCAAACAATGTGCACGGACCCGGCCACAAATTTTCTTCTACCATATTTCTGTGGTTCATCTGGGCAACATCGGAGTCTAATGCTCAAGGTGTGTGCCATTTCCTTGCATGGGGGGGCTGAAGGTGGTGAGATGTTCAGGCTGGAGGGACAAGTTTGTACTACTACTTCCGACTCACCGAGATGGCGGACCGTGGTACACTACTCTTAGCTAATGCCGTGGGCGAGCGACTCGGAAATGTACACAGATGGCCGGGGGTAGTACCCGGGCAGCATGTAGTGCACAGGAAGTGCCACAATATCATAGGAATCTTTGCCAGGTTGTTCTACAGATATTTTCCTCAAAATATCTCTCAAATGTACCTCTGAGCCTGCCTCACACATTTCACAGGGTATTTGAGGGATATCTAGACAAAAGATTTCATAAATAAAGATCTCGAATGGTGGTGTAGGTTCGGATCAAGCTGCCGTTCAATTGCTTGTTGATGCGGGCTGAGTTTTTGGTCAAACAATGGAAGGGGCTTGTACCTGTACCAAGATGCGCAAAATGGGGGGGATGTTTGTTCCATCCTGCAGCCCGAGGATTAGCTCAAATCTCTTGCCTTGGCTGGGTAAAGTTGTTCTTTGGAAGTAGACTTAGACTTCTGTCTACTCAGAATTCTATTACTTGCTGAAATGAGTCTCATCTCAAGCATGCAAGTTGTCGTTCTTCAAAGTTTTGCACCATGCTTTTCTGTGAGTTTGAAGAGATATGTGAGGCAAAAGAGGAAATACTAAGAGGCAGAATCCTTTTAAATATATAAAGAAAGATAACTGTGACAAAATCTGAATATTCACGACACATCCGGGACTGCCGGAGCAGGAAATAGCAAAATTGATGGGTAACTTCACTCGAGATCTCGCATCACGACGTGACATTCTCTTCCGCCAAAAGCATCGGTCACAATGTGACATGCCAAGCGACGATGTAAATGACCTCTAGAAAGGTGCTGAGGTCTTCGGTTTAAATTCTGAACCAACAGAAACAAAATTTTATACCTCCTGCATACCATCCATGTTTTATATGCATTCTGTAGACACTGAATGCAGCTGAGTTGGTGGGGGGTTGATGGCAGCAAAACACTCATGAACCACAATAAAAATGAGTTGGAATATTACATGGGTCCTCTCAAGTTAATTTAATGCCTCTTACCTTGCATATTGGATGCTCCAAATCTCTGTTATGTGTTCTACAGGAGGGGGAATTGAGTTTAAAGATCATCCCTGTTTTGATCAGTTTGATCCAAGCCTCTCTCCGAGATGCTCCGGCGCGCCGGACCGGAGAGATGTCCCGAACCTAATGCACACCGGCCAAATTGAATATTCAGCTCGGCTGATTGTCACCCGAAAAGATCCTTTTCAGCTCCTTATTCAGCGTGCGGCATTTTTGCCATTGGCTCGGCATTTTCCGAGCCAATGGCAAAAATGCCTCCCGCTGAACGTGTTTTCAGGTAACGTTTAGGCAGCATAATCCCGGCTGAATACTCACTTTTGCAGGTGTGATGGGCGAGGGACGAGCTAGTATGATTACAGTGTCTGTCTAGAGAGACTACAAACTACACACGCGTGGACGCGTCGTGCTCTTTGTCTCGCAATATAAACTGTATTTTTAGAGTGGCGACGAGGAATGATATCATTATCACTGTACGACAGCTAAAATCCCTCCAGGATCGGCAAACAAAACAACGTGCTAAATCTGCTATCTACATGAGTACGATGTCACTAGCGTATTCGCAACGTCGATCGTGTCTGAACCACTGCTACAACATACGCGTCGTCGGGACTGTAAGTTATTTAAGAAAATGACAAGAATAGCACCATGTAGTGTTGTCCGCGCGTCTACTACAAAGTCGCTTTAATACTGTAACTTACACACACGATCCGCCAAGTCCGAAATGCAGTGAATGGCCCAGCGCAGCCGCCATATGCATGGCAGTTAACCCCGCTGCTGCATGTATTCACATGCTGCGCAGCACCAAAAAATAAAGATAGCCGCCGAAGCGGAGAGTGCACGCCGCTAGCCGTTGGGAGGCAGCTGGCCGTCCGCATAGGAGGAGACGCTCTGCAGGCGCGACAGCGGCGTGTGCTCGTTGTCGTACGACGGCGGAGGCGGCAGGTACGGCGGGGGCGGGGGCTCGAGCGACCGACGGCGCTCCCGGGGGTTCCGTTCGAGCTCCTCCATCTCGCGCTGCAGCTGGTGGCGGTGCAGGATGGCGGTGACGCGATCGCGCGCGGGGGTGCGGTAGTAGATGTAGAGACAGCGGAGCAGGCTGAGGAGGAATATGACTCCGGCGAGGGCACCCAGAACCTCGAGCACGATCGAGGCGACGGACACGGTGTGCTGCGCCTGGGGGGTTTGCGAGGCGGACGGGGCTGGGGAGTGCCCAAATGAGTGGGTAGGAACGGGGCGGTTTGTGAAAATGGGCGGTTTTGGGGTAGATATAACATGGCCCGGATGCGAGACCCCCACGGTGAGCTTGTGAGGGTTGGAGGATGATGGAGGTCTCACGACGGTCGTAGAGTCGTGGATGGTTGACGAGGGAGCGGTAGTGGAGACGGAATTGGGTGGTGTACTGCTATCCTGAGCTACAGTGGGAGTAGCAGACAGCCTGGGAGAGTGAGTAGGTATAGATTGGTGAGATAAAAAGCTCACAAAGGAAGGATTAAGCATGGCAAGAGAGCAAAAGAGAGATGTAGATGCATGGAGGAGAGCTAGGCCATGGCAGTTGGGAGGGGAGATCCCAGATCACGTGCATTGATGGAATTTGGCTTACTCTTCCTGCTGACATTCAGCTTACACTCTCTTACTGCCATCCAAAAAATGCACACCCACATCGACGACGCGGCAGACGCTGCCCTGCTCGAGATCCTTACCGGACCTGTACCCAAGGCAAAATTCTCCCGTCGAGACGCTGCGCTCGACCCACTCATGATTGCTGCTGCAGCAGGTAACATTCCCCCGTTGCCCTCAGTACTCTACTCACCCAGAATCCAGCCTCTGGCCCTCATATCACCCGAAACCACTACCACCATGATTTCTTTCCTGGCGTAATGCTGCCGCAGCACGAAGGCTCGTGGGACTGGACAAAGTGGTCCCCGAACGACCCCAAGCAGCGCCGACACCTTACCTATGTCAGCAGACAGGCCCCGCGCCGCCAGCGCCTCCAAGACGCAAAGGAGAATGACAGCTCACGGGACGCTCTCCCATCGCCCAAAAAGCGGCGACCCTCCTTAGGGTCCGCAGCGGACACCACCCGGCCGACAAAACCGGTCGAGCATGTGAAACCGGTCGAGGTCAAGTGCATGGCCCGTACTCGCATACCCACTCCGCACGGCCCGGCGTTCCTCCATCTCTACCACAACAACCGCGACACCAAGGAGCACCTCGCTATTGTCATCGACCCCGCGCAGTACGCCGACCCCTCCGAGGCGTCCCGTGTCTCCGCCCCGCCTATTCGCTCCCAGTCCCTCGATGCCGTATGGGGCGATAATGAGACCGAGATGGACAGGATCACCCGCGGCGCGTACGTCGGCCGCCTGTCGCCGACGTCCCGCCGCGCGTCCAGTCCATTAACCAGCCCACCCCCGGCGGCGAGCGACGGTGTCCCCTCCCCGCTCGTGCGCATCCACTCCGAGTGCTTCACGGGCGAGACCGTCGGCAGCATGCGCTGCGACTGCGGAGAGCAGCTCGACGAGGCCCTCCGCCTCATCTCGCAGCCCATCCCCGTCCCCGCGCTCTCGGCCGCGGCCGCGCCAACAACGATCCCCGGGCGCGGCGCGGTCATCTACCTACGGCAGGAGGGCCGCGGCATCGGCCTGCTGTCCAAGATCCGCGCGTACAACCTGCAGGACCTCGGGCACGACACGGTCACGGCGAACCTTATGCTGGGGCACGGCGCGGACGAGCGCGGGTACGAGCTCGCGGGCGCGATCCTGCGCGACCTCGGGCTCGGCGGGGGGTTGCGCCTGCTGACGAACAACCCGGACAAGGTCGACGCGCTGCAGCGGGAGGGGCTCGCGGTGGTCGAGCGCGTGCCGATGGTGCCGCGCAGCTGGCAGGGCCGGAACCCAGCCTTGATCCTTGCCAATGGCAACGGCGGGGCGGAGGCGTGGCAGGACAAGGATCGGGGCGCGGGCGCGACGCTTATCGGCGGGGGCGCCGTGCACGGCGCGGACCTCGACAAGTATCTGCGCACAAAAGTGTTGCGCATGGGGCATATACTGCCGCTTTGGATGGAGGACCCAGAACAGTGATGTTCGTCATCTGGTAGGCATACTTACTTTATTTAATGGGGACATGTAGAGATAAAAATTAATTGCTGTATATCACTTTGAGGTGCTCTGGCGTCCAGTGGAAGGTGGTGGTGGTCGGAAGGAAAGGAAAGGAAGACTCAGACAGCTTGCACGATGGTGCGCCCATCGCCGGAAAAAGCCGTTTGATACGCGCGCATCGCTTCCTTGATGCAGTCACCGCGGCCTTACGCCACTCGTCCACCCAGAAAGGTAATTTATGCAACTCGATCCTTGATTAAATATTCGGTGATTTCGTTGCACTTTCGATTCTCGATTCACTCGCGTACATCTCTTCAGGTTCTTTCTGCAGCCTAGCGAGCGCGATGGGGATCATTCGGGCAATTGCCGCGCGGACACCGTCGTCGATAGAAGTCTCTCACCCGACCGAGTTCGACTTCTACCCCAGGTACGCTCTCGCCTTTGCCCTCATGATTCCTCGCTCACCTCGATACAGTCGCACGGAGGTCTGCTCGGGACTAGTCGTCCGGCGCGTTATTTGGTGCTCTACAATGTGGTGATCCTTTTGTGCGTAACCACTGAAACCTCAGCACCGAGACGCTGCAGTCTCTGTCCTTTGCGTTGTGCCATATCTCCGCCCGCTCCCCGCAGTCCGTCTCCATCCCGGCGCACGTCTATTGTGCGTCACCCCATCCCTATCCCCATCTTCCCATCTCTGAGTATATCTCAGACGGCAGGAGCTTGACGTACAGATGCAGCTCCCGGCGATCGGGTACCAGAAGGGCATCGGCCAGAGCGAAAGTACACAGCGGAAGCAGCCAATTCCGCAAATGGTGACTCCAGTCGACATTGCTGAATGAACCCTGCGCTGCAGGACTGTGGTTGTCAATCAATCAGGTACACCTGTTGCCATGCCCTGGATTGATGAGGCTCCGACTGTCATTCAGGTAAGTCTTGTGTTTACGCTACATATTTGGCTCATCGTGATGTTATAGGCATTCTACGGCGGTAATGAACTTGGAAATGGCCTTGCAGATGTTTTGTGGGGCAAGGTGAACCCCTCGGCCAGAATCTCGCTTACTTTCCCATGAGCATCCCGATTGGTCAGTTGGATGGATGGTGATATAAATTCTGTGTGTCAGAAAACGACTGGAAGACACGCCCTCCTACCCGTCCTTTGGTGACAAAGGTCAGGAGCTCGGGAAAATCCAATATAACGAGGTCTGCTTCCCAGCTGTGGCAATGGGCAGGAGTACTGATGTTACGAATAGGGTATTTTCGTTGGATATTGCAGCTATGAAATTAGGAAACTCCAGGCCCTGTTTCCATTTGGGTCAGTGACCCCTTCTGACTCTATACTTAGGTTCACCATCCTGCTAATCAATGTTCGAGTATTCAAATCTGGAAACTTCCGCCATGTCCCCTGATGGGATGTTTTTGGTGACTTTCAGTATCAAGAATACCAGCAAGGTGGTGGGCCGGGAAGTCGCACAAGTGTATATCTCGGACCTGCAATCTTTGCTTCCTCGGCCAGTCAAGGAGCTAAAGGGTTTCGTGAAAGTGGTGCTCCAAGGCGGCGAGACGAAGAGTGTCAAGATCGATCTCAACCACGAGGCCCTCAGTTTCTACAACGATGGGCAAATGAGCTGGGTGGCTGAAAAGGGCAAATTCGAAATATTGTTGGCGGCATCCTCAGAAGATATCAGGTTGAAGAACAAAACTGAGTCCAGTTCAACGATTACCTGGACGAGGTTGTAATTGGTGTATGCATTTTGTACACCGTGTGATTGCTTCAAGGCAACATCGAGATGCTCTTAAACACGTCCAACACGGCTCTTGATAAAATTGCTCCTGAAATGCAGTGTGACTTGACAGACAAGATCAGATTTGGTACACTAGCATTGAACAAACAGCTAGTGTTGAGCACATGGAGTGGAATTCTGATGGACGAAGATTCGCTGCCAGATGACTGGACATACACAGAGGGGGTTTTAGTGGGTATAGTATGCGACCAATGTCTGATAAATCTGGGATAGGATAGTTTTACAAGTCGGAGTCCCACAGAATCCCACACTGGTTAGAAAATTGTGCGTAACGGCATTTCCTCCTGGACGAATTCCCTGGCAACGACTGGTCAAAATCCAGCAACACAAACAGATGACTTAGAATGCTTCTGCAGACTGAGTATAAATCATTATCCCAAACGCTCCAAAAAAATAGACTCGTCACCAGTCTGCTCTACGGCATTTGAGGTACTGCAAGCAGTTTGCCGTAGGCAGACTGGTACATCTCGAAATGATCAATTGGCCTGCGCACGGAGTTTGAATTTTTTCCTTCTGCCTGTTCTGACCTCAATTTACGTCGAATGTCTATACTCAAAAGGGTAGAAAGAATCTGGTAGCCAGTGACTTTAAATCTGTCTCTTTAGAATTTCCCCTAGGCTTCTCAGGACAATGCAAAAAACCTTCAAATTTACTTAGGAATTGATGGCACCCGCGAAAGTGATTTGATGGCCGTGATCGGCCTCACTCAAAATTTCAAACTCCTTGCTCAGCCCAATTGTTTGACCCCAGTTGTACCAGTCTGCTTGTGGCAAAGCGCTTGCACTAAATGCCGCAATAGCAGACTGGTTACGAGTCTACCAAAAAAAAAGCTCCTGTGACAGGTCGAGCCCATTTTTGGAACATGGACCGCGAGATGACAGCCTCTTGTCTGAGCACTAGCCTGAAATTGGTTACGAGTCCTAAATTTATTTAGACTCGTTCTTGGCAGCGCAGCGTCCGCGAAAATTTGAATCAGGATTCAGCCCTTTTTGATTGAAGTTGTCATTATTTGTTGTCATTTTGATGCACGTGCTGATACGTCCGCTTCGACTTTTTTTCCGCTGTTTCAGCCCTTTTCCTTCTGCAGCACGTGTCTCCTCTCCACGTGTTTTTTTCCCTTGACTTTCTCTTCCTTGCTTTCAGCCCTTTTCCTTCTGCAGCACGTGTTCTTCTCTCCACGTGTTTTTTATCCTTGACTTTCTTCCTTGCTCAATGCTTTCAGCCCTTTTCCTTCTGCAGCATGTGTTCTTCTCTTCACGTGTTTTTTCTCCTTGACTTTCTTCTGGGTGCGATACTCGTGGCAGATAGTGATACTGATACTAAATATTATGTAATATTCCACGTGATCTTGACGCGTCGATTCTGAGCCGAAACATCCAATAACAAAGATGCTCAGCTGGTTGCTTTGCCTCAGAAACAATTATTTGCAAACAGCCAAGGTGTCCATACATTATATCAGGCCATTCTTGCCAGTAAGTCACAGGTTTGTTATGCTGTGACACCTATATATAATCAATAATCTTAGATAGGGGCTTGATACTCTGGGAGTGCTACAGACTTGAAAAACATGGCCAGGACTTTCAAGGAGCCAAAATATGGTAATTTGAATTCCCTTGGATCCATTTTCATGTTCCACAGGGTTCATTTATTTTTCTGTTGGCAGAATCCCAACAAAAGGTACTGAATGATGTATCAGTGTTGTCTGGGAGTGCTGCAGGCCTAAAAAAATGAGGATTACATGAGAGGAAACCCTAAAAGGTCAAGCAACATTTCTTTGGTGGAAAGGTTTGCCAGAACTCCCAAGTTCAGTTTGCATTGACAACATAAGTGTGAATCTCAGATGGTTCTGGTGGTGCTGCAGGCAGGGTAAAAACAAAAGCTTTCTGTATACAAATGGCATGGATTTCCAAGAACCCACTGTTGCCTTCGAGTTTCTTCAGTGATACTTTGAGGGTAGAGCAGCATTGATTTATTTAGCCCACAAGGAACTTGGTTTGAGAGCGCCGCAGGCTGAAATTTTTTTCTTACCACATTGGAATGGTCAGTTTTGAATACTGAGATTCTAATTAATCCCACCTGTAGGGTAAATAAGCTATGAGAAGGTAATAGAGATGATATACCCAAAAAATTGGCCTAGGATTCAGAAAACCCAGGAAGTGTGGATGCTTTACAGCGACAGTGGATAAGGTTGTCAAAATGAGGACTTGGGAGATTGGATCCAATACTCTGGGGTATTTTGGAAGATAATGACGAGACGGTGAGGTGAAAAAGAAAGAAAAGCCAAAATAAGGGAGCAGCAGGGATTGAACTCAGGAAGGAAAAAAACACATGGAATACACTAACCAACTGAGCCAAACCATCAATGCAAAGCAACCCGAAGTCACCCAACTCAGCAGTTACTCGCACTTGGGATATTTCTTATTATTTTTATTTTTTGACCACAGACATCAGTATCAGGCCCTCTTCTGAGTCTTCAGCCCTTTTCCTTCTGCAGCATGTGTTCTCCTCTCCACGTGTCCTTTTCTCCTCAACTTTCTTCATTCTGAATCTCTTCCTTACTTTTCAGCCGTTTTCCTTTTGCAGCACGTGCTTCTGCACGTGTTCATTCTTTCTCCTTGACTTTCTCTTCATGGCCCAATACTGATGTCTGTGGCCAAAAATAAAAATAAAAATAAAAATTCCCTATGCAGGTAGCTGCTGAGTTGGGTGACTTCAGATGTCTTCGGTTTGGCTCAGTTGGTTACTGTCTGTGCTTTCTTTCTTCCTTGAGTTCAATCCTTGCTGCTCTCTTATTTTGGCTTTTCTTTCCTTTTCACCTCACTGTCTTTTCATTATGTTCCAAATTACTCTGGAGTATTGGATCCAGTCCTCATTTGTCAACCCTATCTACTGTCCCTGTACACTTCCTAGGTTTTCTGGATCCCAGGCCAATTTCCTGGATATATCATCTATATCACCTTCTCATAGCTTGTTTACCTTACTAGCAGGATGGATTAGAATCTCAGTATTCAAAACTGACCATTTCCAATGTGGTAAGCAATTTCTTCCAGCTTGTGGTGCTTTCAAATCAAGTTCCTTGGGCTGTGTGGACTAAATAAATCAATGCTGCTCTACCCTCAAAGTATCACTGAATGAACTTGAAGGCAACAGTGGGTTCTTGGAAATCCATGACCTTTGGATGCAGAAAGTTTTTTTTCCCTGCCTGCAGTATTGGCACTGTAACCATCTGAGATTCACACTTATAATGTCAATGTAAATTGAACTTGGGAGCTCTGCCAAACCTTTCCAACAATGAAATGTTGCTTCCTCTCATGTAATCCGTGTTTTTTAGGCCTGCAGTGCTCCGAGACAACACTGATACATTATTCAGTACCTTTTTGTTGGGATTCTGCCAACAGAAAAATAAGTGAACCCTGTGGAACATGAAAATGGATTCAAGGGAATTCAAATTGCCATATTGTGTGCCCTTGGCCATTTTTTTCAAGTCTGTAGCACTCCCAGAGTATCAAGCCCCTATCTAAAATTATTGATTTTATATGGGTGTCACAGGATAACAAACCTGTGACTTACTCTCCAGAAAGGCCTGATGTGATGTATAAATACCTTGGCTTTGCCAATAACTGTTTCTGAGGCAAAGCAACTAGCTGAGGATCTTGTTGTTGGATGTTTTGGCTCAGAATCGACACTCCTGAGTTTCTGCCTTAAACATAAGCACCCGATCGGGCAATTTGATGGCTGCACATTTCGGCATATTCAAGCTCTGCCTCTTCCATCTGCTGGGAAACTGACAAGGTTGGCGCACTTTGACTACCTGGAAATGTTGGCCTGGCTCAGTTGGTTAGAGTGCTCATGTATTACCGGTGGTTGCAAGTTTGAATCCGGTACCTAGCACCTTTTTTTGGCTTTTTGTTTTTGGCTTTTGGCTGACTGTCACGCATCCAGGCTTGATATCAAAGATGAAGATGCCCTGCTGTCGAGGAATTAGGGCAAGCACAGCGCACCCTAACTCCGAGTATCCACTGTGCCATCCTGCCACACTGGTTAGGGTTAGAGTTAGAGGTTTGCCTCAGGTATCTATATGAAAAACCCAGTAGAGATGTGGCAAGTGCATTTTTCATTGGGTCTTTACTATGAGTATTACTGTCATTATTAGAGTCAACTTCAACTGCATGAGTGAGGTGCCGAAACATGCCACAAAATGCTGCCGAAAGAGTGCCGCGAACAAATTACCCGATTGGGTGCTTACGTTTAAGGCGGAAAGTGAACAAGTCAGAATTGATGTGTCAAGGTGACATGAAATATTACATAATATTCAGTATCAGTATCTGGAGTATCGTGCCCTCTTCATTTGCTTTCAGCCCTTTTCCTTTTGTACCCCATGTTCTCTCCATGTGTTTTCTTCCTCAATTTTCTCTTCCTCTGAGTCCCTTTCACTGTCACATTTCCTTTCTGCAGCCCATGCTGTTATTTTTTTTTTTTTTTTTGGAGCGTCTGGGATAATGAAACTAAGTCTGCAGAAGCATTCCAAGCTCATCTGCTTGTGTTGCTGGTTTTGAGACAGTCGTTGCCAGTGAAGGTGTCTAGGAGGAAATGCTGTTATGTACGATATAAACCGTAGTGTGGGACTTTGGCTGAAAAGATCATCCTATCCCATGTTTATCATTCATTGACCGCATACCCACTAAAACCCCCTCTGTGCATGTCCAGTTATCCGGCAACGAGTCCTCATCCATGAGCAGGCCACTCCAGGTGTTTAGGACTAATTGGTTGTTCAGTGTCACGATTTAGATGCTATCTAATCGCGACAACGCCTTATCTAAGCGCCTAATCAAGCGCTCATCTATTTAAACACCAAGGCTATGCTTGAGTCATCAGTGATCGGACAGCCAGGGATCGGGTTCCCACAGGAACATGCCGATGAAGCACGACGGATTGGTGATCGGACAGCTGACAGGTGTCATGCTGCGGACATGTGGAGTATGCATGGGCATTACTCAGAACACATGGCTTCAGGACGTTTCTTACTCAGAACACATGGTCCCCACATGTTTATTATTCAGAACACATGGTTATGGTGCTTGTAGCACATGGACGCTCTATTGTATATATTATTAGCACTAGTTACATAGCCACAGTTGAACAGTATAAGTAGTGTAGCTAGTCGCATGTATTCCTTAGTCTTTTATTCCATCATTCTTCGAGCCTCACTCTTACCTGCTACATCTGAGAACGCAACGTGCGACCTCTCAGACTAGTATTTGAGCCTTGAGCGTGACATAATAAAAGACTATCCTTCATACCTTCGTACCGCCCCTACCCTCCGACCTCCTTTCCTTTTCCCCCCACCCTTCTCCACTACTTGGATTCGTACCGCTACTTGGACTCTCGTATTTGAAGTTCCATTTCCATTACTCCCCACCCGCCGATTCCCTACCTCGTCCACAGCGAGTCTAAACAAGTGCAGCGCCAATTGTTTTCGGTTCATTCGAACAGACAGACGCTAGGCCACGGGAAACGTTGAGTCCGTCCCAAGCCACATAGCAGTCGCAGGAGTGCCAGCCGGACCTTCGGGGAAGACTGCCTCGCTATCGCCGGGGGTGTTGTAGAAGACCCGGGGTAGTTCTGTCGCAAGAGACCGTTGCGATTCCACCAACCGCTGAGTGCGGATTCATACCAACACAGTGACCTTCCGCGCCCCATCCACCTCCTCTTCGTCGGGAACCTCATCCCCGTCGACCTCCTTATACCGCTCCGCCGAACTTCCTACCTTCACCCCGTTCGACCGACTTTACGCCGCTCTCGCCCAACCACCTTACCAACCACCTCGCCCGTCGCTCATATCACCAATGGCCGACGAAGACCAGAACCAGGGCACCACCTCTCACATGCCCGCCATGGACCTCGACCCCGCCCCGAGAGAGACTAGGTCCTCTCGGATCACCCTCGCCCGCCTCCCCCCCACTTTCGACGGCTCTGACAAGAGCAAGTGGGAGACTTTCCTCGACGCCCTTCTTAATTACCTATGGGCGTACGACTCGGAGTTCGACTCCGAAAAGAAGAAGATCGCGTTCACCCTATCGTTATTGGGGCGAACCGATGGTGCCTCGTGTCCAGCTACCAATTGGGCACGTAATTGGCGAAAGCGCATGTTGCGCGAGGGGCTTGACAGCCTCTACCACTTCGATGATCTGATCTCGGATCTAGAAGCGACGTTCCAGGACAAGAACGTCAAGCAGACGGCGCACATGCGCCTTACGACAACTCGGCAGGGAAAGACTCCCCTGGCCGACTTCATCCAGGCGTTCGAGCTGAACGCCGAGGAAGCGGGGTACGCCCCGAACGACAAGGACACCCCCCACAACACCTTCCTAGTGGAAACACTAGAAGGCCTCGTCGAGGAGGCGGTGCGCACCCAGCTGTATGCGGGTGGAATTGAGGTCCCGGAGGATTACGCGGGACTCAAGAAGAGGCTGACGGCGATCAGCCGGGTCATGGAGCGGGGGAAACTCCGAGCGGCTCAACAGAGCCGGATGTTCTGGGCCCCGGCGCGCGCACAAGCGCCGGCTGCCAAGACATCACCAGGGTTCGGGCCGGCGCCCAACCTCGCGAAGAAGATCGGGCCGGGGGAGACCGCCCCGATGGATGTGGACCGTGCGCGGCAGACGCCGCGCGTTTTTAAATGTTACAACTGTGGCAAGGAGGGCCACATGAAGCGGGAGTGCCCGGAGCCTCCCAAGTCTAAATTCAATATCCGGTCCTTCAAGACCGATGACCACTCGCAGGAGGACCTGCAGGCTCTCGCAGCCGTCCTTCGCGAGAAGGGTTTTTAAAGGGGCCCCCGCTTGCGGCCAAAGCCGGGCGCCCTGCGGACACGGACAAAGTCGCTCCAACGACGAACATTATGCCTACCAACGTTTTTACTTTACTGCCCGAACTTAATATTAGCAATGTAGTTACCAACCCGGCTGATGATATTTATACTCCAGAAAATACTAGTCTACGAAAGAGTATAAACGATTTCCTAGTAGCTAGTGTAGAAAACAAACAAAAAATACGTATCTTGGAGAATCAGAATCGGAAACGTAATTTAAAGAATCACAGAATGGACGAAGTAAATAAGCGTTGGAGCGCATTCAAAAAGGCCCCTGGAACCCAAACCAGTGCGAAAAATAGTGAGACGAAAAAGGACGGCGATGCCGTGAGGGCTCAATCCCAGGATTGGGAGGAAGCGCCCAAACAGAAGAAAACACGCGTGACGCTGAGTCAGAAGAAGACACAGGCGGCGCAGAAGCTGGCACAGCCTGAGGATCGGCTTGCCAAGGAGATGAAGGAAATCCAGAAGCAGAGGCGGCATCACGAGATGCTAGTTCCCGTTACGCTGACTGCGTTGGACACCGGGAAGACGCGCGCTGTCAAGGCTCTTCTTGATAACGGTTGCACTACCACATGCATCGATCGAGATTATGCCAAGGCAGAAGGCTTCGAGCTCCAGGAGCTTGACGTGCACATCGTCGCCCGCAACGCAGACGGAACGGAGAACTCTCGGGGAAAGATCACTCACTACGTTGAGTTGATGCTTTCGGTCGGACCCCACGTTGAGCGCCAACGGTTCTTGGTCACAGGACTAGGCAAGGCTCGCGTGTTCATCGGGTACGACTGGTTGTTCAAGCACAACCCCGAGGTGGATTGGCGATCACAAAAGATCGTGTTCAGTCGCTGCCCACCCGAGTGCAACATGCACGGCACGGAATACCGGACTGGATTGTCCGCGGAGGAAGAGAAGTTGGAAGACGGCGAGTCGATCCTATTGGTCGACTTTGCGGAACAGATTGATCTACGTGCGCACGGATCACAGGCGCAGCAGATGGCAGAGGAAGCGAATCGTGGGAAGGAGCGCATGACCGAAGGGAAGGTCCCGGAGGAGTACCACGAGTTCGTGAAGGTGTTCGCGAAGGAATCGTTCGACGCCATGCCCGAGAAAAGGCCGTGGGATCACGCAATCGAGCTTAAGCCAGGATCAAAGGCTGTAGATTGCAAGATCTATCCGCTCTCAGTCACGGAGCAGGGGAAGTTGAACGAGTTCCTGGAGGAGAACTTGAAGAGTGGGAGGATCCGCCCGTCGAAATCGCCGATGGCTTCAGCGTTCTTCTTCGTGAAGAAAAAAGATGGCAGCCTGAGACCAGTCCAGGATTATCGGAAGCTCAACGAAATGACGATTAAGAACCGTTATCCACTTCCGTTGATCTCGGAGCTCGTAAATAAGCTCCGTGGCGCCAAATACTTCACGAAGTTGGATATCAGATGGGGATACAACAACGTGCGGATCAGGGAGGGAGATGAGTGGAAAGCGGCGTTCAGGACGAACCGAGGGCTGTTCGAGCCGCTCGTGATGTTTTTCGGCCTGACGAATTCCCCGGCAACGTTCCAGACAATGATGAACGACATCCTTCGAGAGCTCATAAACGAGGGAAAGGTCATAGTCTACCTGGACGATATTCTTATCTTCACCGACAACTTGGAGGAGCACAGAGCATTGACGAAGCGGGTACTTCAAATCCTGCAAGACAACAAGCTCTTTCTCAAACCAGAGAAGTGTGACTTTGAGAAAACGGAGATCGAGTATCTAGGAGTCATCATTTCCTACAACTCGATGAGGATGGACCCGGTGAAGATCAAGGGCGTGACGGAGTGGCCGGAACCAAAGAACCTTAAGCAGACACAAGCATTCTTAGGTTTCACGAACTTCTACCGTCGCTTCATCCGAGGATATTCGGAGATCGCGAAGCCACTGACGAGGCTGACCGGGAAGGAAGGCTGGAGTTGGGGAGAGGAGCAGAGGAAGGCGTTCCAAAGGCTCAAGGATCGCATCGCTGAAGACGCCGTACTGGCACTTCCCACGGATCACGGGAAGTTCCGAGTTGAAGCTGATGCCTCGGATGGAGCTATAGGAGCGGAGCTCGCACAGGAGCAGGAGGGCGAATGGCGCCCTGTTGCTTTCATGTCTCATGGACTCAATGAGACTGAGCGGAACTACGAGATCTATGATAAAGAGATGCTCGCGATCATGACCGCGCTGGACGAGTGGCGGGAGTTGTTGATGGGCGCAAGCCAAACATTCGAGATCTTTACTGATCATCAAAATCTCGAATATTTCAAGAAGCCTCAGAAGGTTAATCGCAGACAGGCCCGGTGGATTCAGGAGCTGGCGGAGTTTGACTTCACGTTGCACCACCGGCCCGGAGCGTTGAACAAGAAGGCAGATCTCTTATCTCGGAGATCGGATCACGACCAAGGGAAAGACGACAATGAGAACGTCGTTCTGTTGAAGCCAGAGTATTTCCGAGCGCAGGACATAGTGCTGGAAGGGCCAGAGACAGGAATCTTGGAAGAGATTATAAAGGAGAAGAAGATTGATAAGAGCGTTAAGCTGGCGCTCGAGAAAAAGCTACCAGCCTGGGAAAAGAAGGACAATATTATATATTACAATGGACTTATATATGTACCCCGGAATCAGGAGTTGCGCGATAAGATTATCGGACTCCATCACGACCTGCCCATGCTCGGCCATCCCGGAGAGAATCGCACGCAGGAAATGGTGGAACGTAATTATTGGTGGCCGAGACTGGGAAACCAGGTCGCCGAATATATAAAGGCCTGCGAGGCTTGCCAAAGGACTCGAGTACGCCGGTACAAGCAGGGAAAGCTTAACCCGCACAAGATCGCTGAGGGGCCTTGGCAGATTATATCTATGGATCTTATCGGCCCGCTGCCGGTCAGCAATGGCTTTAATGCTATCCAAGTCTGGGTCGACACATACACGAAGATGCTCCATTGCGAGGCAACGAACATGGAGCTGACGAGCGAAGGTGTCGCCCGACTCACCCGGGATCGCGTGATTAGATATCACGGCATTCCCCGTAAAATTATATCGGACCGAGATACCCGATATTTATCCGGGTTCATGCGAGAGCTTAACCGGCTTCTCGGCATAGAAATGAACCCGAGCACGGCATACCATCCGGCGACAGACGGACAAACAGAACGGATGAATCAGGAGATTGAAAAATATCTCAGGATCTTCGTCAATCACCGACAGTCGGATTGGGCGGAGTGGCTTGCATTGGCCGAGTTCACTCATAACGATAAGACCAGCTCGTCGACGAGCATGTCACCTTTCTATACGAACACGGGATACCACCCCTGGAAGGGGATAGAGAACTCAGTCGAGTCGCGCAATGAGGCCGCGAACGACTTCGCACAGAAAATGAAGAGGATCCGCGATGAAGCATCGGTCGCCCTTGAGAAAACCCAGAAAAAGATGAAGAAGTATTATGACGCGCATAGGCGCGAGGCGCCTGTATTTAAAGTCGGCGACATGGTTTGGGTGGAAGGAGAGAACATAGAGACAGATCGACCGACAAAGAAGATAGACGATGTCAGGCTGGGGCCTTACGAGATCATGGAGAAGGCCGGGGCTTCGGCGTGGAAGCTGAGATTGCCGGAGACGGATCAGACATATCCGGTCTTCAACGAAGCACTTCTCACGCCTTACGTGGAGCCTCCCGAGGGACGGAAAGAGAAGCGGCCGGGACCGCAGATCGTGCAGGGACAGAAGGAGTACGAGGTGGAGGAGATCCTCAACCACAGGAAACGTGGGCGAGGATACCAGTATTTAATCAAGTGGAAGGGATACCCCATCGGGGAGCGGAACTGGGAGCCAACCCGGAACCTTAAGAATGCACCGGACATTCTCAACAAGTACAATGCAGAGCATGACTTGCGCCGATGGGCGGAGGACCTGATTGCCGGAAGGTCGAAGGAGAGCAATGACGCGCTGGCGGCAGAGCTCAGGAAATTAGGCTTGATGCCACCAAAGGAAGCGCTAGGCGCTAAGTCCCCCCAGGAACAGCCGCAGACCGAGGGGATTCCGGTCTTGCCGCTGGGGCATTGGGATTATCTTATCAAGCGGTATAAGCCGAAGCAGGAGTCGGCTGATTATCCAACTCGCTATTTATACGACCCAATCACAAGACGAAGGATGATCGTGGAGAAATTCCCTAACGAAGGATGCTCGCGCGGTACCTCAGTTGAGGTGTGACGGATTCTCACGGTCGTCGGGACGCCGACCCTAGGAGGGGGGTAATGTCACGATTTAGATGCTATCTAATCGCGACAACGCCTTATCTAAGCGCCTAATCAAGCGCTCATCTATTTAAACACCAAGGCTATGCTTGAGTCATCAGTGATCGGACAGCCAGGGATCGGGTTCCCACAGGAACATGCCGATGAAGCACGACGGATTGGTGATCGGACAGCTGACAGGTGTCATGCTGCGGACATGTGGAGTATGCATGGGCATTACTCAGAACACATGGCTTCAGGACGTTTCTTACTCAGAACACATGGTCCCCACATGTTTATTATTCAGAACACATGGTTATGGTGCTTGTAGCACATGGACGCTCTATTGTATATATTATTAGCACTAGTTACATAGCCACAGTTGAACAGTATAAGTAGTGTAGCTAGTCGCATGTATTCCTTAGTCTTTTATTCCATCATTCTTCGAGCCTCACTCTTACCTGCTACATCTGAGAACGCAACGTGCGACCTCTCAGACTAGTATTTGAGCCTTGAGCGTGACATTCAGTGCAAGTGACCCAAATTTAACGTTGTCCATGAGAATTCGGTCATGTTGTAAAGCTGCATTGATATTACTTAACCATTAGTTATGAATGCTCATAACACTGGGTGTCATACCAGGGTTTTTAATTACTTGGTTTACACGTAAGCTCCATATCAGATGCCAAGCAACCGAGATTGAGATAGCAAAGAGTCAGCCCTTTCCAGGCACTACACGTCCTCTGGCGGATTTAAATTTCACAAGATTACAGTCTAAAGTCAGGCTCCAGTTCAGAGTTGGCCATCTATCATGTTTCATGCGCCAAAGATGTTCTGTCAGTTCCCATATCAATTTTTGGCTTGGTGCTGTGCATTCCAAAGCAATGTGTTCTAATGATTCAGGCATATCACAAACATGGCATGTGCCAAATATCTCTAGATTGTCAATGTGGGACCAGAAGTCACCCACCCGGAAAGTGTTGTGCATGCTTTTCCAGAAGAGCTCTTGCGACCAGTGTTGCAGTGTTGCAGATCAGATAGAGTTCCAGATCTTTTCATCTGTTAGTGTGTAGTTGAAACCTCCTGAATTGAGCATCAGATACGGTCTAAATTTATGATTGCAATAAGTATCTGGAGGAAGTGCAGACCAAAAGTGGAACATTTTTCTCAGTTAACTACAAGATCTTCAGCAGGCCCCCAAGTAGGGCTCTTCTTCTGTCAAAGACAGTTCCTCACATAGATCTAGATTTGGGATTGCAGGGTTCCATTTGGCAAATATGCTGTCTATTAAAATTTTGGGAGTTTCAATGCACTTGCCAGGGTGTGCACAATCAAGTTGTGTTCAGTTGCGGTAGCACAACGCACAGCCACAGTTCCTACCACTGATTCCTGAGGAATTTACTGTGTGAGGCTTCCTTACATTTGTCATCCATCTGGTAGCAATGATAAATGTGTCCTGAACTGTTCAGACCTGGTGATTTATTCTCAGACATGTTACAGCATCCATACTGTTATCTTGTTGTCTCTTCCCTTCGCTCTCTTTACTCTATGGCTCTTGGTGTGTGTTTTTTCAGTGTTCTCTTCAATTTTCTTCCTATGTCTTTTTCAGGTTCTGGCCCGGGTCATAATTCAGCTAATAGTCTTGGTTCTCCACCTGCCATTCTGTGTTCTTCTCCAGTAAGATCTTCCATTGTTTTTGTTCTCTTGGTGAATGACTTTATGTTTAGTTCAGCTCTCCTTTGTCTCTGTTGTCTCACCCTCCTGACTCTCCTCTCATTTCTCCTCCTTGTACTGCAAGTTCTGCCCTGTTTTCTTTACCCTTTCCCTTTCTTTGCTGTCTCTCCATCATCGACCCTCATGTCTGTTTGCAGTCTTTCTGTTTGTATCAATGTAATGTTATGAAGGAGGATGTGCTTCTGGTTTGTCTCTCCTGTTCTCCTTCTGCTTTGTTTATACTCAGAGTCTTACAGACAACCGATCCTTTCCCTCCCTGGCCTCTACTCACGCATCTGCAGGCATCACTGTTGACTGGTTGTACCTGTTTAGCAGTGATGGCCGTGTGCAGCATTTCTTTAGCTGCCTATCCCAGTGCTCCAGCCGTCGGTCATTCCCTTCATGAATTGGCCTATGACCTTAGTTGCTACATTACTTCCGACCACAACTCTCATCTAGAACATTTGTTGTTTGGCTCCTCTATATCGCTGCAGTCTGTGCTGGTGTGTCTCTGTTCCCTCACTTTGTTTTAAAATTTAATCTCTTTTAAGATGGTCCATATCTTTCTGAAGCACAACATTTTTTTTGTCTGCTCCTCATCTCTCAAACACACCTGGGGTACTTGGTTCTCCTTATGGGCACCCTTTCTCATTTACCTGCTATACAATTATTCCTGTCTTTGCTTTCTTACATACTTCAAGTAACTACTAAGTCTGTTTGTCTTTCCTCTGGTGTAAAGTTACTTTTTTCTCTTTCTTTTTCATCTCTCCCTTTATGTTGCTCCAATGGCCATCGCACCTGTGGCCGTGCCCTTCGGTCAATCTCTGTCCACACATTGTGCTTTGCCTTTATTTGGATTTCTTGTTGACAGTCACTATCGAGCATCAAGCATCTATCCACCATCGGGTATCTATCGAGCATTGAGCATTGGTTCCGATGGAGGTGGATTCAAATGGCTTTCAAAGCTCACTGTAAACAACTTCTCCTCAACGACGGTCTTGCTGCTGCTTGGTGGGCTGAGCCCTCTCGCTTTGTATCCCACCCTCCCTTCTTTTGCTTTGTTCTGGTGTTATATACCGAGCCAGAATGACCAAGGACCGATGGACCGGTGATAAGCCGCGAAATTTGTGAAACCTCAAATTTTACGAATGCGTGACATTCAGCGCTCATCCAGAGGTTGGCGTGAGCTCCAAACGTGCAACTCAGAGCCATATTGCATTATCATCTTAAACTGGCAATAACAGCTTATTCCTGGAAACTTCACCTTTGGGACATTTGGGGGTTGAATCCGGATTAAGGCTCAAAGCCCATACATCAAAGTCCTGAAACACCCTCTATACGTGGGAAGGCAAAGCAATGCTCACTATCAAAGGGAGAATCATATTATCCACCTCTGGCATTTATTGGCACACTGGGAACCTTATTCGGGAGGGAAACACCTAGTTGTTTACATGACTTTGGATTACCCGACGCAACACGATGGGTCACCTGATCTAGGCCTGGACCTACAATTATTACTCCTATACACTGGATCCACGACAGTGCGATCACCCGATAAGCCGCAGACCAGATTAAGCTTGTACTGCGTGTTTCTGGATACCGATTAAGGGCATCTGGGGTATCATTGGAAGGGTATTAAACCATACAATCCAGTCAACGATACTAGAAAAGTTGGGGCATCTACCACAGAGGAAGATATGGGTCAATTACCCTATTCAGGGGACTAATTACACATATAATCCCCTGATCGACAGTGATACGGCTCGTAACTGTGTGCCGGTGTAATCGTGCATTTTTACACTTCTAGTCGCCAACTAGAGCCTCTATCCGGTGATATACAAGTAGAGTCAGAGTGAGCTCCGAGCTGCTGGCTAGGTGTTCATGACGCGAGAGGACTATTGTCTTCTAGATACAATATGGTTTGATCCTTATACCATTGGGGGTTAGCGTGCGGTGTCTGGGACTCAGTGGGCTTCATAGTATTGAATTGACTTCGCAAAGGGTCGGTTGTACTAAAAGCTAGACACTGTATCGAGGAGGTAAAAACGCCTAAACTTGAGAGACATGCATGAAGTCCACAGATTGGGCATGGAAAGTCATATATATACACTAGACCCTGGATGGGGTCTAGTCGCGACAACTATAACTTGGTTCGCGAACAGAAGTTCGAGCGAGAATCATGAAACTGAGAAAGCCGAGACATCAGAGATCGTCGGGAAATGATCGCGACGAGTGTCGATCATGGAAGGACGTGTCGCGATGGCAATCACACATAACGAGATAGTCATCAGAATCGATGACAGACACTTGGACCGAAGGAATGAGCGAGACGCGTCGATACGGCCGGACGGCAGTATCATGTCGACCAATAGAGAGCTAGACAATATGCCGCGACCTACGTGGTCGCACGGCCAGTAGTTGAGGCGCGTGTTCGGCTAGCATACGTGCTAGGGCCGGCAGGCCTCAGGAACAAACCAATATACCTAGTATGGGTTCGAGCTGGTCAAATCTAGATGACTAGTCTCGGCCTCGTACTACGAATACCAGCGGCATACCTCCGTGATTCCGTGTACATCCAATCTCTTATATCTTGACTCATTTCTCATTACTATCTACAATTCCTGTATCGTATATAAAGCCTAGCAGATCCCGCGATTCAGTACTGCATCTCCCACCAAAGTAACGGTGTTGGTGCTGGTCTGAGCCTAGTGTGGAGATACGTTATATATAACTATCTTTGTTGTTATCGTTCAAATATAAAGTGGTCTTGTTGGCATATATAAGCTTTAAAGGACTTAAGCCGTGTTCGTGGAGAGTCGCGACATTTGTGTGAAAGGCACCTGTTTGGTTGTTACCTCAGGTCTGCTGTTGGCACTGTTCCAGTGAGTTCAGTCGCAGTACCCGGTCGTTGGCATCCGTTCCAGTGAGTTCGGTCGCGATCACAAGTCTAGATCCAGTGTGGTCTCCGTCAGAGTACGGCAGGAAATCCTATCTAAGTCTAGAGAGACTTATAGGTCTTCGAGATTGCCTTTGTGGTGTCTCAAAGTAGAAAATATATAAAACCCATATCGCTTCTGTCGAAGTAGATAATCCCTGGTCAATCTTTGACTACTTTGTGCTCATACTAGTCCTAATAAGACTTCTATCGAGTTGGCATTTTCGAGACATGAACCTGAGAAGTTCAATCTTACCTGTAAACTACAGGACGACCTGAACTCAATTGTGTGTGTGTGTGTGTGTGTGTTGGTTGTAGTGTTTTTAGTTGGTTAGTTGCCGTCTAGCAGCTTTCTGATTATCTTCGCGAACATCAGTGTACCCATAGCCACTGTTTCAGCGGGAGTCATTGGACGAACATATAGGAGAGCTCAAGTAGCGAATAAGGGCGCCAGGACGCGCGCAGCTGATACCGATTGCAGGCTAATTAATTAAGTAGAATACCCGAGGCCTAGTAATCACACACATGTAATAGTTTTTGTACAGTATATAAGGAGGGAAAAACCAGGGAGGACGGCAGTGAACCAGACCCCAGAAAGTGAGGAGCAATACAGCCCTTGCGTACGGAGTTGAAGTTTAGGCTTGAATCTTTGGCTGTCAATTAGTCTCAGAATTTAAGTTTGGTTTTGGAATAGCATCAGTGGGATTTATAAGTGTCAGTTACGGGGCGTGAGCCATACCAAGTTCGAGGCGTGAGCCATTGTGTGTGTTTTGAGGCGTGAGCCATAGTTACGGGGCGCGAGCCAAGCAAGTTTGAGGTGCGAGCCAAGTCAGTGGAATAAGGCGTGAGCCAAACAACCGGGTCTAAACAGCCCACCGGATTAATAGTCCACCAAAACAAACCGGTCTAGAGCTGTTATATCTGCATAGTTAGGAAACTTAAATCCACGTTGGGAACCAACCGATAAATTCAGGTTGTGTCTTGAACGCCACTTCAAGAAACTAGTTGAGACTTAGCCACCCTTGGGGGAAAGGGAATTGAATACTTTCGTGACAAATACGTTTACTCGTGGTTTCCTTGGACCTATACTTGTGTCCAAAAAGACCCGAATCTCGTCAGTGCATCAAGGTCATTAAGGGAGTGTGTTGGTGTTGGAGTCTGTCTATTGTCGGTTTAGTCGTGCTTAATCTCACTTTGTGAGTTAGGTGTAACTCAGTCGTTCGATAGGGGGGATTTTGGCAGTTGCATATTTAGACCGTTGAACCTGAGCAACCCTTTCACCGGAGGCTCCGGTATGCCGGAGTGTTGGAGGCCAGAGGGTCCGGAACGTATATGAGGAGGGATCAAAACACCACAGAGGGTTAAGGGTGAGTGACTACCCTGGCCAGCAGGTATCCGATAGAAGAAGACAAGTCGGAGTACTGGAGGGGACCAGAGAGTAAGGAGGCGACTCAGTGCAAGGAATGTGAGCCAAGTAACATTAATTATCAATCTGACATACATGACATATTAAAGATGTATTTATACTATGTAGCTAATTGTATTCCAGAAAAGGAAGGAGGGTGGTTCTTAACAACAAGACAAGTCAGAAGGACTGATGAGAAGTTGTATGACAATAAAGTGGAAAGACAGAAGAACAGATAAACGGGAAACACTCAGTAAACCTTCATTGCGTAAAAACCCGATGATCCCAGAAGGTTCAAAGGCTCCGGTATATGACCAGAGCCTCAGAGCCTTCTGGAAGTACCGGAAGGTTGACGTGAGGGCTGGGTATGCTGCATGGATACAACATCTGGTCTGATTATTCTCTAGCCTTATTGCACCTGCTCTAAGATCCCAGCCACCTGCACTCAGAAGCCTGGCTCTACAGGCTGCCTCCACTGTCCAACCAAGACACGAACCAAGTGTTCTGTCCAAGAGGATTTTCATTTCACGCATGCACAAGGTCCCTTTAGCTTGTCACACTCTGCCTTTGATGATGCCCGCTGTTCTCTGCATACTCTTTGTCCTCGTTGAGCAGGTTGTGCTGCCACTCCCTAGTAGTCATCTGCTTGCTGGGCTTGCATCTCCTCCATATGCATGATTGTCCTTTATCTCTCTCAATGTCCGTCCTTTATCAAGCTGGTATGCAGGTGTAATTCCTGTTACAGATCTCGCCGTTGACCCTCCTCGTTCTTCTGCCTCAATTCCATGAGGTCCTTCTGTCCATTCATCTTCTCTTGACCCTGTATTGGTCGGCCTCTCTTGCATTGCTGGCTCTGTCCCCAAGACAGCCCTGCCCAATGATCTCGGACCTGTTGTTGACAATCATGTCGCTGTTGTCTAGTCCTACCTGTCTGATGATAGTGTCTCTGTCTTGGACCAGGACCAGTTACTTTGTCTGCAATGGAAACATGGTGAAACCAAGTATATTTATGAAATACTATTGCTGAATGACATGGGCAGATCACAGTGATATTGTACCGTCTTGATGACTGGATTGCATGTCAGGGCTGATACAACGAAGAACAAAAGGTCCATACTGGAGACAATTATGCGGACTGTTTCGTATATGCAAAATCTTTACTGGCCTACATACGATCATACACATATTTTTTACATTCTATACTGTTGAACGAATAAATTAGCGTACAGACTTATGGAGTAGGCAGCCACAACGGGGATTTCGAGCATGAGGAAGAGATCGGATCAGAGACCTCCGTGACATCTGATGTCAGCAGCGACTAAAGGACCAAAAAGAAGGGACTCGTACTGCCATTAATTGGCCCTCATCAAGAGGTATAGTAATTCATCCAACCAACGGTTCCTCCTTTGCTCGATTCACTTTCGTTTGCGTTTGCAAAAAACGTGTCGCACAATCCTCAATCTGAATCTATCTGTCTCACGTCAATATCTGTGCGCGCCATCTCGTCTATCCTCTTCAGGCGAGACCGTCTCAGAAGTACTTATGTAGAGGAAGTGATGGTGTTGATGGTGGCGGTGTTATTCTCGGATAGTTATTTCCTTCATGTCCACTGAATTCGCGACACTCGACAAAGTGGTATGCTCGTGGAGACACTCTAAACTACGAGAAGGCCCGAATGCCTCGAGGACAACTCAGTCCAGGCCTCCTGCTTGGTGGGACAAGCATCTCGCCGAGGCCTATCGTTTCGAAAGAGTCATTATCACGAACGGCGTGGGCCAAATACTCGTGAGCCTCTACGATGGTATCCACTTGACTTTGCCGGATGGTTTTGCGAATCCTGCGTATGCAGCGATGCATAGGCTCGCTCTCGATGTTCTTAAAGTGTCTGATATTCGCGCCAAGGTCGAAAAGCCCAAGTGGAGGCTTTTCATATGAAACTTTCACCCGCCATTTGTCGTCTTGCTTCCAATCTCTACCTTCTCCAACTGTCGCTGGAGTTTCCAGGCTCCCTCAACCCCCTCGCCTTTCCTTGGGACACATCATTCCTGGTTACGCAGAAGTCTTCTGGCTCAGCGGACACCGTCGACTACATCGAACCGGAACAAGCGCATCTGGCTAGTATCCTTCCGCAGCTCGCCGACGTACTACGTGGCATGAGAAACCACAGGCTGAGCAATATGGAGGGAAATTTTGGCACGGTGGCAACAGAACAAGTTGCCCAACAAATTTCTACATTGGTAGGTGCAAAATACCCCTGGGAGTTCTGTTCCGGGGAGGCGGAGCATGATGGTTCCCACCAACCGCACACGACCGTGACGCCGAAAACGAAAATCACCATAGACTCACAACGATGGAGAAAGAGATTGGAGGAGCAGATGCAGGTGGAGTCATCCTCTTCTGGTTCGCCGGGCGACCCTTCCGCAGGACCATCATCCTCTGCCCCCCCATCCAACCCACCGACCATCCTGGCATGGTAGCGCCTTTCATTATGAACAGGAATCGGATGATGATGAAAAGCCAATCCAAAGCAGGAAGCGGAAGACCGCCGACGACGCGTCGTTCGAAGATGAGCCAAAATCCAAAAAACCCAAACGATCGCCGGAGGAGACCGCGTACAAGACTGCCACCTCCTGGTTGCAACAAGTTTGTGTTTCGCAGTCCACGCAGTCCCGGAAACTGATTTTTCGTCCTAGACATGGGTGCAAGCCGTGGCGCTCGACACCACGTTCATGCGCTTCGTGAGTATGAACTGGGAGATGGTTGGGCTTCGGTGCGGAAAGACCAGGACGCTCTACCTCACTCGCCTCCAACCTCACAAACCTGGTACTCCGTTCTACGATGAATATGGAAAAATCCAGATTGCTTTCAAAATTAATATTGCATCGCTAATTGACTGGCGTGAATCCCATCCGGAAGGAGTACATGGGGAAGAAGATAGCGATGGAGACGGTGCGGGAGAGGAGGGAGGGGGAGACAAAAACGGAGACGGGGGCGGGGAAGAGGAACGCGGGGACGGAGGCGGGGGCGAGGAACGCCAGGGCGATGACAGGGACGGAGGCGGGGATGAGGAACGCAGGGGCGGTGGCGGGAACGGCGGGGACGCGGAACGCAGAGGCGGTGGCAGGGACGGCGAGGACGAGGAACGCCGGGCGTGGGGCCCGAGACGGAGGCGTGAAAGAACACGTCACAGCACCACTCAGTGGGCCGCCGGTGTCCCGATCCACGACGCCAAATATTCCCATCCGTCGATGGCAGCTCTCCACGTCCCCCGATAGCGACAAGGAGAACAACCTCGGGTTACCAGCAGGCCCCAGCGATGAGATCAAGCCTCCGAATGTCGTATGGAGTTCATTGCTGTGCGGAATTTTAGTTTGCTGACCATAACTTGCAGCTCTCCGACACTCTGGCCGTACACACCCTGCGCATGTGAGTCCAGTTCGGAATCTTTGATTCCAAGCAGCCCGCCACGCTCGTTAATACGGCAAACGCCGCAGGCCGCTCGGCTGCACAGCTCGCCGACAAGAGCTGCCTGCACCTGTATCTGCATCAAGAGGTTTTGCCCGGTGTAGGGTATGGCGGCGTCGTGGGGCTGCCTGGCTCGGCGCAGACCCGCCCTGTGTTCGTGAAGCTCGCGTTCCCGGGCAACGAAGGCAGCGCGGACCGGCTACTTCGGGAACACGAGTTTTACAGCACGGTGGCTTCGTCGTTATCAGGGGTACCCTCCACATTGGGCATCTTTGACAGTCTTGATGATGGCGGGCCGCGCGTGCTTTTACTCACGCACGGAGGGCGGTCCCTGGCGGACAGTCGCAATTATTCAGCCTATCCCTATAAAGTACGCATTCATCCCTTTTATTTGTCCTCCACCTCACCCCATCTCATCCACCTATCTAGATCGTGTTACGATGAAATCCTCGACGAGATCCACCGCACGGGTCACCTGCACAACGACATCGCGTTGCGGAATCTTTTGCTAGATGACGCGGGCGTGCCGCGGATTATTGATTTTGGACTCTGCTCAAAGACGAGCAGTGACGAGGTGATGAGGAGCGAGAAGAGGGAGTTGAGGGGGCTTCTGGCAGATTTGTAGCATGGAAAGCCAAAGTTCATTGGAGCAGCAAAGCAAGGGTGGTGCGGAGATGAAGAGATAATATTTTACTGGGGTCCAGGGGGTATAATTTTCTGACAAGAGAAGGCTGACATAGGACGCGTCGGTTTCTGCCACATGTGGCCGCCCTCCCCATCGCCTCGCGCAGAAAGTCTCCCATAGAAGTGCAAACTCGTAGCCACCGCATCCGCCCTCGTCTTTCTTATATTCTTGCTTCCCTTGGCCCTGCTGCCGTATGCGGGTTTGGGCCGGGCTGCTTCGCTGCACCTTGCCCAGCAACAAAACTCTACGTTAATCCTCGCAGTGCGGACTCGACAGGCGGGGGAAGAAAAGCAACTTTGCTCACCGACCCCGTCCGCGTACTCCAGACCAAACCGGCCATCCTTATTTTTGAGCTGGACCTTGCGCGCCCGTCCTCCTCTGAATCCTTCGCCTCCGCAGAAGTCCCGACGCTCAGCATCCTCCTCCTCAACGCAGGAATTTCGCGCGTGGTGTAGGAAATCACCCCCGAGACACAGACCGAAGCAGTGTTCCAGGTGAACTTCCTGTCAAATGCGATCCTCTCCGTGCGACTGCTGCCCCTCCTCCGCTCCTCGGCGGAAAGATCCGGGGCAAAGTCGTACCTCTGCATCGTGCGCTACGCGGACAGCAAGGTCCTCGTGTCCTGTGGGTGCGCGAGCTCGCCGAGCGCACCGACGCAGCGGTCGTGACCGTGAACGTGTGTCCCGGGATGGTCAACACCGATGATGTGCTTCCATGGTGGCTCAAGCACGTCGCGAACGTCGTCTTCACGCTCCGAGGACGATCTTCAGTAGTAGGGGCGCGGAGTCTGGTCAACGCCGTGTCGGCGGGCCCGAAAGCCACGGGGAAATGCTTGCGGATTTCGAGCTGTGGCAGTGAGTGCATCCCCTTGTGCACTTTCGCTTTCACCATGGCTGACTGCTTGCACAGAAACGAGTTTTTAGAGACGGAGCAGGGCAAGAAAATGCAAAAGCGACTGTGGACAGAAACGTTGGCGGCTGCTGAAGAGTTCGCGCCTGGATCGGTACAAGAGGCAAAGCTGGAGGGTTGAGACGTCTTGCGAGATACAGTATGGAACAATACTTATACTATATTATTGATCACTGCTGTGGTCGGAGTGACGTGTTGGGCATGAAGGATCGTCTAATGAATTGTCGCATGAGTTCAGAATTGAGGAAACAAAATGGCACACACTCACCGATTGAGAACCAGTCCCTTCAACGCCCTAATCTCTTTCCGCACATCCTCCTCGGGGGCACCCAAGCTCGCGCCAGGGCCAAGCCTGTTTGCCAGCGGCAGATACGGTGCATACATCTGCGAGCTGATGTAGCCCGTAAAGTCGGTCATGGACTGCAGCGCATGCTGGAACGGACTGTTTTTTTCGGGAGACGATTTGGGGATGGACGCCGAGAGGGCGGTGAGGGATTCCGCTAACGCGGTGGGAGGTGGGGGTTCCGGGGGCGCGTATCCCCAGTACAGAGTCTCTTGGTTATCGCCTGGAGGCGGCGCGGAGGCGTCGGGGGAGGACGAAGTATCGGGTATGAAAAGCGGGCATGTCGAAAGGGTATTCCATAGATGGTACTGCGTCAAGAATCACGTTAATATCGACACGAGGAAGAGAAGACGATGCCAACCTCGCATGCCGCACCGTCGTCCGACACGAGCCACGGGATCTTCCCTTCCAGGACCCGGAACACCTCCTCCGTCTTGGGATTCCGCGAGTCAGACCCCTTGCGGAAGTCGGCGATCGCACACCGCAACAGCGAAATCGCGGGGATCCCCGCGACCTCGACGCTCTGCTTCTTAGCCTGCTCCAACAGCGCGTCTAGCGAGAGACAGGCCGCAAAGGCGGAGAGCTCCTTGTGCGGTTCCGGCTTGGGGAGCACTGCTGCGGTGTCTGCCTGCGACTCTTTGAGCGCGGCAAGCGACGAGTTGAGTTTCCGGATGAGGGTCAGCTGGTGCGACTTTAGCGAGGCGCGCGCCACAAATGTGGCTGTCACACGAGGAAGAAGGACGCGCTGTGTGATTGATGAACACATATTTCTTGCGGAGACAATGCGACGCACATAATATATGAACGCGAGCGCAGCCGACCCTCCGGCGATCCACGAAAATAGCCGCGCGAGGCCCAGGAGAAGGATTGGCAAGTTCGATGGCGGGGGTTGCGGGTAGCTCCTCGGTGGGACAAGGGGGGCCTGCACCGGCTGGAAAGGTCGTGATTATTATTTATTTCCCGCTCCGGAGAGATAAAGCTGGGTACCAATTCACGCATGAGGCCCTGGACTTCGGTCTCATTGAGACCTTTCTCCACAAGAAACCTGCGCTTAGAAGCCGCGTCCTCACGCTGTATTTGCGGCTGCTGCAGAAATGCACGGGCCTTGGCAAGGAGGTCTGCCCGGTTTTCAGGTTCGGGGGAAGGGAGTGAAGAAGATGGGGTAGATTCTGCATTCTCAACAGGAACTTCGGGCGAAGAAGAAGAGACCTCTGAAACCTTAGCCGGCGCTGGAGACTCTTCGTCTTCCGCCATGGTCGTCGAGACGGATGAATTATGCGCGTGTTAAAGTGATCAACATCTAGGAATAACAAAGGACAACAACCGCTAGCGACCTAATTAGGCGAAAAACGGGAAATAAGTATGTACCGAGCAAAGAGAGAAGTCGAGAGGGTGAGTTGTGGCAGCATTTCAGCTGAGATAGAGCAACAAAAGAATGTAGAATCCTGGTTTCGAACATCAATCGTCGTCTGAGTCAGAGTCATCATCATCCAACGGGATGAAGCGTCGGCCGTCTCTCTGAAATGCTTTTCGGAACCGGCACAAACAAAAATAAAATAAAATACGCACAAAAGGCGAACGCCGGACGCGGGCCATCGTTGCCTTCACAGGCGGGGGCGCTAGTTGCTGTTGCACGACAGCGAGGTTGCGCCGCGTCAGCGGTAGGGGGGTGTTTTCCGAAGTGGCGCGTAGAGAAATGGGTGGATCGAGGGGTTCTTGCTGTTGTAGTACAGCGAGGTTGCGCCACGTCAACGATAGCGGGGCGCTTTCCGAGCTGACGCATAGAGAAATGGGTGGAGCGAGGGGTTCTATAGGTTGGGCATCAGTGGTTGAAGGAGGCGCAGAAACGGTTAGCAGTTGATTAGAAGGAATTGGTGAAGCAGGCGCGGGCATAGGGGTTATAGGACGTTCAGGCGTAGCCAGGGCCGAGGGATTGGATGCTGTGCCGTGGAAAGGCGGGGTTCTGGGCGCGGGGTGAGGCAGCGTATGCAAAAGAGAACGCGGAACCTGAGCAGGCGGGGGGGACGAGTCGTTGCGGTTTTTGGTTGAATCGAAAAAGGAGTGCGGAATCAATGGAGTGCGGTGAGCAGGCGGAGGGGAGTAATCGGGGGATCTGGAGCGTGGGATCTCGTCGCTGTTCTGAGGAGGAACGGGGAGGTCGCCGAGCGGGCGCCGCGGGAGAGTAGGGTCGCGAAGAGGTTTCGTAAGCGATGGAGTTCTGTAACCTTGTGCGAAGGGTGGGCAGCCCGGACCAGACAGAAAGTTACCGGCGATGGGCTGTCGTGGCCTGGGACTGCCGCCGCGAGAATGATCTCCACTCGGGGAAACGTGCTTGTGATCGAAATCTCGACTCGGGGCAACATGGTTCCCGGAATCTAATCTTGGTCTTTTCGGTGCAAGCAGCGGGGAGGAAGGAGGACCAGCAGGAAAGCCGCGCTTGTTGCGTATGACTTCCGGCGCGTGAGGCGGGGTTCGGTGCCTACGATTGGATTCCATGGACACTTTAAACATCGTTTCGTTGATACTGCTCCGCGCCGAGTCGATGTGGACCGGGACGGCTTGTAAGAGAGGGAGTAGGGGCAGCAGGGCAGCCAAGATCTTTCCTTGCTGGTCTTGAAGGCTCAGTAGGGTTTGAGACACGTTTTGCAAGGCCTGGGACTGGATCTGATTAAACTGAAAACGCGTTTAAATCGTGTCTAGGAGCTATTATAGGTGTTCACCGATTGCATGTCGTCAATACGTTTACACAATCCATCGAACCGAGCGTCGACATCCTTTCGGAACGATTCGAGATTAGCAGCCTGTGCGGGGTCGCCGAGAGATTTTTGTATTTGTGTCTGGCTTCTGTTGACTTGCATGGGGTTCAATAAACGCGCATAACTTATACGCGGCAACCAGTCCCTCACCGAGGTCGAGCATCTCCGTAGTGAGGGACTCGTGCTCCCCGTGGAAGAGGTCCTTAACCACGACAAGCTCCCTCTTCGCGTCATCGATTCCCGAGGTCAGTGCATCGACTTTAGTGGAAAACCTTTCGAAATTCGCCTGGGTATCGTGCAGCAAGATGCGCATCGACGTGCCCGTTTTGTCGAGCGGAGCTGTGGGTGGCAGGGGCGTCCCTGCGGAAGCGAACGTGTTTTTGCTGAGCAGTTGGCCCCATAGCGGGGTAGGACGCGACGGAGTGGACATGGAGGTTCGAGGATAAGAACAAACGTGATCGCGTGCGTGCGCGGGAATCCGACGCGGAACCAACGGCCCGCGATAACGGTAATCCTATCCTCCTATACTAGACCGCACAGTTGACAGGCACAGCCCCAAAAGTCATGTGAAAAGTCACGGTACCTCGGTACCGAAACACATCGGCCGCAAATCTGCGATCGGCCGGTGTCATCATGTGATCTAACACCTGCGCCGCCTCAAGGCTTATTTGCCTTGCATGCCTTGAATGCATGCACCCCAGCGAACTCCTTCGCACTTACGTAAAGGGCCTCTTAGGCCTATTCGCCTGTATTAGCAAAATAGGCTTAAGAGGGGTCGAAGGAGCGAAGGAAGAAGGCTTACGGCACCTTCCCGATTGGGTTGCCGGCTCCTTCGCCTCCGCCACCGTGCCACATCTACCGCCCTCCCGCTCGCTATCCGCGCCTCGCGCTCGCCTGCATCCTGCGCCAGGCACGCGCGCACATCTTGTGCCCGACCCGACCTCCACATACGGCCCCGTGTCCCCGACCGGCGTTACCGTGCCCCCGCGCGCTTGTACTCCCCTGCTGCTGCTGGTCGACCTTGTTCTATCTGTGTCTACACCCAGCTCTAATCTTAGTCTAATGCACTCCTGGGATGCCTACCTGCCCGCTGTCCCACATTTCCTCCCGTCCCCGCCTCTGCCCCGCCCCGCCCCCGAAAGCACCCCGCCGATGCGCCGCCCGCGCTCCACTGGGTGCGGCACCCTACTCCACAACGGTGCGACGATGGCGCACGTCTGGTCTGCCCCGCTGGCAGGTATGAGCACGGGCATCATCCCTGGAAAGCGAATCCCTGATGCCTCATCGAAAACGGTGCCTATTCCATGTGCTGCCATCAATTGCACCGTGCTCCAGCGCTTTCCGGATGAGACTGGATGAGCCACGAATCTGTGCACGCCCCCAGGAGCCGTGAGCGGCCAGATCGAGGTGCCACTGGATGCGTGGACGACGGTATGTACCCTCCACTCCGGAACTCAGATGTTCTCATATGACCTTCCTATTTAGCCTCCGCCTCCCACTCCACCTCGACCGTCCCCCTCGCTGTCGCCAGGCACCCAGACGACACATGCTCGCGGCACTGAGCGTGTAAGAGGAGGGTGAACAGGGCGGGCACGTTGAGCCCTGTGTGGCGCCGTGCACGCACTGCACAGTCCCTCCACCCGCGCACGCTCCCGCCGCCTTCGCGCTCATCGTGGCCACGCCCGTCCCCTTGCACTACATCCACGCTGGGCACCACCTCCAAACCGCGCGCCCCGCACTCAAGCTCTGCGCCCCAGCACAGCAGTGCCTTGCGCTTGTTTGACGCGCTGCACGCCGCGCCGCCCCCGCACGCTGCACGCTGCGACGTCCCTCTGCGCGCTGCACGCTGCTGCGTCCCTCCGTGTGCACCCTCCGTGTGCACCCTCCCGCCGCTGCGTCCCTCCGTGTGCACCCTCCCTCCGTATGCACCGTCCCGCCACCTTCGCACTCCTCGCGGCCGCACCCGTCTCCTTCCGCTCCGTGCGCCCGGCGCGGTGGCGCCTTTCGCTTTGTCGACGTCCTGCACGTCGCGACTTCCCCACGCGCCCCCGCTGCCTTCGTGCTCCTCGCTACCACGCCCGTCCCCTTCCGCTGCGTCTGCACCGCATGCCCCACGCACGGGCGGCGCCGTCGTGCGGATGGCCTGCGCACCCCCGTTCTTTCTGCCCCCCCTCTGCACACCGTGCACGTTTGAGTGCGTGCTTGCGGAGGGTGGTACTGTCCTCTTTGACGGCCGCCATGTGCCGCATGCGCGCTCGGCGTTCCGCGGCAAGGACGGGGCTGGCGTGGGGAAGGGATGCGAGCCGAGCCGAGCCGCTGGCTCAAGGGCTGCTACTTCGAGGCTGATGGCTTGCTGGACCGTGTGCGCATGCTTCGAGAATACCTGCCATGTACTCCGTTGGCCTCATTATCGCTGTACTACATACAAAAGCAATTCTATTTTTTTACACTGCTGGAATAATTGATTTGAGACCCTCTTTCAACTGCCTCAGAAGGGAACAAACAGCTTCTGAGAGTACCTCACAGCAGTAGAGTCATTCAAATGCATCTTGCATACCTCGGGGATTTTTTATGTGGTGGTTCAGGCAAAAGATCGTACTTGAACTAGCTACAGTAACGAGAAGTTGAGGACCTTTCGGTTGAAATCGTGTACGCGATTTCAGACGTACGGACAAAATCTAAAAAATATATGGTGAGGAGGGGGCATGCTATTAGACCCCCAATTAAAGTTTAAACCCAATAGTTTGCAATGAAATGCACCCACAAAAAAAAAACTTCAGAATGTTCATCGTTATTCGTCTTCTGATTGGTTGATCGGAGTGAGGTAATTGACAGCGGCTCGTTCCGTCTCGGCTGCCGCGCATCTCCCTCCTAGCCTCCTTTATTGTCGTAAACATAGTACATCAGATATTTACACCAAACATCTGTGAATCTATACTTCAACTCTGTTTCTGCTCAAAAGTTACTGCCGCCGCCTCCATTTCTACTGACTTCACTGACTTCACTGACTTGACCTCTGTCACACTCGCCACACGGATCAACCGACAATCGTGATCAATGAAGTTCTTCTTCAAAGTCTTCAAAATTCAAAGCACAACAGGGGAGCATCGGACCGGATCCGTAGGCACGATGATGTCAATGCTGCTACTTCCTTCAGCATTAGCATCACAGCCAACACCTGAAACCACTGGCATTTGCTGCAACCTTGCCTGGGGGCACATTCATGAACACTCTTTTATTGAATCCATTATTTCTGTGAGGCTCCAAGACTTATGCATGCATGTCAAATTTTGCTGTGGTCCTGTCAGCTTTTGCATTGCTTAAACTCTAAATACCCGTGGGTAGTGAAGGCATAACAACCCGTGGCCACTGCACACGAACCCGCCTGATTCAACCCAGAAACCCCCGATTTACCTGTCACTAGCCAGCTGCCACCGCAGTGCTGCACCTGCCGTGAAGGCATAAACCTGCACCTGCACCTGCCTGACTGGACCCGGAAACCCCTAGGTTTTAACTTTTACCTGTATAGCTGTACCTGTACCCGCACCTGCCACTGCTGCCACGGCCGCACTGCCATAGCTGCTGCCGGCACACTGTCGCACTGCTGGCGCATGTGGTCGCATGGGCACCTCCTCTGCTGCACTGCGGCACAAGTGTTGCCAGCTTGGTTGCACCCGCCACCACTGCACTGCTTGATCGCTTTTGTGCCATCACACCTGCCACCACCGCCGCACTGCTCGCACAGCTGTCGTGCCGTTGCAACCACCTGCTGCCACTCCATTTTCACCCCAGTTCAAAATTTGTATGAAATTCTGTCACATTTGTGTAGAGCTAAAGTGCAAACCACGCTGCCACCACTGCCGCACTGCCTGCACCGCTGTTGCGCCGTCACACCCACCCGCTGGCGCTCCATTATCACCCCAGCTCAAAATTTGGATGAAATTCACATGGTTGTAGAGCTAAGTGGAAACCAAGAGCCTGAACCTTGACGGCAGTGGTAGTGGAGACGATGTCTGCTTCCACCTAGTTACCTTTACTGTTATAGTGTACACATTCTGCTTTGTTTCATGAATAAAACTGTCTATGTTTGAACCACAAATAAAACATTGAGATGTATCTGGGGATGGAGGCACCGCCGAGGACAACGACAGCAGTGAAGGCAGCATGACCCCCTCATTATTTATGTGAGTTGAGAAGTGCATGTTGCCATAAGACAATTGAGCTTAGATACGAAGGAAGAAAGGCAAAAAACACCGGCGATCGCTGCTGCTGCCGACGACGCTCGAGACGGCAGACGCAGGCGACAGTCATTACGTGAGGTGCCGTAAGTGGCGGCTTCTTCGCTTCTTCCTTCCCTCCTTCGACCCCTCTTAGGGGTATTTTGCTAATACAGGCAAATAGGCCTAATAGGCCCTTTACGTACTTGCAAAGGAGCTTGCTGGGGTGAATGCATGTAGGCCTTGAGGCTCAGTCTGCCTGGCTTGCCTTTCACCCCCATCATCTCCCCTGCTGTTCTCACTCACTGTAGGTTGCTTTTAGCTTCTTTGCTCCTCTTTTGACACAGATTCTCACAACAGCATATATTTACCCCTATCTTGATTTGGTAACTGCAGTGAGAGTGCCTCAAAACATCTGTTTGTACCTTTTCATGTATGTTTTTTTTTTGGGGGGCTATTTTGTTTTTCAATGGTTCATACTACTCATGCAGGGATCAAACTCCCCGAAATACTCCACAGCGCATTAGATAGGCTGTACAGCAACAGGAACGCAATAGCCGCACTCTGGACAGTCCCCAGAGACACCGTGTACCTGCATTGCCTTTACAGCTGCCTCCTCCTCCCAGCCCTTTTGTTCAGCGTGGCCCACTTTTAGATAATACTCCTGGAGATATCTTTGGTGGACATCAGATTCCACCTCAACCTGCCAGAGCTGGCCAGCCTCAGGCTCCTGATTTAGATGCTGTGCACCGTCGATTAGCTGAATTGCGTCCTCCACTTGAGTTTCAGCCTCAACCTGCTACCCGCTACAGCTTTCTGAATCAAAATGCTGCTGCTGGCCCATCTCGACCTACTGGACCTCTGGCCCAGCCCAATCAAAATTCTATTGCTGGACCATCTCGACCTACTAGACCCCAGGTACCACGTAATCAAAATGCTATTACTGGACCATGGCTCGGTTACGGTGTTTGTGGGTGCCCAAAAGAATTATTGAAAATATGCCCAAAAAGGAAAGAGGAAAGGGGAGAGAAAGGGAGATTTAGATACCTCCTCAGCGAGGAAACAGGCGAAGTTTTTGGAGCCATTTGGGGCCATTTCAGCGACGTCAGAACATGTCAATTTTTTTTCTCGGCGCTGCGCAGGCTTTTTTTTTGAAGTGGAATTCAAGGAAAGTGGAATATCCGTGAGAGTTTGCATAGCCAGTGTTCAATGTTCATATGTTTGATGGGCTTTTATTTTGGGTAACAGAGTACTCTCATATCTATTTTCGGGTGCTGCGCGGCCTCGTCGAGTATGCCTCTCCTTACAATGATTTTGCGGAGTTTCCGGATGTTCACTTTTGGCACAGCATCGACAGGCTAGAAATATTCTCGGAACAAACGGGGGCCTAAGGGCCCATTATAGGTTGGGTGCCCCAGCCACAGAGCACCTTTCAAGGTCAGTTGCATACGTTGGCAACGTTGACAGGTACGGTAATAAAATGGCCCATTTTCAACCAAATTTGCCGGGGAGATTTCCCAAATATATTGCATGGGACATACACTAGTTGGGCACCCAATCCCAGCCACAGCACTCTCCATTTCGATTGAAACAATGTTCAGGAATTGAAGTTGTACCAAGAGAACTAATCTAATCTGCACAGCCCATCTTTTGATACACCCGATGTGGTGTATCCCTTTGATCACAACAAATGGATACACCCAATTGGGCGAAATCAAACGGATACACCCTTTTCGGACAGGATACACCATATAGGGTGTATCCATCACCACAAACACCAGAACCGAGCCTGGACCGTCTCGACTGGCTGGACACGAGCCCCAGCCCAATAGAACAACAATGGATGCTCTTCATGATCTAGAGGAACGCAATTCTCCTCCCAATTCCCAAAATCTTCCACCCATTCTATTATCACAAAATGCACAGCGTGCAGCACAGGCACAATTGGCAGAATTGCGCAGACCACACAATTTTCAGCCTGCTCCATATAACCCAAGACAAACTCTACAGGAGAATTTGGCACGAGGTGCACTGCAAGAGCCTCAGCCTCAACAACAGGCTCCACCACCTCAGCCTCAGCAGCAAGCTCCAGCACCAGAACCTGATTTCAATCTTGACCAGGATTTACCCCCAATGGAGGATGAGCCAGAGCCCAATTTTCCTGAGTTTATAAATATTGCAGATTTACCAAAATATGCTCAGCCCTTCAACGAGGCTAACATCGAGCCTATCTCCCTGGGTCCCATGGACATTTCATGCTCTAGATGTGGTGCACGCCATTGGAAGTGTGAACAGCTTTCAAGTTCCAGGCCTCTGCAATGGCTCAAGAGGAATTTTAACTCGAGTTTCCTCTCGAGTTTTGGAGATCCGCCTCATTGGTGGGGACCATCGTGGCAAGACAGCATTTATTCCCCGAATAACCCTTACACCATCTGAAAAGCAGGTCGGAATCTGCATGAAACGCCGCCAGTTCCCTGTCCGTCTTGCTTTCTCAATGACAATCAACAAAGCCCAAGGCCAGTCAGTAGACTATGTTGGTCTTGACTTGCGAACCGATGTCTTTGCTCATGGTCAGCTTTATGTTGCTCTGTCCCAATGTACATCCAGCCATAGAGTAAAAGCACTATTTAATCCGGACAATTATGATAGTTGTATCACAAAAAATGTAGTATACAAAGAAGTATTAACATAATAGTTTGTGCCATTTATGAGAAGCCACGCCGAAGGCGCGGGTCTTATACTTGTCCTAAACATAAAAAGAGCTCGGTCACAGCCACAAAAATCAGGTGATAAAGTCACATGATTTGCACGTGAGCTCTCGGAATCCGCTGTGTCCCCTTCGAACCCTGGAATTCTGTATCCGCCGTGTCTGTGCGAACTCTCGTGTCAAAGACACGGGTGTCAAAGCTAGTCTATTATACAAAGGAGAGTGGTCCCGTGATCTTTGTCTCCCGAGACAGATGCTGAGACAAACATTGGGACAAACATGGGACAAACATCGTTCTTCCGGGCTCTTTTCGTGTCCTGCTGGTGAAACACTGACTACCTGAACAGATGTGAAATGTAGAATAATGTCTATCAATGCCTGAGCACTAACAAACACTAAACCAACACTAAACACTAATCCAAACAATCAAGTGGTGCAAGTATGGGGTTCCAACCAAGTATTAGGTTGATATTTGAACTAGATCTGGTAATAGCTATTTACACGTAAATACTGGGAACACTCCAATAGCCGATCCAGAGACTCTAATGAGGTCTAGACGAAGCAGAGAGTGGTTTTATCTCAATGGGGTGGTGTGGGGTAGTGCTTGGTTGTCAATAGACTCAAGACTTGTGATCCTTCAATGTTCTCAGCTGTAATATCTGTGCCAATCCGTGTGCTTTCCCAAATCCTTATGAAACCCAATATGACCCGATACGACCCGATATGAAACCGATACGACCTGATACGATTCTGTTTCCTTAAGATTCTTTATGTGCACATAGATCCAACAACCAACAAATATATTTGACCAAGAATAACAGAAAGAACTAACAAGTTCCCAATGGTACTCCGAATGAATCCAAGGCTTCCCAAGCGACAATACCAGCTGAGCTGAGTACGTCTAGCAAGAAGGGGTGAATTCACTGGCTTTCCACTCGAAACCTGCTGGTATCTATACAGGAATTATACATCACATGATAAAAGAAATAAATACTACAATCAGTCCACTTTGGTATATACGGATAAACGGACCTGGCTATTTAAAGGTACATGCATCAAAGACCCGGTTAAACGGCTAAATAAGTGCTCTATCCCGAGAGCTGTGCGTCTATCTTTCTGTTTTAAGGTGTTGCCATCATATCTTGATGGACTTGTTATCTTTAGACGTGCCAAGTATAGCGTATCCAGATAAATTGTAGTAGAGATTGTCCGGGCCAACCAGCTTAGCCTTATAGATAGACTGGCTGTCCTGCATCTCTACCTGATGACACCTTTGTCACCCAACTATTCCCATGGTGCCCTAATTCAACCGAATGGTTGGACTTTGATTTACATGTAAATACAATCTTTGATGATTTACGTGTAGATACACAACAGGTATTGATCCTGATAGTGTTACTGAATGTCCCTGAACGATTCCTGAACTCTCCAAGGCATCCAGGCTCGTGTGATTAAAGTTACAGTGACTTAATATGTCACAAATGTCGAACTTGTGCTTGCAACTGCACCAACAACTCTGCCGATTTGATTTGACCTGCAATCTGGATCCCTTATGAATTCACAGTCTAGATGGATGGTATGTGTTATGTCCTTGATATATGACACTTTCCAAATGTCCCAATTCGATCGAATGGTTGAACATGGAATTACGTGAAATTCTATTGTAGCCCACCTGGCCGTTGACCCTCGTGGTATCGGTGACCAGGCAAGTCTATACAATGTAATCTCTTGTGAAGTGCCTTTAGCCAACAGTCCGGACCTCACTATGGCTCTCATTGTGGGCCAAGTAATAAATAAGCATTGTTCTACTTCAGTAAGTAGAACAAGAACATTGAAATTGATAGATTTCAAGTCTGGTCATTTTCCATGCTTATCACCGGCCTCATTTTACTCTCTGTCCCCTCTGGCATCGAATCCGATGTTTAATTATCTATCTCTGATGTCTCTCCCAGATTACTGGACTTCTTTGAGCATTGAGCGTCCAAATTGATTGATGGCTAAGCTTGAGCTCAGTGGATCTTTATCTGGAATGAAGAGCACCTGGGCCTACCAATAACATTAATTTAAATTTATGATTGGTTCAGATACAATAAAAGTTCTCACAGGTATGGCCTAGCCTGTTTGTGTCCACTGTTCCTTTTGGAACTTCTCGGTCGTCCTCAGATTCTCTGGTTCATAATTTTCCAGTGAATTAATTCAGAAGTTGAGAAACTGCCTATGAGTGTGGGATGCTCGATTTGCCCTGATCTTTGCTTTTGTTCTGTTGCTGCATTATAGTTTTGCTCTCCAAAAAATTTTCAATTAACCATTCAGTCTCCGCATGAGCTGTTCAATTCTCAGCAAGTTATCAAATCAAAATTCTTCAGTGGTCAATTTCTTCTGCACACAAGAAACTATAAGTACACATGGGCTGTCTGATTTCCTGCTCACCCTCCCTTCCTCTCAATTGATTGAATTGTCATTGTCATGCCCATGGGTGTGTACTGTTTCATGTACAGCTCATATTTTACTTTTCTCAAGTGATTCTGGACCCACCCCAGGGAGTGACAGCGCACTTATGTACAAGGTTTCTTAGGCCAAATCTTCGCGTTAGTAGAATTGACCTAATAGGTGAAGACGGAGGCGAAGGAAAGAAAGAAGCATTGTGCCATCATTCCCCATTTGGTAACACCGGCGCGTCTGCTCTCCACGACCACTGCCGCCTCTTCTCTACACGGTGTCTCGTGTTCCTCTAAATGGTGTGTTTTGTTTTAAATCTATATATCATGACTTACTTCTCGTTGCTGTCACCTTCGACTTTTTAACCTACGGCACTGACAGCAAATCATGTCACTACCACCCTGCAACTTGGCACCAGCGATCCTGTGGTCTGCACGCACCCACGAGTATATCTCATTGAAAGCCGCTGCCCCACCACCGATTTACACAAATGAGCTTTACAGTGCCTCCACCGCCATCATCATGCTTGACGGCACCGACATCCCTAAATCCCTCTCATTTTTTGGGGGGGTTGAAACACAGGTTTGATCTAAATCAGATGTTGCAATGTACACTACAGTGAAGGTAACTATGTACAGGCTGACACTGCACCCACCGCCTACTGCTGTCAATATTATTTCTCGGTTCGCAGCTAACCCTACATGAATGTGAATTTGAACCAAATCTTGAGGCGGGATGATAATGCAGCAGCAGTGGGCTCATGTGACGGCACAATAAGGGTGCGGTAGTGGAGTGGTGGCAGCGCGTGGGATGGCACAACAACAGAGACAGTTTGGCGGCGGGCGTGACCAAGTACCACCAGTCATGTCATGTAATTGCACAGTGATGGGAGGTCACTCGTGCCAGCGGCGTGACAGTGGCAGCTACAGCACTGCGGCGGCGGCAGCAGCGGCAGTACGGTGGCGGCAGCAGCGGTAGTACAGTGACAGCAGCAGGGGCGGGTGTGGGACTATGGTGCCAGCTAGGCTTGAGTGCTGGTACAGGGCAAAACCTAGGGGTTTTCAGGTTGGGTCAGGGTGCGGTTGAGATGCCATTGCGGCAGGCATCGCACTGAGGCGGCAGCTACACTTGGGTGTAGGTGCAAATCAAATCCTGGGGTTCACGGGGCCAGGTCAGGCGGGTTCGGGTTTGGGTTCTGCAACTTGACCCACGGGTATTTCGAGTTTACACAAAAAATTGTCGGGACCTACATCAAAATTTGAATTCATGCATGGTCTTGGTACCTCACAGAGATAATGTCTACAACGAAAGAGTGCTAGTGAATGGGCCACGGAGGTCCAAAGTTGTATTGGCATTGGTGCCAGCTGTGATGGTCAATGCTGCTCTTTAAGGAAATAGCAGTAATCATCATCATGACTACGGACCCGGCCCGATGATTCCCTTTGGAGACTTGTGAACACTTTGAAGAAGATCACGATTGTTGTTCGATCCGTGTGGCAGCAGAGGTCGAGTCAGCGACATCAGTGGAATCAGTAGAACAGAAGTGGTGGCGGTAACTTCCAGGGTCAGAAAAAGGAAAATCTGCCGAGGAAATTTCACAGACAATTGGGTGGAGGTATCTGATTTATTGTATTGACAATAATGAAAGAGTATGGAGGTTGTATGGAGGTGGTGGAGGCAGGCGGAACGAGCCGCTGTCACTTACCTCACTCCGATCAACCAATCAGAAGCCGAATAACAATGAACATTCTGCAGTTTTTTTTTTGTGGGTGAATTTCATTGCAAACTATTTGGTTTAAACTTGAATTGGGAGTCTAATAACATGCCCCCTCCTCATTATATATTTTTTAGATTTTACCTGTACCTCTGAAATTGCGTGCACAATTTCGACCGAAAGGTCCTCAAGTGCTCAGTACTGTAGGATACTGTTAGAAGCTCTTTGTTCTCTTCTTAGGCAGTTGAAAGAGGGTCTCAAATCATTTATTCCAGCGATGTAAAAAATTAAAATTGCATTTGTATGTAGTACAATATAATAACGGCGATGGAGTACATGACGGGCGTTCGCACAGCACGCACCCAGATCCAACAAGCGCTGTCGGGCTTGAAGGAGCAGCCCGGGAGCTGGCGGCTCGACTCGCGTCTCTTCCCCGCGCCGGCCCCGTCCTTGCCGCGGAACGCCGGACGCGCATGTGCAGCACACGGCGGCTGTTTGTTATATCCATGCAACATCCCCAGTCTTCTCGTCGACCTTCCGGTAGCTCCGGTAGGTTCCGAGGCTCCGGTATACTACCGGAGCCTCCGAACCGTCCGGTACCATCGGGTTTTTACGCAATGAAGGATTACTGAGCGTTTCCCGTTTATCCGTCTTCCTTCCTTTTCACTTATTGTCATACGACTTCTCATCAGCCCATCTGACTTGACTTATTGTTAAGAACCACTCTCCTTCCTTTTATGGAATACAATTAGATACTTAGTATAAATACGTCTTTAATATGTCCTGTACGTCAGATTGATAATTGACGTTGCTTGGCTCATTTCCCTTGCACTGAGTCGTCTCCGTTCTCTCCGGTTCCCTCCGGTACTCCGACTCGTCTTCCTCTATCGGGTACCTGCCGGTTAGGGTAGTCACTCACCCTTGACCCCCTGTGGTGTTGTGATCCTCCTCCGTATACGTTCCGGACCCTCCGGCTCTCCGACGCTCCGACATACCGGAGCCTCCGGTCGCTCGGTCATTTACCCTTCGGGTCCACCCCGGCTCGGTATATAACACTGTTGAAGAGCACAGGCCCACCCTTTGCAAGCTCGTGCACGGAGCACGGAGGGGGGGAGGGGGGGTCGGCAAGAACGGACCATGCACAGCCGATCTGCGCGATGGCACAGAGCCCGAGCGTGGAGCGTGCAGTGCGGTGGGCGACGGACCCAGCGCGGAGGCAGCGGTAGCAGAAGGGGACTGGCGCAGCTGCGAGGAGCACAAAGGCGGCAGGGGCGAGCGTGGACGCTGCGAAGCGCGAGGTGCCAACGAAGCGAAAGGTACCACTGCACCGGGGCACGAAGCCCGAGCGCGGGTGCACCCCGCGGATGCAGCAGAAGGGGAAGGGCGCGGCCGCGAAGGCGGCACGAGGGCGCACGCAGAGGGACACTGAAGCGGGCAGCACGTGGGGGACGCCGCGGCGTACACGTCGCCTTGCACTACTGTCCCGGGGCGAGCGGTTTGAAGGTGGTGGCCGACGTCGATGTGGTGGAAGGCACAGGGGTGGCGGCAGGGCGTGCGCACGGAGGATGCGAAGGCGACGGGGCGTGCACACGGAGGGACGCCGGGACGTGCGCGTTGAGGACAGCGGGGCAGCGGTGGATGGCGAGGGGGGCATGAAGCGGTAGCGACGGCGACGGTGGCCCGTGGGGTGTGCGTGAAAAACAGCAAGGGTGCTGTACGGTCAGCGGCAATGGGTGGGGTGCGCACAAATAACAGCAGGGGCGCTGTAGGGTCGGTGACGGCAGTGCATGCACCGAGGACAGCAGGGGCGGTGGGCGCAGGCACGGCAGCGGAGGCGACGGCGGTGGGTACAGAGACGGTGGGTGCAGAGACAGCAGGATGGGAATAAGACCGCCACCAAGCACGGGGACGGTGGACACAGCGTCCCCGCCCACGGGGGCAGACAGCACAGCGGCGTTGGGTGCACGAGGAGCACAGGGCGGCACAGAAAATGGTGTGAATCGCATACCCCTGCGATGTGCACTGCTCCAAGTAACCAGATTCCAGCCTAGCCCCGGCCCTCCTCCCTGTTGAGTGGAACGTACTGCTAGGGACACGGTACCGGTCAGTTAGACCCGCCAGGGGGCAAGGCGCGGTGGCGCGAGCGAGGTACAGGCACGCGCTGCTGCACGAGTGCACGAGCGCGAGAGAGCGAGGTATGGCGGTCATCCCAGCGGATGTGGAGGCCATCGGCAGCAAGGGCGACAGGGCGAACGCGGGGAACGTCGAGCGGGCTGGGTACGTGGTAGGTGCGACAGGCAGCAGCGGCAAAGGAGGCGGGAAAAAGGCGCGGAAAGGCGCCAAAGCGTGCTGGTAGAGGGCAAGGATAACGAGGGGAGGTGGCCAAGATGGAAAGAAACTGAGAGGACCCGTAGAGGAGTGACAGAGAGCAGTGGAGAGCAGACACGCTGGCGGTGGTCAAATGGGGAATGATGGCACGATGCTTCTTGCCTTCTTTCCTTCGCCTCCGTCATGACCTATTAGATCAATTCTACTAACGCGAAGATTTGACCTAAGAAACCTTGTACGTAAGTGCGCCGTCACTCCCTGGGGTGTCTGGACCCCTATGAGTGCAGGGTGTTTGATTTCTGCTACATCTTCCTTTTCTGAGTATCTGCCCAGCGTGTGCTCAAGGCACTGGACACGAGGGACACGAGGAACCAACTGTAGGTTGGTGACGAGTGTCCGCAAGCTGAAAATGATATTATTAATTCGGAAGTTGAGAAACCACCTACAAGTGCAGGATGCTCAATTTGCCCTGATCTTTGCTCTTTTTCTCTGTTGCTGCAATATAGTTTTGCTCTCCAAAAAAATTATCAATTAACCATTCAGTCTTTTATCGCTCCTCATGAGCTGTTCAATTCTCAGCAAGTTCTCAGATCAAAATTCTTCAGTGGTCAATTTCTTCTGCACACAAGAAACTACCTATGAGTACACATGATTTCCTGCTCACCCTTCCTTCCTCTCCATTGATTGAAATGTCATGCCCATAGGTGGGTACTGTTTCATGTACAGCTCATATTTTACTTTTCTCAAGTGATTCTGGACAGCTACGAGTGCAGGGTGTTTGAATTCTGCTCCATCTTCCTTTTCCGAGTATCTGCCCAACGTGTGCTCGAGGCACTGGAACACGAGGGACACGAGGAACCAACCGTAGGTTGGTGACGAGTGTCCGCAAGCTGAAAATGGTATTTTCTGGGTCTTTATTCATTGCTCAATAGACCAAAGGATATCTGATTGTTGCCACTGAGTATTATCCTGAGTTTAGTTCTCATCAATGACATGGACTCCAATTCTTCGTAGCGGAGCACGAGTCCCTGCTAGTCGAAAATATCTCAAATTGAGCGCTTAACCCACCTTATACTCATCCAACCATGGCCTCAGCTCAGCTTGCCACTTTCTCCTTCCCTGCCATCGACAATGAGCCCATGGCAAGTCTATTTTTCTTTCTTCTTCTCTACTGACATTCTCCCAGCGTTCCTATGCAGTGTATGCACCCGGCTCGCCAGAGCGTAACGCTCTCCAGGCCGCGATTACGCAGATGCAGGCTGATCTGCCCTTCGAAGTGCCCTGTGTTATCAACGGAAAGCGGGCGCGCGTCCATCTCCAAATAATTTATCTGCGATCTCAATGTGCTTCAGGTAAAAACGGGCAAGCTGGGGTCTCAGCCCATGCCCCACGACCACGCGAACAACCTCTGCATCTATCACGAAGCCGATGCGGCTACCGTCACCCAGGCCATTGACGGCGCGTTGGCCGCGAAATATGAGTGGGAGTCCATGCCCTGGAACGATCGTGCCGCCATCTTCCTCAAGGCGGCGGATCTTGTTTCCGGCAAGTATCGGTACAAACTCATGGCCGCGACCATCCTCGGACAAGGAAAGAATGCCTGGCAAGCAGAGATCGACGCGGCCGCGGAGGTGCGTCCCTCATTGCCGTCATACAATTCAATTTCAATGGTTGCGGCTAGTTGACTGATTTCCTGAGATTCGGCATCAAGTTTGTCCAGGATCTATATGCCCAGCAACCAACCAAAAACTCTGCGGGTGCGTGGAAGTAAGTGCAAGTACGCCGGTAAACCGCCGTCTCTGACATGACTGAAGCCGCGTCGAGTACCGTGCCCTGGAAGGTTTCGTGCTTGCCATCTCCCCCTTCAACTTCACCGCCATCGGCGGCAACCTTAACGCGAGTACGTACAAGCTCCTGTTTTCTCCTTTGCATGCCAATTCCTCGGCACCCACAGCGCCCGCAATGGTCGGAAACGTCGTCGTCTGGAAGCCCTCACCCATGGCCACATACTCCAGCTACATCATCCAGATCTTCCTGGAAGCTGGTGTCCCTCCTTCCGTCATCCAGTTTGTTCCTGGCCCGCCTGAGATCGTCGCCCAGCAGTCGATCAAGCACCCCATGTCTGCCGCCCTCAATTTCACCGGCAGCACGTTCGTGTTCAAGCAGCTCTGAAGACATCGCCGCGAACATGGACGTGTACAAGGGGTACCCCAAAATCGTCGGCGGGACGGGCGGGAAGAATTTCCACGTTGTACACGAGAGCGGAGAGATCCGGAACGCCGTGATCCAGACGATACGGGGCGGCTTTGAGTACCAAGGCCAAAAATGCTCTGCTTTGTCGCGGTTGTACGTTTCGTCCTCGGTGTGGTGTGGTGGGTTCAGGGACTAGCTGCTTGCGGAGATTGCCAAGATCAAGGTCGGCAGCCCTGATGACTGATCCAACTATATGGGTCCCGTTATGTTCGGCCGTGCAAACTTCATTTGAAGGTATACTGACGGCGGTATAGCGGTCGTCCTGCGTATGACAAGATCATGAGCTACCTCGAAAAGGCGAAACAGACCGGAGGGGAGATCCTGATCGGTGGAACCGGTTTGTTTTCTCCCCTGTTTTTCGGGATAGGCCAACATTTATCTTTTCAGGTGACGACTCGAAGGGCTACTTTGTCAAGCCGACCGTTATCCTCACCAAGGACCCTAACTCGGTTACCATGGTGGAGGAGATCTTTGGCCCTGTCATTACCGTTCGTCCTCGTCGTTCCCAGAGTATCGCTTTCTGACTCTTTTCTCGCAGGTTTGTGTACGAAGACTCAGGATACGAGAAGACGCTCAAGCTGATCGACTCGACATCGCAATACGCACTGACGGGTGCCATGTTCGTCGAACCTCCCTCGTTCTAAATAGTATCCTGACGCCTGCAATCGCAATAGCTTCGCGTCCTCGCACGCCGCCCTGATCCAGGCGACCAACGCCCTCCGCAACGCCGCAGGGAACATCTACTACAACGAAAACTGTACGGGGGCCGTCGTTGGGCAGCAGTCGTTCGGCGGTGGGCGCGCGAGCGGCACGAACGACAAGGCCGGCAGCATCAGCATCTTCTACCGGTTCGTCAGCCCGCGCAGCATAAAGGTGTGGGCTTGGAGGATTATATATATCCCAGTAATTTGGTGTAGGGTGCTTGTTGCGAAACAAATGACAATGTAATAATTGAATCGTGATCCACGAAACTGCCGTGCGGAAAAAGCGGGAAATTTTACGAGTACTTATGTAATAAGTTCTCGTTCTTTTCTAAAAGTTTACATGGGGTTTTCATGAGCTGCGTGAATCATCAGTTACACTTTTCCAGTAGAAGGAAAATAGTGGCTGTGTTGAAGTCTTTTTTGGAGATTCTATTAGATTTTTTGTGACTACCTAGTGGCTGTGCTCTCGGCCAATGCCGAACGTACTTCTGACGTCCGCAGGCGCTGGTTCGAACCTGGGGATTGGATTCCTTTTTCCGTCAGTCTTTTTCCTCATGGTCAGTTAATTACATATTACCTTTGAATCTTTATGTACTTATGGACATCTGACACACACACATTATCAGCTTGTCCAGATGTTGGGTAGTTATAATAACTTGTCCCTGGCCTTCAATTTTGTTTGGCCCAAGCCAGAAAATTGCATCAAATACTGCCGTGGCTTCTTGGTCTTCAGGCCAAAGCCGGGGCAAGCCAGAGGTTGACTTCTGGCCTGGCTTGGAGGAGTTTTCAAGCCAAAGGGCCAAAGCCATGGATGTCGGGCCAAGCCAAAGCCAGACTATCACTAACTAGCTTGCAATGAAGAGTCTGGGCCATTATGTTATGTTTATCAGTTGATTTGTTCTGCCTAACATTGGATCACCATCATTAAGCTTTCACAATTGCCGTTTTTGCTCCCCTACCCACAAGAGGGACTGAAAAAAAGGGATCAAAAGGGGCTACATGTGGTTATTTTCTTTCAAAAAGGGCACAGTCTTTGTTTCGTTTATCTTCCTTTTTTCGTGGTGGTTCCCTTCCCTAACTTGGTTCTTGTTAAGTTACATTGTTCCCCACCCCTCAAATGTACCCTGAACAGGCCATGTAGCCCTTGAAACATCCGAATATTCTAGATGAAATATAAGTTCCGTAGGGTTCCCTTTTTCTCTCCTTTTTTTTTTTTCAAAATACCTGTTCACAGTAACTCAATTTTGTTCCCATTTTACCTTATTTTTTTCTGATTTTCATCTAACTTTGAACATAAGAAACTGATTTTTTGGATCTGGGATCTTCTTATACCTCTGAATGGAAAAGCAAAACAAAAACCTTGATGAAAGTTGGTGGGAACATCAAAAAGGAGAGAGAAAAAGGATTACTGTGAATGATCCTATTTAGGTATTGTGGATTATATCCGTCTTCTACTACTGGATGTTCTGCACCCCAGTACCCAAATCTGTCTGTTGCAGCCCTTGTCTGACTGTAAGGATATCTTACTCACTGCCGTGCGTGCCGCTACTACGTACCATTGCTTACTATATTCCATGTTACCATCATTTTGTGTAGTTTCGTTTCGCAGTGTCAGCTCAGGTAATCTTGGACCCAACGCTGACGCTGCCCATTCTAATATAGAACCTGGATCAGTTCAGTCGGGTTTGAGATATAAGTTACTCACAACCCTTATACTGACTCAAGAACAAGTCGTGGAAGGCTAGGACACACTTTTTGGTGGCAGGCGTTTGTTTAACCTGCTCGCTACACCTGCAACGAAAATGTGTACTGTTGAACGCCCACCTTTGCAAAACAAAGTATCAATTTCTGATGGACTCAGTTCTGCTCCAAATTGTCTAAAAAGATACACCTAGATTCCTGGGAATCCAGAGCGTCCCCTGTATTTTAGTTTGAGTTGATTAAGGCAGTATTTATGTCACAAAGTCATTCAACTTTTTTGCCAAGGTGGAATGTACAATCAAGCTTCTGACTGCCTGTTCCTCTTTTTCCCATTCTGAGGTGTGTGTGTTGCTGGTGGATTAATTGAACGTCCCTTGGTATACCATGATCCTGGTTTGAAAATTGAGATTTTGGGAATTTCCAGTCACATGGTTATCTTATTAAAAAAATACAAGTACGAGTTTTGCCGGGCTATGCTATGGCCCACACCCCAAGTAAACTGGCCGTGGATAGCCATCGATGGGACACGCCGGTGAAAAAAATTCAGTCCGCAGCTACATAGTAGGCATCCGCATGAGTCTTGCCATGCATATGCAAAGCGCCGGTCTAAATTCCATCAACCCCGTGGCGGGTCTTACTACACGAAATGCCCCAGACGTTCAGGTGTGATCTCTGCGTTTTTTCTGGTGTACACATCACTGATCATCACGGACCACACCGAACGTCTGGGTTACCGAGACATGGTCTTGCGTTGTTAACACATCCTCATCATGGCCAGGTTCCTCCCCAGCCGCGGTTACGAGGATAACAATCTCTGTAGTGGTCGTTTAATTGATATCTCAGAATTGTGATTTTTTGACGTGTGACCAGAAAATGTGATGTGATAGTGACTTGAAGTTGGGGGTTATCCTCTCCACGGCGGCTGGCGGATAACATCTGTAAATAGCATAGCCACAATTTCGAGAAATGCCAGAGAAAATCGGCGAGGCTTCTTCAACATGACATATAAAATTATATGAGTGGTTCAAGATACATACCAGAATTAGAAAAATGCCTGGCTAGAGTTAGGGGCTCATCTGGCCTGTGCATAAAACTCGCTAAGGCAAACACACACAGAAATCACCTTTTCTTGCGGCTATTAGCATAATGTCATATTTTAAAGCTCAAATCTTTTCGGGAGTCACTTATATATGCTCATACTGTATGAAGTTGTAGGGGAGCGACGGCTGGAGGACCGTGACATTCCCGTCGCCTTATTTTTAGGCGACGGGGCCACCGTGATCGTGACCGTCGCGTAAAATAAGCGACGCCGTCAAAGCGCGCCGGCTCGGTCCCATTGTGTTATCTGTAAAGGGAAATTCCAGCACAAAGGATAGTGCTGAAGCCACCAGGAAAAAAAATGCACATACATAATTCTGGGGATAATTATGGCCCTGGGGACGAAGAGTAGAGGGCTTGGTGGCCTCATAGGAATTTTTACGAATTTTTTTCAATGTCACGAATTGTTTGAAGCGACGGCCCCATGGTGACCGTGACCCCGCCACGCGAATAGCGACGCGACGGGGGCAGCGTGACCGTGACCGTCGCTCCCCTACAACTTCATACAGTAGATGACATCTGAGTATGCCAGCCATTTTATATCGAAGTGATTAAGGCCACAACAGATTTTCTCTAGCATTTCTTGAAATTGTGGCTATGCTGTTTACAAATGTTATCCGCCAGCCGCCGTGGAGAGGCTCACCCCCAACTTTCTGTCACTGTAACATCACACATAACACGGTCCGAAATTTCCGCTGTCAAGATTTCTCTGTATTAAATCAAAACTACCGCTACTGAGATTGTGAGCCTCGTAACCGCGGCTGGGGAGGAACCTGCATCATGGCTGGACCATGGTGCAGCCCATCGCCGGAAAAAGCCGTTTGATACGCGCGCATCGCTCCCTTGATGCAATCACCGCGGCCACTCGTCCGTGCACCCAGAAAGGTAATTTATCATTTTTATGCAACTCGCTTTTTTCCCTCGCAATTTCTCGATCCTTGATTAAATATTCGGTAGTTTCAATGCAATTTCGATTCTCGAATCACTCGCGTACATCTCTTCAGGTTCTTCCTGCAGAACGAGCGCGATGAGGATCGTTCGGGCAATTGCCGCGCGGACACCGTCGTCGAGTCTCTCACCCGACCGAGTTCGGCTTCTACCTCAGGTGCGCTCTCGCCTTTGCCCTCATGATTCCTCGCTCACCTCGATACAGTCGCACGGAGGTCTGCTCGGGACTAGTCGTCCGGCCCGTTATTTGGTGCTCTACGATGTGAGTCTGCAGCGATCCTTTTGCGCGTAACACCTGGTCCACCGCTAGGAAAACCACTTCAGCGCCGAGACGCTGCAATCTCTGTCCTTTGCGTTGTGCCATATCTACGCCCGCTCCCCGCAGTCCGTCTCCATCCCGGCGCACGTCTATTGTGCGTCACCCCATCCCTATCCCCACCTTCCCATCTCTGAGTATATCTCAGATGGCAGGAGCTCGACGTACAGATGCAGCTCTCGGCGATCGGGTCCCAGAAGGGCGTCGGCCAGAGCGAACGTACACAGTGGAAGCGGCCAATTCCGCAAATGGAGACTCCAGTTCTTGGCCATGTTCCTCGACATTGCTGAATGAACCCTGCGCTACAGGAAGCCGGCAAGAAGAACGGGAAGCGTGATATATTACCGAACCAGTGAAAATAGGTAGGAACGAAGTGCGCAAACGAGTCGAGGTGATCAGTCGTCTTCGAGGATCCCGAGGTGATGTGAAGATGCGCATATCCATGTATCATGCACTGTCGCATCAAGAGGTCCGCGGCGACTCGTATCACCTTTCGATCTGAACAAACTTGACAGTGGGTTCGAAGCCCAAGTCGGCGTGGACGCGGAGGGGGAGGAAAACCAATGTGAAAGGGCTGAGGGGCCTATGTCCCGGTTGCCTGCCTAAAGGGCAACAAATCTTTTGACGTCAGGGAGGACGATTCGAATGATGACTTAAAAAGCAATGTGGCAATGGGACGGAAGGAAAGACGGTTGTAAAGGAATACAAACTAACGTGGTTCAATGCAGAAAGCTTCCGAGACGTATCCCCAGTAGTCTCTGCTGATTGTGATATCCATGCCTCGATCTCTGAGGAGTTCCGTCCTGTGAAGAATAGTTGGTGACGGTGGCCATTGGCTGGAAACCAACGTGATAGACCGCAGCCGTGCAGCCTCCCAGTCCGATGATTCTATCGGAGTGATGAGATCGTCGAGGGCATCATCTTCCAGTTGGAACGCTACAGATTCCAAAGCCGGCGCCAGTTTGGAGCCGGAACCTAAAAAGTTGCGGACCAAATCGACAGGGAGAGGAGAGAGGAAACCGAGGAATTTGATTGTTGGGACTGCTCTGACGATACCTGCGAGGTTGGGAAGAGCTCCGCCACCCATTATGACCAACTTTTCCAGCCGAGGGAGGCGGAAAAGCAAGGGAAGGTCCTGGTGAACTTTACAATGGCAATATAACTCCGTGAGCGAGGGCGTCTCTAGGCATGCCAAAAATCCGTGATGCGAAAGGGAGAGTCGGAGGAGGTGGGGCAGCTGGGTGAGGGTGCCTGAAGGGGTGGACTCGTTATCCACACGTATGTCCAAAGTGCACTCTACAAGGTTACAGCAGGATCGGAGCGCATGGAGATGTCCATTCCAGGTGTCGCTCGCCCCATATCTCGAGAGTTGGAACCAAGGCAACTCCATAGTGACAGGGCAGCTCCACATTTCCCTGTTGACGAATGCCGCCTCCAAGTTCGGAGCACAGGCAAACATATCCAACAAGTCGGAAGCAGGGAAATCAGTCTGAAAAAACATCTCAATGGTCAAGGTCCGCAACATTGGGAGCCGACGCTGAATGTGCTTCTGGATGCTGGAATATAATTCTTCGGGGCCATTGAGTGCTACTGTTTCCCAGCGCACAGAATACTGAACAATAATGTCGAGGAACTGCTTTTCTTCTGGCTCAAAGATTGTAACGTCTTCACAATCAAAAGCGATGTGCAACGGCAGATTCCCGGTTCGGCTAAGCTGGGTTTCAAGGCTCAACCTATCGGTAGGCCGAAAACGGTCGATCACGATCGTGGTCCAAAAGCATGGTTGGGATAAAGCGATGGTCCGCCAACGAGCGCAAACTGCGCTGACACGCCACGGTGCTGATTCGGCGTAGCGGCGATATGGAGGCATAGTGTAGGTGAATATGAGGGACAGAATCTCTATTGGCATGCGACGTAGCGGAGAGAGGGCACCCTCGTGTTTGTGAATTTGGATGTCCAGTGATTCACGTTCCGCGAGAAGTTTGTCCACATTATCCACAGTCTTATCCAAGGAAGATTGAAGAAGCGCGATTTGTTCGTTTAGAATAATCTTCTGGGCGCGCGCCCTGGATATGAAGTCGCGGATAGAGGGGATCTGGGATTCCGCGGGTGGGTCATTGGTTTCCAGTATTTCGCTGGGGACCGGGGTCGTATTGGGGTCAAGCATGCTGGACGAGTGGCGCGGATTCAGTGTCGGAGCACAGAAACAGGAAAGGACAGACAAATTCAAAGCCGGCGCTCGGAATTATGAATGTATTTGCACCTCGCCGCGGTTGTTGATCAGCGCTGAGGCGTGAAAGTGTGGCAGTGCGACTCCCGGCCCGGTCTGGCGACTCTGTCTTCCTTCACCACTTTGCCTGGACATCGCTTTCAAGCCTCGACCTGCATCTGGGGGTGAGAGGACCTGGTCTACAGAAGGATCTGGAATCGCTGGACTTCTCGGACCCTGAATACGTTCAAGGGAAGGCGGCAACAACTGGGCTCCCATTGTGTATACGTTCCCTGGAGGATCCTCGGCCATCGACGCCGTGATAATCATCTCGCTCATTGAGTACAAAATACCAGCAGCCGACTAGGTCCGACGTTTTGGCGTCGGGACGCCGGGCTCCTATTCTAGTTGGCTGGGGGTGCTCACATCGTTTAATTTCGGGTCTCTGCGTGCTATTGCTATAAGTGCTTCAAGGTTCAAGGAAGGGGCCATTTCCTTGACATCGCGGGGCCCTTGCAATTTTGGTCCTCCTCGTGTCCCGCCTACGTCGCCTGACCATCAAGCCTGTTCTTACAAGTGGCACCACTTCCTGATGCGTTTTATTACAACGTCCCCCCATTTGCACTTTTTTTCTCAGTAGAGCGTCGCGTTGACGTAGTTATGAAGGGGATTGAGGATTTGTTGCACGAGGGCGTTTGCTCTTGTGGCTGTCGCGGATAAATTTACGGGCGGGTATAAAGGCGTGCCAAGACCTCTCTCAAAATCCAAGACTCCCAGTTCTTCATGAGCACGGATACTCGTCGAACAGACGCTGCAACGTCCCTGCGCAGCTTCCTTGTGGCCGCCACCCCCACCCATACCATCGGTCGTTGGCGCCATACTGGGGTGTACTAGGAGGTAGGTCTCTTCGGAGATTTTCAAGAGTTTGGTGAACTAACGTGGCACAGCTAGATGTTCCCCAAGCCGCGTCACCGTTTGAACACCAAATCTCGCATGTCTTTCATTTTTTTCTAAGCTGTTTGCGACGTAGGTTGGGCGGATCATCGTGGATTATGTTTCGACTTTTCGTGGGACGAATGCAGGTGTACGGTTGCACAAGTGGTAGTACATTGAATTATTGATGTTGTGGTTGTTCAGACAATATGCAAAGATGGCGTCTACGATCGTCCGCCGGCGCCACGGGTCCCATCGCCCCCTCTCGACACGTTGCTGCCCGTGAACGTCGAAGACGCGACGCCGTCCGTCCCCTGCTCGCGCCCCTTCTCGAGGATAATCTTGCAGACATCGACGTCTTTATGTGTCTCGAAGACGGTGTCGAGCTGCTGGTTCGAGGCTTTGCCGAGCAGTCCCTGCGCCCCTTGGCCCGAGTAAAATACGTCGAACGCTGTGAGATCAAGATCAGATTTCGGCTCGTGTGACGAGGGTAAGAGGCATACAATCGAGGACCTGGGCGAGTGGTATCGTGCCACGTTCGTCGGACTGTTTCCATTTCTTATACTGCGCGCGAAAAAAAGACTCTGTGAGCAAGATCGGAGGAGATCGGTTAGAAAGACGACCAACCTCTTCGGTGTCGACGACGACGGTGTACTCCTCGGTGGACTGGGAGTCGGGCTTGTAGATAACTTTGCTTGTCTTGGCCATGATGGTGAGGGTGTAAAGAGAGTTATTGAGAGTGATTTGGTGGGTGGTTCGTATGGTACAGTTACGCCTCAGTGTGACCTTTATATAGTGACTCCGTCGGGACTCGGCACCGCATGACATCACCTTGCTTGACGTCACGCGACCAACTCCATCTTGGCACGAAATTCGAGCTGGCGAGACGAAGGAGCGTGCATGCGCGTCACTATGGGAGAAGGGACATGCGAAGCGCCGCAAAAAATCCGTGCGAATCGATGGCTGCAATGCGAGTTTCGGGCTCGGTCTTCGAATTGGCTTCTGGACAGATCCATGATTCCAGGCAAGAAATTACTAGATCTGGAGCAGTCCAGATTCATTCGGGTTGAGCCGTGAGACGGAAGGACCGGAAAAGTACAGCCACAGAAATTGACAACGAAAAACCCAAGTTCATCGAGGCCTGAATGATACTATTTGAGACCCCCTACCTGGCCACCCCACCTAGTTGGCCACCTGGGAGCTAGAAGGCCAGAACTTGATAATCATCACGGGGTATAATACACGAACAGAGTACGACCTCCAGTGAAGGTCCAGACCAAATTTCAGCCGAAAGTGATGGGTTGATCGAAAGTCACGGCATCACGGATCGGCATCCGGGGCTTGGGGACATCAGTTTCTTGCCATCGCCTCACTTGCCGTGGCCATTTCTCCACCATTTCTTCGTCGATCCACGACTTTTGGGGCTCGTTCTGATCCCCCGATGCTGGGCCTCTGCCTTAGATGCTACTGGATGGCAATAGCTCCCAATACTGTTGCTACGCACTCAGGGAAGCACAACTGCTTTTCTTTAGTTAGCCATGCTGGCCACCATTGCGGTACATGATACCACCATGCTATCGGTCTGGAACCTTACAGAGTACCTCTCACTATCCAATACTTTATTCTGAGAGGTATTTCAAAATTTTATCCATTCACCTCCAATGGCTCTGCAGATCATTATCTCAAACCACCTAATTTTGGTCTTGCCAATAGTCAGATTTTTTGGAGGAGCTACCAGCATCTTGGAATGGAGTTGGGTGCTCAGGTACGTTGAAATACTTTCCATCAAGTAACCTGAACTTTAATTTGGCCCATATAGGTGTTTCTTCTACTTGTAGGATGCTCATTCATTTCATGACCCTGATTTTGTTGTTTCGCATCCGTCGGACCTCAATTTTCTGGCCTTTTGTATGCTTCATATATACACCAGAACTGTGTGAGATAGTTGATATGATCTCCCTCTATGACTTAGAGCGCAAGTGGGGGGCATTTGAGACCTCAGGCCATTATTTAACGGGGTGGCCAACTAGCCTGTTATTTGGCCATGTTGTACTGCTACGCAAAATAAATTCACTGTGCACTCAAATGTTGGGATATTCGAGAATTTAGGGTCTTGAATCCTTCCTAGGAAGCATGCCTTCATTCTGACACAGCTGGGCACGCGGAGGGCCAGCAGATAGGTTGAGATTGAGGCATGAATGCTTAGGTGGCCAGGTAAGGGGTTGTTACATGCATGCAAAATGTGTGTAATCATGTATATATAGTCTGCAGCCTATGACAGGATTAACCTGTCATAGTGGCCTTTTGGCTCAGTTGGTAACAGTGTTAGCTTGCAGGCACGTTACATAACAGGGGTCAAATATAGTAGTATGAGTTCAGACGACCTTGATCCTTTGCGTTTGCCCTCACGGTAGACACCATCCTCCAGAAACTCGTTACCAGTCTGCCACGGCAATTCTAAGTGGCAAGCACTTTGCCGTAGGCAGACTATGAAAACCCAATCTGTAGAATACTCATCCACCAGATCCACCGGATCTGGCGGATGCTTTCGTGAAGGATCCCTTATGTCCTTCACGTCCCCATGACTACCTTCACAATATGGTCAAGACGTACCTTAACAATGTGCAAAGGACTGGAAGATTGAGTCCTGATCCTTCAGCCCTCACTTCCCTTCAGGAGTCCTGCCGGCCATTAGGATAACTCTATGTATGAACAATATACCGGGTCCTTCACAATCTACTCCCTCAAAGATAATCCTCTACCCTGAACGATATCCCCCGTCCTTCACGATTGTCCTACATACTCCCTTAAAGATAATCCTTTACCCTGAACAATATCCCCCATCCTTCACGGCTGTCCTACTCCCTTAAAGATAATCTTTTACCCTGAACGATATCCCCCGTCCTTCACGATCATTCTACTCCTCCTTAAAGATAATCCTTTGCCCTTAACAATATCCCCCATCCTTCACAATCATCCTACTCTCCCTTAAAGATAATCTGTTACCCTGAACGATATCCCCCGTCCTTCACGATCGTCCTACTCCCTTCAAGATCATCCCATTGTGCCCTGGTACCATTCACGATCCATCTGAGCCTTCAAGATAATGATTCTAGCACGGTAGCAGACTTGCCCGCCGAAAAACCCCTTTCAGTGAGGATCTTGGTACGTACTACCTTTGTATTTTTTGGTAGAGCGAGTGGTACCTGGTGTCAGGGGAACCCCCCACCGACGCCCCTCTGGTATCTCCCGATGGCACCATGCCTGTGATCAAGCCCGGGATCTCTGCCGATCGCTCCGGTCACATGTCTCTGTACAGTAGCTATTTAGACTCCGCTCTGGCGTGGGAATCCTCAGAGTTTCTTCTCTTTGGATCTCCCTCGCTAGGTGCGCTATACTTTCCTGTATCATTGTGTACTTATTCATATATTTTGGATCTCCCTCGCTAGGACTCTTTAGTATCCTCGGGCCTCGAGGTTGCCCTTACAGCAGAAGAAACTCTCTAAGGGATTAACTGGTCAAGATTGCGGGCTTTGGTGCGCCAGACTCGGACTCGGACAGCTCGTCTAGTACCCCAGTCACCCTTACCCCGAATCTTGCCCCCTCCTCCCTAGTCCCTGCTCCCCACGTCGCCATGCCCGACACGCCGGATCTCGAAGCGCGGATGTCTGCGATGGAGGGCATACTCGTACAGCTCCGAGACCACATTACCCAAAACCCTGCACCCCCGCCTGCCCCGTCCCTTGCCGCCCCAGCTCCGGACCTGGGTCCAGCGCTTTTTGCAACCCCCACCACAGGAACAAAATCGGTCCTCCAACCGAACCCCCCGTTCGTCTTTGACGGCGACCGGACCCAAGGCCGGGCGTTCCTCCACGCTGTCTGGTCTTATGCGGCGCTCATTCCTGAGGCGTTTGCAGTCAATGGAGTTGCTTCTGAAGAGCGGGTTGTTCGGTATGCGCTCTCGTTCATGGCCAAGGATGCCGCACAGACCTGGGCTGAACGCCACTCTGGCAAAACCCCGTTCCCCTTCCCTGACTGGAGCTCATTCGTCGCTGAGTTCAAGCTCCGGTTCGTCCAGGAGAATGAGCAGGACCACGCTCTCCTTCGACTCGAATCCACTGCATACCACATGGGCACCCGCGACGTCTTCCGGTACACGGACGAATTTGAGGACCTCGTCGACCTCGCTGGCTTCTCTGACCAGATCATCAAGGTCACGAAGTATCGCACCGGCCTTGACCCAGCAATTAACGTTGCTATTACTGGGTCAGGCGACGTTCCGGCGCTGGCAGACTACCCTGCATGGCGCTTGCGTGCCTACCGGCAGTACGAGTCGCAGGTGAGCGCACGCAAGCGCACCCCTGGGAGTTCTGGAAACTCCGTTCACGCTCAGCCGCTTGCTGGACGCTCCGTGTTCCCCACTGGCCGCATTCCTGTTCCTTCGGTACAAGGCCCAGTTGCTGCCACAGCCCCGCAACCCCGCACTGCCGCTCCAGTGCTGCCACCCCCAGTTCCGATGGACATTGACCGTGCGCGGGCCCGAGGTACACCCCGCCGAGGATGCTTCCGTTGCGGCGATCCAAACCACTTCGCCCGTGACTGCACTGCTCCGATCGACATCCGGTCGATTGATATCCTCGATGAAGTGGTCCAGCAGCTCGATGGCCCGCTGCTAGAGGAGCTCCTGGCACGCCTTGCATCCGCTGAGGTTGCGGCCGACGCCCAAGCCACAGCAGAGCCAGAGGATTTTGCCGTCCGCGGCGAGTGAGCAGTGCGCCCTCGTTCGCGTCCCATAATCGCTTCTCTGTCCTGTGTAACGAGTCTGACAATGCATCTCTTACACCCACGGAAGCGATAGACGCACCTCCTGATCCAAACCCCCAGGTGGCTAAAAATAGCGATGATGTAATGGGGGAAGTCTACTTTTGCCCTATCCCTCTTGCATCATGCTGTGCAACATCCGCTCCACCTCCCCCTGTGCCGGCCCGGGCCACCCCTATCTTTGATGACCCCCTCCGCTTGCGTCGTAAGCCTATGTGGGAGCGCAAGCTCCCCAAAAGCTTCACAATCGCCGCTGAGGCCGGTGCAAATTCCTTTCATCTACCCCTCGAGATAGAGTCCACCCATGATGCCGTCAAACTTTCGCTGTCCGGACTTGTGGACTGTGGCGCTACCTCCGACTTCATTGACTCGGAGTACGCTGCAGAAAACAAGGTCCCGCTCCGCCGGTTATCTCGTCCCATCCTGGTCTTCAACGTTGATGGTTCTCCAAATGAGGCCGGGGCTATCCGAGAGGTTGCGGACCTCATAATCCGGTACAAGTCACACAGTGAGCGCACGGTACTGGCTGTCACCCGTCTCGGCAAGCAGAAGCTCATCCTCAGGTTCTCCTGGCTCCGGAAGCACAACCCGGAGATCAACTGGGAAACCCGCGAGGTTAAAATGAGTCGATGCCCCTCGGTCTGCACGACCTGCCGCGACGAGTTGAAGGTCGAGCGCCAGCATGCCAAAACTGCCGCTTCGATCCTGAGGCAACTCCGTGCTGGTCCGGTTCCTCATATCTGTGCTGTAGACACAGACCTCCGCTCCGGCGAGGATGACGATGACGAGTTTGAGGATGAGCTACCGGAGCTGTCTCCGGACGACTCCGATGATTCCGACGATGAGGACGACCCGATCGAGGATGGGGATCGCATTTTCTACACCACGTTCTCTCCTCCAGAAGACATCCGGGCCACTGCCACGGTTTCGCAACGCCTGGCAGAGGCCCACGCCAAGAACTCTGCATCCGGTAAGGAGCCACTTCCTGAGTGGGTGCGCGAGTTCGAGGATGTCTTCAATCGGGAGTCGTTTGACTCATTACCGGAGCGCCGGACCTGGGACCATGCTATCGAACTCGTTCCGGATGCGAAACCTGCCAACTGTAAGGTCTACCCAATCTCACCCCTCAAGCAGCGCGAGCTCGACGCGTTCATTGAGGAGGGCCTTGCGACCGGCCGGATACGGCCATCAAAATCTCCGATGGCATCTCCGGTCTTCTTCGTCAAGAAGAAGGACGGAGGTCTCCGGTTCGTTCAGGACTACCGGGCGTTGAATGCAATGACCGTGAAGAACCGGTACCCCCTTCCGCTGATCAACGACCTCATCAATCGTTTGAAAGGCGCCCGGTTCTTCACAAAACTCGACATTCGGTGGGGTTTCAACAACGTCCGGGTCCGAAAGGGCGATGAGTGGAAGGCCGCATTCCGGACTAACCGGGGACTCTTTGAACCCCTGGTGATGTACTTCGGCTTGACGAACTCCCCTGCGACCTTCCAGACCATGATGAATGACATCTTCCAGGATCTCATCATGTCCGGAGACGTCATGGTATACCTCGACGATATTCTCATTGCCCACTCAGACCTTACCCGGCATCGCGAGACCGTCCGGGAGGTGCTCCGGCGGCCGGGAGCACAAGCTGTACTTGCGCCCGGAGAAGTGCGAGTTTGAGAAATCATCAATTGAGTACCTTGGTGTCATCATCTCACACAACCACGTCGAGATGGACCCAGTCAAGGTCGCTGGGGTCGCCGCATGGCCTACTCAGGAGAACAAGAAGGATGTGCAGCAGTTCGTTGGCTTCACAAACTTCTATCGCAGGTTCATCCGTGGTTTCTCTGATATTGCCTGGCCACTCTTTGACCTCACGGCGAAGGGCAAGGTATGGGCTTGGACTGCCGTTGAGGCCATCGCCTTCCAAGCTCTCAAAGATGCGGTCACCTCTGACCCCGTCCTCATCCTTCCAGATGAGTCCCGGATGTACCGACTAGAGGCAGATAGCTCCGACTTTGCCTCAGGAGCCGTTCTCTCGCAAGAAGGCTCTGATGGAAAGTGGCACCCTGTGGCGTTCTTCTCCAAAAGCTTGTCACCGGTCCAGCGCAACTACGAGATCCACGACAAGGAGATGCTCGCAATCGTCCGAGCGCTCGAGGAGTGGCGACACTTCCTCGAGGGCTCGCAGCATCCGGTTGAGATCTGGACCGACCACAAGAACTTGGAGTACTTCCGGAAGTCGCAAAACCTCAACCGAAGACAGGCACGGTGGTCGCTGTACCTGTCTCGGTTCGACTTCACGCTTCATCACAAGCCCGGAAAGCTTATGGGACGTCCAGACGCCCTCTCTCGGCGGCCAGACCATGGGTCAGCTCCGGACAACCAGGACGTCACCCTCCTGAGTCCGCAGCTCTTCCACCTCCGTGCAATCGAAGGCCTTGCTGTCTGTGGTCCAGAGGTTGCAATCCTCTGCGACATCCGAGAAGCTCTCGCTGGCAAACCAGACCTTGAAGACCCCGTCACTCTCGCGGCCCGGGAACTTCTCAAGGTTCGGGGTGCTCGCTCCTCCCAGAGCGCTGAGTGGCACGTCTCCTCCGGTCTCCTCTATTTCCGTGGCAAGCTTGTTGTCCCTCGAGACAACGACCTTCGTCGCCGGATTCTGGAGCAGCACCACGACACCCGGATTGCCGGTCATGCCGGTCGCTTCAAGACATTGGAGCTTGTCTCCCAGAACTACTGGTGGCCCCAGTTGTCTCGACATGTCGGCCGGTATGTGGCGACCTGCGACCTGTGCTGCTGCACCAAGGCGCTCCGGAAGCTTCCGGTTGGAGAACTGCACCCAACGGAGATTCCTCCAGAGCGCTGGCACACAGTTTCGGTGGACTTTGTTGTGGAGCTCCCAGAGGCGCATGGCTACGATGCCATCATGGTCGTGGTCGATGTTCTCGGTAAGCGCGCTCACTTCAACGAGTGCACTACCCACATCAGCGTCATCGGGGCTGCCCGGTTGTATTACCGGAACGTCTGGAGGCACCATGGTACGCCAGAGAAGTACATCTCTGACCGTGGTCCACAGTTCATCGCGGAGTTCACCACAGAGCTTTGGCGCCTCATTGGAATCACTCTGGCAACCTCCACTGCGTACCATCCGCAGACTGACGGGCAGACCGAGCGCGTTAACCAAGAGATGGAACAGTTCCTGCGTATATTCACCAATTATAAGCAGGACGACTGGGACTACCTCTTGCCGGCCGCAGAGTTCGCCTACAACAACCACATCCACTCTTCAACGCAGCAGGTCCCGTTCATGACCGACACTGGGCGGCTCCCCCGGATGGGGTTTGAGCCGACCAGAGTACACTCGAAGGTGGAGTCAGCAAACGAATTCCGCGACCGGATTGCCTCTGGCGTCTCTGAAGCCCGAGCCGCACTAGTGAAGGCTAAGGAGGAGTACAAGCGGTACTACGACCGCAGGCGCACCCCAGCTCCGGACATCAAGGTTGGTGACCGTGTCTGGCTTTTTTTTTTTTTTTTTTTTTAATCAGTTTTATTTCCCCTCTGTCGCGTACGATATGGTAGGGATCCCTCTGTACATCAGTAGTTATGTTGTAGTAAGGTGTTCTGCTCTATGTGTTATGTAAATGCGGCAAGCACTGGGTGCGCGCGGAGCGCGCACCAAGCGGGGATGTCCCGCAGAATATATAGCCAAAATGGCAACTATGTAAGTAATTAGAGTAAAGGGGCGGAGGAGAGTACAAAGAAGAGGGGGAAGCATACGGCTTGCAAACAGAGAATTCGGATCAGGAACGAGGGCGGTATCGGGAAGTACGGCAGTGCGTCCCGAAAAAGAAAGCACCTGATGAGAGCATCCGTCGGGCGGCACCGGCGTCGCTGAACGTCAGCCTCATAGACAGTTTCTCCCGGCTCGTGAGATCCGCATTGCGACAGAGGACGCGGATCGCCTTCACCTCCGTCGCGCCATTACCGGTGCTCTCGAGAGCTGCCCAGAAATCCTCCCGTTCGAACTTTAGAGAGTCCACGAGAGGCCGTGCCGGGATGTCATGAACGACCACCTGAACCCAGGGAGAGTCGGTCTCCAGAACTGCTGGGCCAAGGAATTGCCCGCACTCCCGCCGGACGACCTCCATCACAGCCTTGCCATGGGTGGATACCAGCTGGGACGCAGTGTATGGGGCGTGGGTGTGGATGACCAAGTTACCGTTTCTGGTCCAGTTCACGCCCTGGATGTGGCCTGGGCAGTGACGCTCGAAGGTGGCATCACCGAGCACCGCCGCCAAGGCCGTGACAGATGGGCGCTGATCGATGGTCGGGGGGGAGGCAGTCCAGCGCAGAATGAGGCGATGGGGTGAATGGCGCGGTTGGCGCTGTGATGGCAAAGCAGCCTTCTGCTGTTTGCTGGCTTTTGTAGGCGGTGGTGCGTCCGCCTTGCGTGGTGCCGAGGGCCGGTCAGGACGGGTACTATGCGTACCCGGGGGCGGTGTAGATCGCGGATCAGTGCGGGGATCACGTGGGGTTGCCACGCTGGCATATGTCGTTAAGGCTGGGGTAGGTGCGGCGTCGTCTTGGTCGTCTGCCTCTGGCAGGGTCCCAATTTGACTGTGTAGCTGGTCGGCGAAGTGGGTGAGGCGCCAGTGGTATGGCGTCCCAGGTGGTACCATGCGGTTGAGCTCAGACACCATGCGGCCCGCGAGCCGCAAGGTCTCAATCAGCTCATCGGTGAGCCGCTCCGCTGGCGTCTCCTCGGAAGGAGCGTCAGGGGGGGCGGGGTTCTCCTCCGCGGGCTCCTCGACATTGGGGCCCGCAGGGAGCAGCGTGGTAGGGGTTGCGAGGTTGGCGTATGTGATGGCTTCGAGTTCCGGCCTGGTATTCCAGGACCTCTTTACTACGCGGCGGGTGTGGGGGCTTCTGGTGACAGCCGGGCGCCCTGAGCCCTCCGAAGAGGAGTCCGAGTGCGGCGGGGTATCCTCCGTGGGCCTGGGGTGCACCAAGCCTGCCGTACGGGGGGGCGAGCCTCCGGGCAGGTTTTGATGGTGGTGGTTAGGATCAAAAGCCATCCTCCCGTGTCTGGCTTGACGCATCAGACATCCAGACCACCCGTCCGTTGCAGGGTCTCTCGCACCGGCGCCTTGGCCCCTTCAAGGTGGTTAAGGTTGTCGGTCGAGGTGCTTACAAGCTGGAGCTGCCCCCCCGTCTCTCCCGGGCTTCACCCAGTCTTTCCAGTGGTGAAGTTGGAACTCGCAGAAGACGACCCCTTCCCAGGACGTCCGGGCTACGATGAGCCTGCTCTGGTTCTACCAGAGGTGCCCGGGGACGCTCCAGAATGGGAGATCGACAAGATTTTGGATGCTAAGATCCGCTGGAAGTCACTGTATTACATGGTGTCCTTCAAAGGGTATGATGTTTCGCATAACCAGTGGGTCAAACACTCCGACGTCTTCGCTCCAGAAGCTGTCACAGAGTACTATCGAACACATCTGACTGCTCCGCGCTCCATCTCTGTTGCCACCTTTGACTCTCTCCCCTTCTGCGACCCTACCCTCCATGTCCGGTCTATGCATCGAAGCGCCGCATTCCAAGGGGGGGGTGATGTCAGGGGAACCCCCCACCGATGCCCCTCTGGTATCTCCCGATGGCACCATGCCTGTGATCAAGCCCGGGATCTCTGCCGATCGCTCCGGTCACATGTCTCTGTACAGTAGCTATTTAGACTCCGCTCTGGCGTGGGAATCCTCAGAGTTTCTTCTCTTTGGATCTCCCTCGCTAGGTGCACTATACTTTCCTGTATCATTGTGTACTTATTCATATACTTTGGATCTCCCTCGCTAGGACTCTTGAGTATCCTCGGGCCTCGAGGTTGCCCTTACACCTGGGCGGATCATAAGGTGTAGAACGACGAAAAAGAAATATGTGCAACGCACAGATGCTTGTCAATCTGGCCAGCCTCTCTGCACAGAAACGCTGCCGCCTCATCAAAGAACCTCCGCTTGTCTTCACCGTCAGTGGAGCCTGGGTTTGTGCACAAGTGCGGACAGGTGGTAGATTGATCAGCTTCTTGACGCACGCAAGGGCTCCCAGCTTCTGACTGCTCAGCAGGATTGAGTCAGATCTTGCACTGCCAGGTGCCCTTCACGGTGGTGACCTTCTTATCGAGACCATAGGTGATGGCGGCGCCAGTCGGTTTGTTGAGGATACAGAGGGTGTTCATGCCAGAGATGGTGCCAGCATCCTTGGTGGCCTGGCCCTGGGAGTCGTTGAAGTATGCGGGGATGGTGACAATGGTGTTGTTCATTGTTGTACCGAGGTATGACTTGGCGGTCTCCTTCATATTGAGGAGGACCAGGATGAGATCTCTTTGGGCGACTAGAAAAGCAGTCAGCATACACAAGAAAAGAAAAAAAAAAGATGTATGAATTCTTTTTACTTGCCGCGGTACTTCACACGGATGCCACCTTTGCTGACGGTGAAGGGGAAGTGCTTCATGTCAGCCTGCATCTCGCTGTCATTGAACTTGCGGCCAATGAGGCGCTTCGCATCAAAGACGCTAAACGCAAGTCAGTACATACTCAAAACAAAACAAAAAATGATGAAAAAGGTACGTGTTAAATTTTAATGGGGTTCATTGCGCCCTGATTTTTTTTGGGGCATTGCCGATGAGACGCTCAGTGTTTGAGAACGAGACATCAAAGGGGTGGTACGGTTACCCCAGTCGTTGGTGATGATCTCCGCACAATTGTTTTGCCAGACAGCAACACAGCTATTAAAAAGAGAGTTAGAACAAGAAGGAGTGTGAGAAAAGAGAATACATACGAGTAGGTGGTGCCCAAATTGATACCAATAGCTTTTGAGGACAACAATATGATAGATTTAGGTACAGATGAAAGGAAGATGCGGGTCCAAGGGTGGAAACTGGGGAAACAGATTATGGTTGAAGTACAGTGTCCTTGACTAACGTGAGGGTTTGCTAGAGTTGCACGTGGAGACGGGGAGTCAGTGGGTGGCAGCAGAAACCTCGACAGGGAAAGACATAATCGTGAGAAGAAGAGGATGCGTGGCAAGACAAACAAGAGCAACATTTACACAACCACCCACCGTCGTTTTGTTGAATTCACACAAGACACGTCTCTATGTACATAAGCCTGTTCATGCGAACAAGTTGACCATGAAGAATCCTGAGTCGTGGAGAGGAGGACAAACTCGTGAAGGTATCTGAAATTTTGTTAAGGTGTTGGTTCCATCGTGAACGGTATGTGGGCTCGTGAAGGTATGCTTGGATCATGAAGGTGTATGCTTACGTTGTGAAGGGAAGGATACCTCGTTCAGGATTGCCCCACATACAAGAAGGCATGTGCATTGTCGTGAAGGTACATGGATATTCTTGAAGGAGCGGCCATGTCGTTCACGATATCAATTGCCCGATCGTGAACGACAGTGGTCTCCTCGTGAAGGATAGCATCTGGCAGATCCGGCGGATCCGCTGTTTCCACCAGATGAATCCTCTATAGACTAGATGTTCACGGCAGACTGGTACAACTCGGACCAAACAATTGGCGTGGGCCTGAGTTTAAAATCTTTGGCAGGTGCCGATCATCGGCACCAGTCAATTCGGTCCGGGAACTAACTTTCCCAATTAAACTGGCAAAGATATACCATTCCTCAAGGCCACTAATAAAAATTCTGAAGAGGCAGAACTCTAGCCGTCCACTATTTTTTCTGACCTTCCACTTGGATGGAGAGAAAATATTGAGATTTGAGCCCAGAACAGGCAAGAAGGAAATTTTTCAAACTCAGGCCCAGCCCAATCGATCGAGCCGAGATGTACCAGTCTGCCTACAGCAAAGTGCTTGCCACTTAGAATTGCCGTCTTTAGGGCAGACTGGTTACGAGTCTACGAATACTCAATCCTCCAACTCTTCGACCCTGCCATTGACATCGGCACAGCCACCTCCTTTTAAGTAGTCGTGAGAAAGTACTAACTCTGATGGACGAAACGTATCTGCTCCTTCTGCTCTCGGACAGTAACCTGCCCACAGGCTCCTTCGTAGCCTCATCAGGTCTAGAGTCCTTCCTCACCCACGGATTCGGCGCCCCGCCTTCGAATCAGCCCACGGCCAGTTTCAAGATGGACACCATCGCGACTTTCATCCGCGACAGCCTCTCCACCTACGCCCCCAGCGCCCTCCCCTTCGTCTCCGATGCCCACCACATCGTCCGCCAGCGCCGCGACGCACCGCGCACCCTCGCCGTCCTCAGACAGCTGGACGACCTCTACGAGTGCATGACCCTCAACCACGTCGCGAAGCGCGCGTCCAAGGCACAGGGCGTCGCGCTGCTCTCGCTCTATGCTAAGGGCTTCTCTCGGCCCCAAGGGCTGGCCTTTGCGACCGTGCCGGATCCGACGCCCGAAGCGCAGGATATGGCTGGCTTGGTGGATGCGTTCAAGCTCATGGTGCGCCGCGGCGACGCCGACGCGCACGGGCACCTCCCGATATGCTGGGGCATCCTGTGCGCGGCCCTCGGCCTATCCTTAGGTCCGCGTTCTGATCTCCAACCCGGATCCGTGCTCATTTTCGAATAGAGCGCACCCAGCATCTCCATCTTTACCTCCACGCGCGGTCCCTCCTTTCCGCGGCGGTGCGGCTCAACTCTATCGGCCCTTACGCCGCACAGCAGATCCTTTTACACGTGGCCGGAGTGTTGGTCGACGCAGAGGTCCTGAAATGCGCGCGATTGCGGACGGGAATATTGGCGCAGGATGACCCAGCGTGGGATGACACGAAGAATGGTCCGGCAAACACCTGGCCGCTCGGCGAAATATTGGCTGCAAGACATGATTTACAGCATTCGAGAATTTTCAACAGCTAGCGCGGCCCTTCCCGCATCCCACCAACTCATGAAGTGACCAGGGCTAATCTGGAGGACACCTCTGCCTGCGACCGCACGAGATTCGCGAGATACGAGATCATCAGCGTATCCTGTGGCCAGAGTCAGATTCCGTGCGGGGTTATACGGGGGAAAGAGTGTAACCTGGAGTGAGGCGTTGAAGGCCATGTCCTCGCCGCCCTTCTCGCCGATAGCAGCGACGCCCAGCGTGTCCATCAAGTACCGCCCGAGCGCCTTGTCCCCCTCTACCTCACCGGCGAGCACTTGCCGCACGTACGCGAGGACGCGCTCGAGCATCTGCATGACGGTGTTCAGGGCCGTGTCGAGGTTGGCGATGGAGGTGACGGGCTGGGCGGTCGTGGAGTTTGGTGATAATGCGGTCTGGGTGAGTAGATCCACTGTTTGAAAAAATTATTATTTGCGGTGAAAAGTGTGGGTTGGCGCGAAAACCCACGTCCGGCGCGCTCCGCGTCATGGAATTGCAGGCGCACGGGTACGGGGACGAATATGCAGTTCTCGGGTTTGGGGAACACGCCCACGGGAGAGCTGGTTATTGTGTTAGATTTATCCAAGACATGGATGCGAAGCGACGTACCTGACATACGCCTGCACACCGGCCTCCTCCCCCTCCTCGGCGCCCGTGTTGAGCGCGACGTGAATGGCCTGATGAGGCGCGGTCTCTTGCGAGTAAAAATTTTGGATCAGCGCCGAGTAGGTATTTAGATTCGAGCCCGTCGAGTACCTGCACCGCGGTCAGGTGCGAAATACGAATATGGATAAACTACCTACCATCCTACGATGGTTTCTTTGGGCGTGACGCGGCTGTGCAGCTCGTACATGGTGCGGTGGTACTCCATGTCGACCGCTACCTGCTCGTCGTTCTCGCTGTGCAGGACGGCAAAGGACGAGCGGACGTGGATCTGAGTGTTGTCCGGCGAGCGGGTGCCGAGGAGCGTCCCGATCACGCGGGGCTGGTCGTCTGTCCGGCGTAGGTAGTGGTCGAGGATGGAGAAGAGGGCGACGGGGTGGATCGTTATGCTGCTCGGCGTTCGGCTGCACGGAGGTGTGAGTCAACAGTCCCAGGAAAAAAACCAGAGGGACGCACGGGACTGCTGGAGCCGAGGAGATGGTCGAGGACTGGATGTGGAGTGCTGAGCTGCCTCCGAGCGCCATCGCGATTTTTGAGGTTGTGGTGGAGGACTGATCAATCGCAAAATTCTTGGACGGCACGTGTCGTCCATCACCTTGACCGCGACATGCCTTCAGAGGAAACAAAAGTCGGTCCCACCACCCACCCCCTGTCTCCTCCTCTGACATCTCCCTAGGAGCGCATCGTAAAAGTCGTCGAGATCGGCCGGGTATGATTCTGGCTGTTCGTCGACCTTGGTGTGTGCTTAGATTTTGCTCGCAGGCGCTCCTGCACTACGGCTGGATCCCCCTCATCATCTACGTCGGGTTCACGCGGAGTAACCCCCAGCCCTCGCTCATCAAGTGCGTCTCCGACTGGCGTGATAGTGTTCTGTCTAACGCATGCCTTTGCAGACTCATTAGCCCTCTTGCATAATTTCCCATTCAAGGGAAGATACATGGCAATGTGAGCATCATTTTCTCTGCACACCTTTCCTATGATTATATGTGTCGTGGTGATGCCCTGTAAAAAAGACATTGCATCCCGATCCACCTCGCAAGGCGGTGAAAGAGCCGTCGCGGCTGTAACCGACCCAAAAGTGGGGAAGCTGGTTTACGCAGCGACGTCGACATGCGGATTTGACAAGGCCAGATCTGAGACCTCCTTATTTTCTGCTCCCACTACATTCGAATGCAAGCTGACCTCGTTTCGCCAGGCAAAAAATACATTAACTGCGTATGATATGTAATGAATTAACTGTGCTGTATCGAAAGCATACGACAAGGCTACAAATAAACCCGTCTCAGATCCGTCGCAGCTGTTATCCGCTTGCAGATGGGGCAGAGCTTCGTGGAGCCCAGGCAGCGGAGCCAGCATTCCTTGCAGCAGGTGTGCCAGCAGCCCGTCGAGACCGTCGGGTCTGTGTACGACTCTATGCATATCCGGCAGAGCGAGGTCGCTGAAGAGCGGGATTCCTAATGTCGCCAACTCAGATGAGCGTTGATCGGCAAGCAAGGGTAAGACTGACCAAAATCTTGACCTTGCTCTGCAACAAATCGAGGAGCGAGGCTTGGTCTCCGCGATTCTTGGCGGAGAGGATGGCAAGATCGAGCTTGTCTGCTTCGTCTACGGTTGCATCCTTAACCTGTGGTTCTGATTTTTCCCGCTTGACCACTTTCCCTTGAGCAACTAGCTCACGCAGTGTCTCCTCGTCCCCCCCGATGTCCACGTCTACGTCCATGTCTTCGTCGCTTGGCCGTATATGTTGCGGCGGCGGCAAGGCGTCGACGATGTCACCTTCGGTGAATTGCGCTTCTCCGAAGACGGCTTCGTCGTCGCCGTCGATGTCGATTTCATCATCCACGTCCAGGGAATTTGGGTCTCGCGTGGCGAAGCCCGTGCCTGCGACTGAATGAGTATGCTTCAGACCTGAGCCCGAGACGACAAACCTCGGACGTTGCCGACGTGGCCGGGCCCTAGCATCCCTCCGAGATCACCCATGTCCTGATCTTCCTCTCGTCGTCGCCGCTGGTCTGCGATCGCCGCCTGCTGTGCCTCCTCCAGTCGGCGCGTCTGGTCGGCCAAGCACGCGTCGACATGGGCCTCGATCACGTCTTCGTCGCCCCGCACCGTGGCTAGGCACACCGGGCACACAATTTCCCCGCCCGCGGTCCGTCGCGACCGCCACGTCTCGCGCACGCGTGACGACGACCCGACCTCGTCGTCGCGCACTAGTTCCTTTAGCTTCAAGTGCCGCTGCTTGCGGTGCCGTTTTATCGCTTGGATGGTTTGCGACGTTTCGTTGAGTAGCGCGGCCGCGACATTGACGCCCATCGAGCCGGAAACGGTGCCCAGGGATTTTCGGGCGCGCAAGGCAGTTAGGCGGGGCCGCGTAGGACTTTTTTTCGCGTAAATTCATTGATAAGACTAGAAAGAAGATAATGTACGCACGTCTCCGCCAGAGACTCGAGCGAATCCAGCAGTTCAAAGTCGACATCGGTCTCGCCCACGCGCCGGATGATGGCCTGCACCCGTTCGTCCTCGAGCTCGGCATGCGCCGCCAGAAGGCGTATCGGAATCTGCTCGGCGCAGACGGGACATTCTCTCGTCTCCGCCCTTTTCTTGTCTGGTGCATGCATGCGTCTCCATGAACATGGGCTAATTGCGGTATTGGCGCGTTACATTACATTTTTTGACCGGGCCTGGGTCTGGGTCTGGGGCGGGGGACATTGAGGAGAGTGGGGAGGAGCGGGAGCTGCCGGATGCTGGGAACGGCGATTCGGCCGGTTCGGGGTCTTCACGGGGTCGTTTTTTGCCTCTGCGTGCATGGTTAGGCTTGTTCGACTTGAAATGGGTGAGATAGTACTTGTCTGTGTTCATTTTTGGACCGGAGACGACCTCGGACGTGAAGACTAGTGTCGAGCAAGCTGTTTTCGCGTTTCTGGCGCTGTAATGTTTTCCTTGAAAGCGCCTAGGGGCATGAAGACACTCTATAAGGAGGATTCGGATTCCCAAGGGTTGCGCGCAAGTCGTGACTGGTGCAGTGGATTTTTCAAGAGGACAAACCGGTGATCGGAACTCGGGCCGATCATTTATTTTGGCCGAAGTTACGCCGGCGACGGTCCTGCTCCCAGCGCTGTAAACCAATCGCCGCGAGTCGCCGCGGCCGCGCCATATATTAACCATGGGGCACCTGATCGATGCCCCACTCTCTTGCCTTCGCCTGCCTTGTCGCCTGCCATGAATATCGAGGAAACACTCACAAAATTGAGCCTTCCTCAGAAAATGAAATTGCTCTGCGGTTCAGTAGGCTCGGTAGTATTCAACCTTGTCCATGTTCTCATGGTGCACAGGGATGGTGGCATACTGAGGCTATCCCTGAGGCCGGCATCCCCGCTATGAGACTGAGCGATGGTAATTTACCCTGGCCGTCCCTGCTAAATACAAGCTATACTCTCGTTCTTTCTGTCAGGCCCGAATGGCGTCCGGGGAACGCAATGTATTAGTGCATTTTTTGTCTCACACCCATAGGCTCACAGTCTCTTAGTCTTCAACGGCGTCCCGGCCAGTTGTTTCCCTTCCTCGAGTGGGCTCGGCTCATCCTTCGATGTTGAACTGGCCCGCAAAGTTGGCGAGGCCCTCGCCGATGAGGCGCGAGCCAAGGGTTTGTATCCACTCAACAACTCTCCATTATGTTGCCTCACCAGGTCTAGGGTGTCACGTACTCCTCGCTCCAACCGTGAATACACAGCGCTCCCCTCTCGGAGGGCGGGGTTTCGAGTCCTTCTCGGAGGACCCGATCCTGAATGGCACCATCGCCGCGGCGTATATCAATGGCCTTCAATCGAAAGGCGTCAGCGCGACCATCAAGCACTATGTAGCCAATGATCAGGAGTTCCAGCGCTTCTCGATCAGCAGTCAGTATTTTTTTGTTCCTCCCTGCATATTCGTCCCACCGTCGCCATAGGTGATCTCAGCGAACGCGCGCTCCGCGAGATTTACTTGAAGCCGTTCCAAATTGCCATCAGAGACTCGAATCCTTGGGCGCTCATGACCGCGTGGGTCTAATGTCTAAAATCAAGGAAGACCTGTCTGAATATGCCCCCAGATACAACCGTGTGAATGGTCTTCACGTCTCCGAAGACAAGAGGTTGATAGACGATATTTTGCGCAAGGTACGTCACCTTTGATCTTGGCTAACTTTGCTGACTCTTTGTGTAGGAATGGGGGTATAAAGGTGCATATACTTACCGGCTGTCGCACTTAAACCTTTAATATCTATTTGCCCAGGGATGCTCATGAGTGACTGGAACGGTGTTTACTCCACTGCCGAAAGTATAAAAGCTGGATTAGACCTTGAAATGCCGTATGTGGACCGAGATTGTCACTCCAACATTGATGATGTGCACACTCAATAGTGGCCCAACGGTGATGCGAGGCAAGGCCGTTGAACGATGCCTCATAGCTGGGAAACTCTTCTCAAGTGATATCGACGATCGAGTTCGCAAGGTACTATGGGCCACTACTGAGAATCGCAGCAACTAAGACGAGCGTAGATTCTGGAACTTTTAAAGCGAGCCGAGGAGTCCCGAATCCCGTTCGATGCCCCAGAGGAATCCATTGATACCCCCGAGCTTCGCAAGTTTCTTCGTACAGCCGCGGCAGACACGATCGTTCTCTTGAAAAACGATAGAGATGTCCTCCCCCTCCCCTCGGATGCCAAGAAGATCGCTGTAATAGGCCCGAATGCCAAAGTTGCAATGACCAGCGGCGGCGGGTCTGCCCGACTTCTATCCACGTATACGGTGTCGCCCCTGCAGGGCATCACCGCTGTTGCGAAGGATATCGGTGCCGACGTCAAATATGCTGTGGGGGCCGCAGTCCATAGGTATCTGCCTATGCTGGATTCCTGTATTCAGCAAAAAGACGGCAGTCCCGGCGCCCTCGTTGAATTCTGGAACAATGATCCTTCGGACGATTTCCTTGCGCCGAGTGCCAATCTCAGCAGCACCGAATTGAAGAAATGCGACTGGAGCACGCCGACACCGGGAACAGACTGTTTCTTAATGGACGGCATCGTGATTTCTCACCATTCTTGTGCCGTGGATTGAACTGAAACCGAACGTAGGATGTAACGAAAGTGAATCTCAACTGCGCTATACGAGTGAGATCCATTGTCCGTTCAGTGTCTACCTGTGCACTTATCCCTCATGCCACAGTACTCTACAGTCTTTTCTCCCGATGAAAGTGGGGATTGGGACGTCGGAATGAGCATTGCCGGCAGGGGAAACCTCTTCCTAGACAACAAACTGATCGTAGATCTCAGTACCAACCCCGAGCAAGGCGAGAGTTTCTTCGGACTCGGCACAATTGAGAAAAGGGCGGTTGTTAAAGGGCTCAAGGCGGGACAGCGGTACAACCTGGAAATAAGGATTAACAACAGCGAATTTGCCAGCAGAGGCAGTCCCTTTATCTGTTGGGGAGGTATCCGGCTCGGTGGCGTCCGTCAATTCGACGGCGATGAAGCGATCAAGGAGGCCGCTGCTCTGGCGCAGGAGTCCGATGGTGCGCTCATACTTGGTCTTTATATGCGGCCACCTAAAAAGTTTGAATTTTTTCCTAGCTGTTATTCTAGTAGTGGGGTTGAATCACGAGTAAGTGAACAGTTTCTTGCGGTGAATTGCCCACACATTCAAATTGAACTTCCAGCTGGGAGAGTGAGGGCTTTGATCGTCCAGACATGGAGTACCGTCGCTCTCGTTCATGTGGACCATACTTACGTGACAAACTCGCAGTCTTCCAGGTCTCACGAACCCTCTTGTGTCGGCTGTTCTCCGTGCTAACCCGAATACTGTGGTCGTCAATCAATCGGGTACACCTGTTGCCATGCCCTGGATTGACGAGGCTCCGACTGTCATTCAGGTAAGTCTTGTGTTTACGCTACGTATTTGGCTCATCGTGATGTCATAGGCATTCTATGGCGGTAATGAACTTGGAAATGGCCTTGCGGATGTTTTGTGGGGCAAGGTGAACCCCTCGGCCAAAATCTCGCTTACTTTCCCGTGAGCATCCTGATTCGTCAGTTGGATGGATGGTGATATGAATTCCATGTGTCAGAAAACGACTGGAAGACACGCCCTCCTACCCGTCCTTTGGTGACAAAGGTCAGGAGCTCGGGAAAATCCAATATAACGAGGTCTGCTTCCCAGCTGTGGCAATGGGCAGGAGTACTGATGTTACGAATAGGGTATTTTTGTTGGATATCGCAGCTATGAAATTAGGAAACTCCAGGCCCTGTTTCCATTTGGGTCAGTGACCTTTCTGAGTCTGTACTCAGACTCACCATCCTGCTGATCAGGTTCGGCCTCTCATACTCGACGTTCGAGTATTCGGATCTGGAAACTTCCGCCGTGTCCCCTGACGGGACGTTTTCGGTGACTTTCAGTATCAAGAATACCAGCAAGGTGGTAGGCCGGGAAGTCGCGCAAGTGTATATCTCGGACCCGCAATCTTCGCTTCCTCGGCCGGTCAAGGAGCTAAAGGGTTTCGTGAAAGTGGAGCTCCAAGGCGGCGAGACGAAGAGTGTTAAGATCGATCTCAACCGCGAGGCCCTCGGTTTCTACAACGATAGGCAAATGGGCTGGGTGGCTGAAAAGGGCAAATTCGAAGTATCGGTAGCGGCATCCTCGGAAGATATCAGGTTGAAGAACGAAATTGAGTTCGGTTCAACGATTACCTGGACGGGATTGTAATTGGTGTATAAATTTTGTACACCGTGTAATTGATTTGAGGCAATATTGAGATGCTCTTAAACGCGTCCAACGCGGCTCTTGGTAAAATTACAGGTCGAGTCCATTTTTGGAACATGGACAGTGAGAATAACGGACCCACGGACCGCGAGATGCCAACCTCTTGTCTGAGCACTAGCTGAAATTTGGTATAATGTCCTTCATCCAACCAACAGTTCCTTCTTTGCTCGATTCGCTTTCGTTTGCGTTTGTGCAAAATGTGTCGCACTATCCTCAATCTGAATCTATCTGTCTCACGTCAATATCTATCCGCGCCATCTCGTCTATCCTCTTCAGGCGAGACCGTCTCAGCGACATAAGCAAGACATAAGTAATTAGAGGAAGTCTGAGGAAGTGATGGTGCTGATGCCGTGGCGGTGTTATTCTCGGATAGGGGGATAGTCAAGGGGCGACCACTAAAATGATTTCCATTTTTAGGTGGTACTATGTTCTTCTATTTGTGTTTTGATGCATGTGAGCGGCAGGTCGGCGGTCGCAGCGCGGCCATCAATTACGGCGTGTGTTAAAGTTTCGACTATTGCAGGTACTATTAGCGTAGTAGCGTAGACATTGCGGTAGATACTGATAACTAAACAACCTATGAGGGCACAGAATAGCATATTGATCGTGTGTCCATTGCCTGTCTCCCGATGAGATAGTCAACGTGCTCCTAGGGATTGGTTTGAGAGTCGAATGAGCCCAGTGGTTGAAATGGCCTAGTTACATAAATGTAAGCTCTCTAGACAGACACTGTAATGATACTACCAGCTCGTTCCTCGCCCTAAGTTAAATGTATTAAGTGCTGCAATAATATGTATGTGAAATCACAATGCAATTTTGGGGCCAGTTTCTCTTGAATGTATGGGAGGTACTGAGTGAGTCTCATTCCAATGCAAGCCATCACTGTCTCTAGATCTGCCGGCTCTCTGTAGACTGTGTTTCTTGGTCAGAGCGAGGCTGTAGATCGTCAGACGTTCTGAAGGGCCGTAACTGATGACTGCGCTGCTACCGGCAGCCCCGCCATTCCAAGGGCTTGCTAAATCAGTCGATTAAAACTGAAGCTGCTGGCCGGCAAAACCCTCGGCAATCTGAGGGCATTTCCGGCGAAATTAACCCCTTGGAATGACCGATTTTTCTATCGAGCTGTAATTATATCAGAAGAAAGGTACAAGAAGCAAAGTACAACATGTTGATAAAACACGACGACAACAATTTACAGCTGAGATCCACCACTTTCACGGCCGGGGAATAATGGGACTTATGAGATGATATTCTTTCCCGCCGGGCATCCGAAACAATACCCCTGAATTCTCCCTAAGCGCGAAGCGAGCCTTCAAATCCATTCGGGGGTACCCGAACACCTCGTGCATTGGGACCAGCCGAATGTCCCCCCCCTCTGGCATCCTCTGGTACACACTGTAGCCGGCGGGCAGGTTCACCGGGCGACCGGTACGCGTGTCCACAAAGTCAAAAAACAGCATGCCGGACGGGCTGCCTCCGCAAAAGAATCGGACGTTAAGGCCGGCGTCGAGGCGCAAGGTTTGAAAGGCCGCCTCCCCAGATTCCTCTGGAGTTTCCTGTAAGTGCGCTCAGTCCCTTAGTCATGGGGCGTGCTGCAATGTGACGCACCCCAAATACTGGGAATCGGCCGGAGGGTGGAACGCTCGCCTCAGCAGATGCGATGAGAGTTGCTTTCAAACTTGCGAGCTGCTCCGGCCGTTTAGCGAAGGGATGTAACAGTTCATCGAGCTCCTTATCGCTAGAAACGGGGACGCCAAGCTGGCTCGCTACTGCGTTGAAGCGGTGGCTGAAGGGGTTGTTGGCGCCGGTGGACCGAGCGGTGGGGCTACCGGTTGGGTGACCAGGGAAACGAGCGGTCTGCGCATTGGGGGCCTTGCGCGAATACATGGTGGTGAGAGACAAGTGACGTGTCGCCTTTGTCTTTGTTTATTTCCGAGTCGATTCGATGTCACCCTGCTACCACCAACCTGCCGCTCACGTGCATCAAAACACAGAAGAACATAGTACCACCTAAAAATGGAAATCATTTTAGTGGTCGCCCCTTGGGAATAGTTTTCCTATGTCCACCGAATTCGCGACACTCGACGAAGCGGTATGCTCGTGGAGACACTCTAAACTACGACAAGGCCCGAATGCCTCGAGGACAACCCAGTCCGGGCCTCTCGCTTCTCGCCGAAGCGTATCGTCTAGAGAGAGTCATTAACACGAACGGCGTGGGCCAAATACTCGTGAGCCTCTACGATGGTATCCACTCGACTTTGCCGGCCGGTTTTGCGAATCCTGCATATGCGACGATGCTTGAGCTCGCTCTCAATTTTCTTAAAGTGTCTGATATTGGCGTCGAGGCCGAAAATGAAGCCCAACTGGAGGCTTTTCATATGCAACTTTCACCCGCCATTTGCCGCCTTGCTTCCAATTTTTACCTCCTCCAACTGTTGTCGGAGTTTCCAGGCTCCCTCGACACCCTCACCTTTCCTTGGGACACGTCATTCCTGGTTACAAACATATCCTCTGGTTCACCCCCCATTACCATCGACTATGTTATCGACATCAAACCGGAACGAGCGCATCTAGCCAGTATCCCTCCGCAGCTCGCCGAGGTACTACGTGGCATGAGCCGCCACAGGCTGAGCAATATGGAGGCAAAATTTGGCACGGTGGCAACAGAACAAGTTGCCCAACAAATATCTACATTGGTGGGTGCAAAACTCCCCTGGGAGTTCTGTCCCCTTGGGGCGGTGCCTCATGATATGCACCAATCGCACAAGATCGTGACGCCGAAAATCACCATAGACTCGCAACGATGGACAAAGAGATTGGAGGAGCAGATGCAGGCGGAGTCGTCCTCTCCTGGTTGGTGGGGCGAGCCTTCCGCAGGACCATCATCCTCTGCCCCCCATCCAACCCACCGGCTCCCATCCCCACGCCGCAGCCCCCCCCCCCCCCAGCGACCATTCCGGCATGTTAGCGATTTTTATTATAATCTGGAATCGATGATGACGAAAAGCCAATCCAAAGCCAGAAGCGGAGGACCGATGACAACGCGTCGTTCGAAGATGAGCCAAAATCCAAAAAACTCAAGTGATCGCCGGAGGAGACCGCGTTCAAAACCGCCATCTCCTCTTTGCAACAGGTTCGTGCTTTGCAGTCCACGCAGTCCCGGAAACTGATCTTTCGTCCTAGACGTGGGCGCAAGCCGTGGCGCTCGACACCAGGTTCATGCGCATCGTGAGTGTGAACTGGGAGATGGTTGGGCTGCGGTGCAGACGCTCTACCTCACTTGCCTTCAACCCCACAAACCCGGTACTCCATTCTACGACGAATATGGAAAAATTCAAATTGCTTCCAAAGTTGCATCGCTAATGGACTGGCGTGAACGCCATCCGGAAGGAGTACCTGGCAAAGGAGATATCGACGGAGATGTTACGGGAGAGGAGGGAGAGGGAGACAAGAACGGAGATGGGGGCGGGGACAAGGAACGCGGGGACGGAGGCGGGGACGAGGAACACAGGGGCGGTAGCGGGGACGGCGGGGACGAGGAACGCAGAGGCGGTGGCGGGGACGAGGAACGCGGGGGCAATGGCGGGGGCGGGGGCGGGGCCCGAGACGGAGGCGTGAAAGAACCCGTTACAGCACCCCTCAGTGGGCCGCCGGTGTCACGATCCGCGATGCCAAATATTCCCATCCGTAGAGGGGAGCTCTCCACGTCCTCTGAGAGCGACAAGAACAACCCCGGTCCATCAGCATGCCCTGGCGATGACATCAAGCCTCCGAATGTCGTATGGAGTCCATTGCTGTGCGGGATTTTAGTTTGCTGACCATAACTTGCAGCTTTCTGACACACACTCTACGCATGTGGGTCCAGTTCGGAATCTTTGATTCCAAGCACGCTCGTTAATACGGCAAACACCGCAGGCCGCTCGGCTGCGCAGCTCGCCGACAAGAGCTGCCTGTATCTGCATCAAGAAATCTTGCCCGGTGTAGGCTACAGCGGCGTCGTGGGGCTGCCCGGCTCGGCCCAGACCCGCCCTGTGTTTGCGACGTTCCCGGGCAACGAAGACAGCGTGGACCGGCTACTTTGGGAACACAAGTTTTACAGTACGGTGGCTTCGTCGTTATCAGGGATACCCTCCACATTGGGCATCTTTGACAGTCTTGATGATGGCGGGCCGCGCGTGCTTTTACTCACGCACGGAGGGCGGTCCCTGGCGGACAGGTGCCGTGAGTCGCAATTATTCAGCCTATCCCCTGCTATAAAGTATGCATTCATCCCTTTTATTTGTCCTCCACCTCACCCCATCTCATCCACCTATCTAGGTCGTGTTACGATGAAATCCTCGACGAGATCCACCGCACGGGTCACCTGCACAACGACATCGCGTTGCGGAATTTTTTGCTAGATGACGCGGGTGTGCCGCGGATTATTGATTTTGGACTCAGCTCAAAGACGAGCAGTGAAGAGGCGATGAGGAGCGAGAAGAGGGAGTTGAGGGGGCTTCTGGCAGATTTGTAGCATGGAAAGCCAAAGTTCATTGGAGCAGCAAAGCAAGGGTCGTGCGGAGATGAAGGGAGAATATTTTACTGGGTATAATTTTCTGACATGAGAAGGCTGGTTTCTGCCACATGTGGCCGCCCTCCCCATCGCCTCGCGCACAGAAAGTCTCCCATAGAAGCGCAAACTCGTAGCCACCGCATCCGCCCTCGTCTTCCTTGTGGGGTGCTTGATGGTGGGCACAAACACCGAAGTATGAGTTGGTCATTTCAATTTTAACCAACATTCAACCGACTCAGATTATATTCTTGCTTCCCTTGGCCCTGCTGCCGTATGCGGATTTGAGCCGGGCTGCTTCGCTGCCCCTTGCCCAGCACCGAATCTCTACGTTGATCCTCGCCGTGCGGACTCGACAGGCGGGGGAAGAAAAGCAACTTTGCTCACCGACCCCGTCCGCGTACTCCAGACCAAACCGGCCATCCTTATTTTTGAGCTGGACCTTGCGCGCCCGTCCTCCTCTGAATCCTTCGCCTCCGCAGAAGTCCCGACGCTCAGCATCCTCCTCAACGCAGGAATTTCGCGCGTGGTGTGGGAAATCACCCCCGAGACACAGACCGAAGCAGTGTTCCAGGTGAACTTCCTGTCAAATGCGATCCTCTCCGTGCGACTGCTGCCCCTCCTCCGCTCCTCGGCGGAAAGATCCGGGGCAAAGTCGTACCTCTGCATCGTGCGCTACGCGGACAGCAAGGTCCTCGTGTCCTGTGGGTGCGCGAGCTCGCCGAGCGCACCGACGCAGCGGTCGTGACCGTGAACGTGTGTCCCGGGATGGTCAACACCGATGATGTGCTTCCATGGTGGCTCAAGCACGTCGCGAACGTCGTCTTCACGCTCCGAGGACGATCTTCAGTAGTAGGGGCGCGGAGTCTGGTCAACGCCGTGTCGGCGGGCCCGAAAGCCACGGGGAAATGCTTGCGGATTTCGAGCTGTGGCAGTGAGTGCATCCCCTTGTGCACTTTCGCTTTCACCATGGCTGACTGCTTGCACAGAAACGAGTTTTTAGAGACGGAGCAGGGCAAGAAAATGCAAAAGCGACTGTGGACAGAAACGTTGGCGGCTGCTGAAGAGTTCGCGCCTGGATCGGTACAAGAGGCAAAGCTGGAGGGTTGAGACGTCTTGCGAGATACAGTATGGAACAATACTTATACTATATTATTGATCACTGCTGTGGTCGGAGTGACGTGTTGGGCATGAAGGATCGTCTAATGAATTGTCGCATGAGTTCAGAATTGAGGAAACAAAATGGCACACACTCACCGATTGAGAACCAGTCCCTTCAACGCCCTAATCTCTTTCCGCACATCCTCCTCGGGGGCACCCAAGCTCGCGCCAGGGCCAAGCCTGTTTGCCAGCGGCAGATACGGTGCATACATCTGCGAGCTGATGTAGCCCGTAAAGTCGGTCATGGACTGCAGCGCATGCTGGAACGGACTGTTTTTTTCGGGAGACGATTTGGGGATGGACGCCGAGAGGGCGGTGAGGGATTCCGCTAACGCGGTGGGAGGTGGGGGTTCCGGGGGCGCGTATCCCCAGTACAGAGTCTCTTGGTTATCGCCTGGAGGCGGCGCGGAGGCGTCGGGGGAGGACGAAGTATCGGGTATGAAAAGCGGGCATGTCGAAAGGGTATTCCATAGATGGTACTGCGTCAAGAATCACGTTAATATCGACACGAGGAAGAGAAGACGATGCCAACCTCGCATGCCGCACCGTCGTCCGACACGAGCCACGGGATCTTCCCTTCCAGGACCCGGAACACCTCCTCCGTCTTGGGATTCCGCGAGTCAGACCCCTTGCGGAAGTCGGCGATCGCACACCGCAACAGCGAAATCGCGGGGATCCCCGCGACCTCGACGCTCTGCTTCTTAGCCTGCTCCAACAGCCCGTCTAGCGAGAGACAGGCCGCAAAGGCGGAGAGCTCCTTGTGCGGTTCCGGCTTGGGGAGCACCGCTGCGGTGTCTGCCTGCGACTCTTTGAGCGCGGCAAGCGACGAGTTGAGTTTCCGGATGAGGGTCAGCTGGTGCGACTTTAGCGAGGCGCGCACCACAAATGTGGCTGCCACACGGGGAAGAAGAACGCGCTGTGCCATTCGTGAACACATATATTTCCCACGGAGGAATGCGACGCACATAGTAGATGAACGCGAGCGCGGCCGACCCTCCGGCGATCCACGAAAATAGCCGCGCGAGGCCCAGGAGAAGGATTGGCAAGTTCGATGGCGGGGGTTGCGGGTAGCTCCTCGGTGGGACAAGGGGGGCCTGCACCGGCTGGAAAGGTCGTGATTATTATTTATTTCCCGCTCCGGAGAGATAAAGCTGGGTACCAATTCACGCATAAGGCCCTGGACTTCGGTCTCATTGAGACCCTTCTCCACAAGAAACCTGCGCTTAGAAGCCGCGTCCTCGCGCTGTATTTGCGGCTGCTGCAGAAACGCACGGGCCTTGGCAAGGAGGTCTACCCGGTTTTCAGGTTCCGAGTCGGGGGAAGGGAGTGAAGATGAGGTAGATGCTTCTGCATTCTCAGCGGGAACTTCGGGCGAAGGCGAGGATACCTTTGTAGCCTTAGCTGGCGATGGAGACTCTTCGTCTTCCGCCATGGTCGTCGAGACGGATTATGCAAGAATTATGCCGCATACGCGTGTTAAAGCGATCAGCATCTAGGAATAACAAAGGACAACAACCGCCAGCGACCTAATTAGGCGAAAAACGGGAAATAAGTATGTACCGAGCAAAGAGAGAAGTCGAGGTGAGTTCGAGCAGCATTTGACTTGAGATAAAGCAACGAAAGGATATATAATCCAGGTTTCGAGCATCAATCGTCGTCTGAATCAGAGTCATCATCATCCAACGGGATGAAGCGTCGGCCGTCTCTCTGAAATACTTTTCAGAACCGGCACAAACAAAAATGAAATAAAATACACACAAAAGGCGAGCGCCGGACGCGGGCCATCGTTGCCTTCACAGGCGGGGGCGCTAGTTGCTGTTGCACGACAGCGAGGTTGCGCCGCGTCAGCGGTAGCGGGGCGTTTTCCGAAGTGGCGCGTAGAGAAATGGGTGGATCGAGGGGTACTTTCTGTTGGGGTACAGCGAGGTTGCGCCGCGTCAACGATAGCGGGGCGCTTTCCGAGCTGACGCGTAGAGAAATGGGTGGAGCGAGGAGTTCAATGGGTTGGGCATCAATGGTTGAAGGAGGCGCAGAAACGGTTAGCGGCTGATTAGGAGGAATTGGTGAAGTAGGCGCGGGCATAGGGGTTATAGGACGTTCAGGCGTAGCCAGGGCCGAGGGATTGGATGCTGTGCCGTGGAAAGGCGGGGTTCTGGGCGCGGGGTGAGGCAGCGTATGCAAAAGAGAACGCGGAACCTGAGCAGGCGGGGGGGACGAGTCGTTGCGGTTTTTGGTTGAATCGAAAAAGGAGTGCGGAATCAATGGAGTGCGGTGAGCAGGCGGAGGGGAGTAATCGGGGGATCTGGAGCGTGGGATCTCGTCGCTGTTCTGAGGAGGAACGGGGAGGTCGCCGAGCGGGCGCCGCGGGAGAGTAGGGTCGCGAAGAGGTTTCGTAAGCGATGGAGTTCTGTAACCTTGTGCGAAGGGTGGGCAGCCCGGACCAGACAGAAAGTTACCGGCGATGGGCTGTCGTGGCCTGGGACTGCCGCCGCGAGAATGATCTCCACTCGGGGAAACGTGCTTGTGATCGAAATCTCGACTCGGGGCAACCTGGTTCCCGGAATCTAATCTTGGTCGTTTCGGTGCAAGCAGCGGGGAGGAAGGAGGACCAGCAGGAAAGCTGCGCTTGTTGCGTATGACTTCCGGCGCGTGAGGCGGGGTTCGGTGCCTACGATTGGATTCCATGGACACTTTAAACATCGTTTCGTTGATACTGCTCCGCGCCGAGTCGATGTGGACGGGGACGGCTTGTAAGAGAGGGAGTAGGGGCAGCAGGGCAGCCAAGATCTTTCCTTGCTGGTCTTGAAGGCTCAGTAGGATTTGAGACACGTTTTGCAAGGCCTGGGACTGGATCTGATTGAACTGAAAACGCGTTTAAATCGTGTCTAGGAGCTATTATAGGTGTTCACCGATTGCATGTCGTCAATACGTTTACACAATCCATCGAACCGAGCGTCGACATCCTTTCGGAACGATTCGAGATTAGCAGCCTGTGCGGGGTCGCCGAGAGATTTTTGTATTTGTGTCTGGCTTCTGTTGACTTGCATGGGGTTCAATAAACGCGCATAACTTATACGCGGCAACCAGTCCCTCACCGAGGTCGAGCATCTCCGTAGTGAGGGACTCGTGCTCCCCGTGGAAGAGGTCCTTAACCACGACAAGCTCCCTCTTCGCGTCATCGATTCCCGAGGCCAGTGCATCGACTTTAGTGGAAAACCTTTCGAAATTCGCCTGGGTATCGTGCAGCAAGATGCGCATCGACGTGCCCGTTTTGTCGAGCGGAGCTGTGGGTGGCAAGGGCATTCCTGCGGAAGCAAACGTGTTTTTGCTGAGCAGTTGGCCCCATAGCGGGGTAGGACGCGACGGAGTGGACATGGAGGTTCGAGGATAAGAACAAACGTGATCGCGTGCGCGGGAATCCGACGCGGAACCAACGGCCCGCGATAACGGTAATCGAAAATATCTTAAATTGAGCGCTTAACCCACCTTATACTCATCCATCCATGGCCTCAGCTCAGCTTGCCACTTTCTCCGTCCCTGCCATCGACAATGAGCCCATGGCAAGTCTATTTTTCTTTCTTCTTCTCTACTGACATTCTCCCAGCGTTCCTATGCACCCGGCTCGCCAGAGCGCAACGCTCTCCAGGCCGCGATTACGCAGATGCAGGCTGATCTGCCCTTCGAAGTGCCCTGTGTTATCAACGGAAAGCAGGCGCGCGTCCATCTCCAAATAATTTATCTGCGATCTCAATGTGCTTCAGGTAAAAACGGGCAAGCTGGGGTCTCAGCCCATGCCCCACGACCACGCGAACAACCTCTGCACCTATCACGAAGCCGATGCGGCCACCGTCACCCAGGCCATTGACGGCGCGTTAGCCGCGAAATATGAGTGGGAGTCCATGCCCTGGAACGACCGTGCCGCCATCTTCCTCAAGGCGGCGGATCTTGTTTCCGGCAAGTATCGGTACAAACTCATGGCCGCGACCATCCTCGGACAAGGAAAGAATGCCTGGCAAGCAGAGATCGACGCGGCCGCGGAGGTGCGTCCCTCATTGCCGTCATACAATTCAATTTCAATGGTTGCGGCTAGTTGACTGATTTCCTGAGATTCGGCATCAAGTTTGTCCAGGATCTATATGCCCAGCAACCAACCAAAAACTCTGCGGGCGCGTGGAAGTAAGTGCAAGTACGCCGGTAAACCGCCGTCTCTGACATGACTGTAGCCGCGTCGAGTACCGTGCCCTGGAAGGTTTCGTGCTTGCCATCTCCCCCTTCAACTTCACCGCCATCGGCGGCAACCTTAACGCGAGTACGTACAAGCTCCTGTTTTCTCCTTCGCATGCCAATTCCTCGGCACCCACAGCGCCCGCAATGGTCGGAAACGTCGTCGTTTGGAAGCCCTCACCCATGGCCACATACTCCAGCTACATCATCCACCAGATCTTCCTGGAAGCTGGTGTCCCTCCTTCCGTCATCCAATTTGTTCCTGGCCCGCCTGAGATCGTCGCCCAGCAGTCGATTAAGCACCCCATGTTTGCCGCCCTCAATTTCACCGGCAGCACGTTCGTGTTCAAGCAGCTCTGGAAGGACATCGCCGCGAACATGGACGTGTACAAGGGGTACCCCAAAATCGTCGGCGAGACGGGCGGGAAGAATTTCCACGTTGTACACGAGAGCGGGGAGATCCGGAACGCCGTGATCCAGACGATACGGGGCGGCTTTGAGTACCAAGGCCAAAAATGCTCTGCTTTGTCGCGGTTGTACGTTTCGTCCTCGGTGTGGTCTGGTGGGTTCAGGGACCAGCTGCTTGCGGAGATTGCCAAGATCAAGGTGGGCGGCCCTGATGACTGGTCCAACTATATGGGCCCCGTTATGTTCGTCCGTGCAAACTTCATTTGAAGGTATACTGACGGCAGTATAGCGGTCGTCCTGCGTATGACAAGATCATGAGCTACCTCGAAAAGGCGAAACAGACCGGAGGGGAGATCCTGATCGGTGGAACCGGTTTGTTTTCTCCCCTGTTTTTTCGGAATAGGCCAACATTTATCTTTTTAGGTGACGACTCGAAGGGCTACTTTGTCAAGCCGACCGTTATCCTCACCAAGGACCCTAACTCGGTTACCATGGTGGAGGAGATCTTTGGTCCTGTCATCACCGTTCGTCCTCGTCGTCCCCAGAGTATCGCTTTCTGACTCTTTTCTCGCAGGTTTTCGTGTACGAAGACTCAGAATACGAGAAGACGCTCAAGCTGATCGACTCGACATCGCAATACGCACTGACGGGTGCCATGTTCGTCGAACCTCCCTCGTTCTAAATAGTATAGTATCCTGACGCCTGCAATCGCAATAGCTTCGCGTCCTCGCGCGCCGCCCTGATCCAAGCGACCAACGCCCTCCGCAACGCCGCCGGGAACGTCTACTACAACGAAAAGTGCACGGGGGCCGTCGTTGGGCAGCAGCCGTTCGGCGGTGGGCGCGCGAGCGGCACGAACGACAAGGCCGGCAGCATCAGCATCTTCTACCGGTTCGTCAGCCCGCGCAGCATAAAGGAAAACTTTGTGAGCTTGGAGGATTATATATATCCCAGTAATCTGGTGTAGGGTGCTTGTTGCGAAACAAATGACAATGTAATAATTGAATCGTGATCCACGAACCTGCCGTGCAGAAAAAATCTAAACTGGCCGTGGATAACCATCGACGGGACACGCCGGTGAAAAAAAAACTCAGTCCGCAGCAACATAATAGGCATCTGTATGAGTCTTGCCACACTCGATCTAAATTCCATCAACCCCGTGGCAGTTTATTACCTGAAATAGCAGCGCCTAAGTTAGTGCTGGGCGCTTCGGCGCTTCTCGGCTGAGCCTTTGATTCGCAGCAAATTCGCTCAAATTCGCCGCAACAAATCCTGGTCTGAACTAATCTCTCTTGATATGCTCGACAGACGCATTATCGATGCTAGCTCGCTCGTTCGTCGCACGATCAAGGTCGACTGAGCGCTTTCAAACTCTTCGGTGGCAGCTTTATTGGTTTGGACTCGTGTCTTGCTCGTGTCACCAAAATCAGTCTCTCCTAGACAAACGCTTCAAGGTGTATTCTCGCAGAGCCCTGAATCTCGTAAGATCGGCGGTTAATCGGACATTCCAGCAGAACGACTTGGCTATGTCGGAAATTTTGAAACTGTCTGATAAGATCTTATAATGCCATCAGAGGCCATCAGAAAACGGAAGCCAACAGCACGCTTATACAAACAAAGACTCTCAGATAAGATTCTGATAAGATCCGGTAATATAAGGCAGGAAAAGGTCTTATCAGGGTTTTTTTTCTTATGGAAAATCCTTTTCTCGACTTCAGTGCTCACACCCAGTGAGAATCCCGTCTGGCCGGGTCTGCCCGCGTCTGCCATCATCCGCCACTATTCTCCCGCGGTCTGGCCAGATCTGGCGAGACTTGGCAAAAGTGGCGTCGTGTGTATAATTAGTTTGTACTTGCTCGGAAAGCAAAAAATCTAGATCTTGCCTGTCCGCTTCCTTTTGCGCCGCGAATCTGAGCAACTTTGAAGAAACCTTGAAGTCCGCGACACTCAACAACTCTGAGACTTTTTCTGACTGCTTCACCGGCACCACGGCCAGCCAGACATGCATCCAAGGCCCGATTTGAAGTACCCTAGAAGTCCCATTGCACACCCAGCCTGGACGTTGCGGCGCGTCGAGATGTACTCGGATTCGGGTTTGTTGATGCACACGTGATCGTGTGACCGTGGACTGGAGGCTCCATTTTCTCTCTCTCCCCACCACATCCGCCCGCGCTGTCATCGTCCCGCCCCATCCCCGACCTTTAAACTCTGTAATAACATTCTCATAGGTCATATACGCGTCGATATCGCTTTTTTGCGGCGGTTTGAGCACCGGGGACCACGTCAACGACGATTTCGGGCTTTTCACAAGAAGGGCGCGTATTTCTCTTTGATCACCTTTCCATAGCTCGAAATGCTCCACTACAGGTCCCTACCAACCCCCTACCACCACCCGGATACCCAAATTGTCCAGAAATCTGGGTTACGTGCGAAGGCGGAGTCGTCGCATCAGGGCGATACATGGTGGTGTGTCTTGACGGTGCGTCTCAGTCCCGATTCCCTCCGACCACTCCTCTACGACCCTTCCCTGGGCTGCGCTTGCCGTGGGTGCGCCCAGGCACCTCTCTTCCCTTACAATGTTCCCCTTCTCATCGCTGACTTCATTTCTTAGCCTCTCAGTGGCCGACAACGATGAAACGCAGCTATAGACCTCTCTGGTGTCGTATTTTCGCGTTTCGGGTTGGATGATGCTGCCGATGCGCATCTCCCTCTCACTTTCTCCCAGCACGCGCTTCGTCCCCAATCCCTTCCATCATCTTTCCTGGCCGTCGCTGTGCCCCTGTCCTCCCTCGTGCGCCACTTCTGTGCCGTCCCATTCCCCTTCTCCTCTTTTCTCCCCCAACCTCCTCCAGATACTAACGCCGCTACAGGACATTGAAGCGGCGCTCCACTGCCTGCGCGCCGTGCACGAGGCACTCGACAATGACACCGCCGGCAGCACCCGCGCTGCATACACCCTTCGAGTGCCTTGGCGTGCCTGTCCACCAGCGCGCCTGCGGACGGGGACGCCGTGGCGGTCGCGTGCATCATGCTTTACTCCATTCCTGGATCAATGTGGGACGGACGGCGCGGCAACGACGGGACGGCGATGATGGGACGGCGCTGCGACATGGTGGACTCAGTAGCTTCAGTTTTGTAGTGTATATTGATTTCTGTGTAATGAAGTGCAATAGAAATCCTATTAAAACTAGTGGGCAGATGTGAGCAGTACCGGGCAGATGTAGCCAGAAAGTCGGCAGACGACGGCAACCTACGCCAGATAGTGATCTGGCATGTGGGTCAAACCTCTGGCCACATCTGCCCGGATCTGGCTGATTTTGGGTGGGCGGATGCGGGCAGATGCGGGCGGACCCGGCCAGACGGGATTTTCACTGGGGCTCACATTTCGCTAACGGCACTACCTATTTTCTATGGTGTTTACTTATACTGTATTGACTGCCTAGAGAAATATAATATATGACTTGACTGGGGATCGAACCTGCGACCTCGCGCGAATAGATGAATTATAAAGGAATACAACAAAACCACTACACTAAGTAACTGACAATACAAAAGTTTGTCTGTTCCCTTTATGTGGCAGGTTAGGTCGCCCACCAAGTCAACAGTCAGATTACCTTCCTGCCACACTGAATAATGTTCATCTTCGTATCTTAATATAGATCCACCTAAGCGCCGGGTGCTCGCTTCGAAGACGTGGGAAGAAAGACACGTGACCACACAGTGGCAAGCCTGAAGCTGAAAGACACTCAAAACCTCACCAATTGCTCCCATATTGGAGTAGCAAGTGGATGAATATACCAGATTTGAGAATCTCAAAATTTGCAGCCAAATTCTATGTTTTGAGTAAGTTTGAGCACATTTCTGTATATTCCGATGTTCTCGGGTATGCGCAGAATTTGTTCTTGTTTACTGACAATTTCTGGCCTTTAGTGGATAATTGCTCGCTTCGCTCGCAATAATAAAACGGAGCATTTTGAGTGTTCATCTTTGTGAGGAATGGAGGATTGCAGAGCCATAAATTATGTCAACAAAATGAGTGGTACATGGAATGGTCCATTCCTACATTGCAGCTGCTGCAAATCCCCACCAATAAATTATGTGCACTCTATTCTACTCTGCAATGCATTGCACGCTCTTGAAAATCTGAATCAGGCTATTATGGCTTTTGTGTCTGGTTCAAACACAACTCCTGAGTGGTATATATTATATGCTGCAAAAATGACTGTTTGCACACCAATTCCTCTTGTACCAAATGTGCACGAAGATATGCTGAGATCCAATCAGTGTTAGGAATAGATTGAAGGACATGGGTGCAGTCAAAATCGTCAAGGAGTACAGAGATAATCCAAGTCAAGAAGACAACTGTGCAGAAACATCGCTTACCAGAGCGAGTCTGAATGAGTCGGGCGACACACTGCTGTCGACGCCGTTGCAGAGTGTGCTGACCAACCTATAAGAAGATTATAAGAAAGCGGCTGACTTGTAAGAATTTGATCCAATATATCAGACACTTACTAGCCTATAAGAAGATTATGAGAAGGCAGATTACCTTTAAGAAGCTGACCTGATTTACAAGCCGCTTATCTGCTGAAGCCTTATCTTATCTCAGTCTGATAAGGCTCTTATCACGTGGGCTTCTTATAAGGCACTTTACAGATTTCCGACATATTCTTACAGGGAACGGGGACCTTTCATTATCCAAGGCTGCCTGCAATATTCCCGCCGCTTGTAAGCCGGATTTTACACCAGCGCTCAGAGACAGCGAACAGCGAATCTGAGGATACCCTGGTCACCTAACTGGTTTGTCGCCCGCTTACCGATGTCCTCGACACTTACTTCGTGAATCGACATAAGCATCGTGCCAAATTTGAGCCGGTGCAGTATGACGGTTGGGCGTCAAATCTACATACGTTCATGATGTTTTCAATGGCACTTCGCGAAAAGGGATCAGTCGTAAGATGGGCGGTTAATTGGACATTCCAACAGAACAACTTTGAAGCTGTGGGGCTATTCTTACAATGAACGTGGACCTTTAAATCTCCCATCCTCACCTGCCAATCCAGTGCCTCCCTGGTCTCACCTAACTGGTTCGTCACCCGCATATCGATGCCCTCAATACTTACTTCGTTAATCGACATAGGCTTCTCTCACTGCGCCCAGCCAATTTATTGCTTAGGTTGCAGTATGAACTCAGGAACGACACAGGTATTGTCGGCACTGTCATGTCAATTTCACGACTTGAACCACCCTTCATTAGAGTAATTGGTTGCAGCTCCTCTCCGACAACGGACTACTCGGAATCAATTCACTTTATGCATATGACGGTGGCTCCTTCGAGTTGTCCAAGCCCTGATTGCCCTGGTTCGGGAAGGAGGCACGGTGGACATAGCACATGCAGAACAAACCCGCTTTTTCACAGCGGATCTAGTCCGCGAATGTCCACCGGGTCATTCTAGGCAGGGGCAGGCGCTGTTCCTCGCTGTCGTCGTGGCTGTAATCGTGAACTGGGAGACAGGGAAGAAGGAAGACTTGGATGACCTCATCACACATTTGCTTTACGCAAAATGATCCTCGATCCCGGGGCCCACATCGATCCCGAGGGTCACATCGATTCTGACGCCGCCATCGGTGTCCTGGGATTGTTGGCAGGAGCTCTATTTGAACGCTTCACGCTCCAGCGCAATTTGGTTGACCTAGATGACACATGCCTTCATCTCACCACTGCACTATCACTCTCTCCCAACGACGCTCTCCGCGCTCCTATCTTGGCCAAACTTGGCACTGGCGTCTCGACGAGATTCGATATGATTGGCCGAATGTCGGATCTCGACAAGGCAATTCAGTACCATCGACAATCCCTTCGACTGTGGGTGCATTAATTTGCTACCACTTGATGATCCTCTCCGCTACCTTGCGCTCGTAGGCCTCGGGCGAACACTGATTATGCACGCCTGGGGCCAAGCTGAAATTGACCAGAAAACGACCGCCATTACCCAGGCAGTTCAGTATCACCGGGAAGCACTCGCTCTATGTTCTCAGGATCCATCGCCGAGCCCGCCCCAGGCCTACTCACACCGCGTTTTGTGTCTCGGTAGCTTCCTCTTTTGTCTCAGAGTTGGCATTGAGAAACTACCTTCTTGGTGCGGCACAGACATCGTGCAGGAGGTCATTGACATTGGCGACCAAGCGCGAAAACCTCTTCCCGACGGTCATCCATCCCTCGTTGGAATAGAACACAACCTCGCTTTTCTGCATCTTCACACAGCGGAACCTATGCTCGAACGCGCTTTTTTTCTGTTCCGCCAGGCAGTTGGGGAAGAGACAGGCAGTGCAAAAGAGCGCCTATCCGTGGCAGTGGACTGGTCCTCATGTGCCAGAAGTTATGGACATCCTTCAACCGAGGACGCTTATTCGCATGCAATGCAACAGCTCAATCGCTGTCTGGTCGCGTATTCAACCGTCGACTCCCAGCACGAGTTCCTCGCTCGTCCCCTTACGTGCATTGAATGCTCGAATTTGATTGCGGACGCTGCCTCGTTTGCAATTCAAAATGAACACTATAACAAAGCGGTGGAGATTATCGAGCAAGGGAGGACATTTATATGGTCAAGGATGCGCAGATACCATCATCCTCTGGATCAACTTCGAAGGGCCGATTCTATCAGGGCGGCCGAATTCCAGCGTTTGAGCGGCGACATCGAACGCTTTGCAGTGACCTTTGAATCTGGATCCTTTTCCATCCCGTTTTCAGGTACGCTCAGTGCCCATATAAGCTTTACCCCAACGAGGTCCCCGTTCCACTGGCACCGTGAATTAGCGGAAGAATGGAGGAATAAACTGGACAATATACGGGCCAACGTCCCCGGCTTCCGGGATTTCCTTCAGCCTTTGCCGTTCCTACGTCTCTGGCGAGCCGCTGTGGATGGTCCCGTCATAATCATAAATCACAGCAGTCACCGGTCAGATGCACTTGTCATTATTAAGAAAAGCCAGACTGTTCTTTGTGTGCCTTTGCCGGGTGACCTGGACGCACTGTGGCGGTTACAAGAATCCATCGGAACACACACGTATCTATATCGGTCCTCCACTCAAATGCGAATTTTTGGCGTGAGGGAGGGGGTGAATCGCACGGAAAACAATACCGTTTACGTCCTGAGGGGAGTGTGGAGGGGAATTGTTGAGCCCATAGTGACTTTACTCCGATCCCATGGTGTCCCGGAGATGTCGCGAATTTGGTGGTGCCCGACCGGTATGCTGGGGATACTACCTATCCATGCAGCAGGCCCATACTCTCCAGGGTCAGGGAAGGATGTTCCAGACATCTACATCTCCTCCTACACCCCTACACTCTCTGTGTTGATAACCGCAAGAGAAGTTCTGAAGGGTGCTGATGACCACACCCCAAACCTTCTCTTTGTTGGTGTATCCTCCTCTCCTAGATTCACAAGTCTTCCAAGTGTTCGTGTAGAGTGTGATGTTACACGGACCTTCGTTCCTCAAGGTAAAACCTTACTTGATGAAAAGGTGAGGTCGAAAAACGTGCTTGCAGAGCTCCCAAATCATTCTTGGGTCCACTTTGCCTCCCATGCCGCGCACAGCATCGATCAACCATTCGATTCTTCTATAATCCTCTACGATGAGGAAGAGTTTCAGCTTCGTGAATTTATGATGGCGCATTCCACTCACGCACGGCTGGCAATCCTGTCCGCGTGCGACAGTGCCGCACTCAGCAAATCCACACCAGACGAAGTTCTTCATCTCTCTGCGGCAATCTAATTCTCTGGCTTCTGCAGCGTGGTTGGTTCCCTGTGGTACATGATGAATAACCGTGGTCCAGAGCTTGCAGAGTCATTCTATAGGTTCCTCCTGCGTAACGGTGCACATCAGATTGTCTTGAAGGATTCAGCCGAGGCGTTGAATAGAGCGACGAGGGAAATGAGGGAAAGGGGCGCGAATCTCGAGCACTGGGTTAACTTTGTGCACATCGGGTGTAACAAGCTATTGATATTCCTGGATCCGTAGGTATCCAGGTCTCAGAACACTAATTGTCTGTCGCTCTATGCCTTGCTCGTCTTGGGGAAGAGAGAGAGAGTTTTTGGGGACAAACGAAAATCGATTTGGTCGACAGAGCTCTCTTGCTCGGCCTGTAAGGGACCGCGCTCGAGCCGGCCTCGGCGAAATACATGAGCTACAGGGAACAACTAAGTAGGGAAAGCGGCAAGGGTGGGAGAAAAAGAAATCTAGTCTATCGAGCTGTGTGAGTGTAGGTAGAAGATGAGGGCGCAGTCAGTACCTATCGAGCTATGTGAGTGTAGGTAGAAGATGAGGACGAAGAACTACAAAGATGAAAGAGAATATATATGTGTGTCGAGATAAAGGAAGCCGAAGGGGGAAGAGGCGACGTGTCGCATCGCGTGTGCCTCGCCTGCATAGACCGTGTTTGGCGCGTCAAACACCTCTTCTATGTCTTGCTCGTCTTGGGGAAGAGAGAGAGAGTTTTTGGGGACAAACGAGAATTGATTTGGTCGCCAGAGCTCTCTCGCTCGGCCCGTAAGGGACCGCGCTCGAGCCAAGGGGATGCAGCAGAGAGCCAGCGGCTCAAGAGACTGCAGGAGGAGCAGCAGCCACATGAAGACGAGCAGACAGGCTCAGGACACGGTTTCTTGGCACGTCGAGGTAGAGCTTGTAGGCGTCACTACGCCAGCGGCCAAGCAGCTGAGTCTCAAAGTCAGCGTAACCAGCAATGGCAGCTGCTGTAGCAGCACCACGCCGGAAACTGTGACCCGAGTAACCAGACTGGTCAAGACCGATGGCCGTAATGCAGGCTTTGAGGGTGCGGATGAATTCTGCACGGCAAAGGGGAGAAGAATCGGCTTTTGCGAAGAGGGGGGCAGTGGGAGGGAGGGGATGAATGGCAAAGAGGTGCTTCATTGCGCGGACAGGACAGGTGGACGGGGAATTTGGTGCAGCAGCGATGACGATGGTGACACCGCCACGGAACGGGTCGGTCTTGGAGGCAGGGATAGTGAGCTCCAGATACTCGATACCACCGTCTTCAAAGAACTGAATCGAGTCCCACGTAAGGTGGACTGCGCTATCAAACTTGGCGCGATCACCAACGGTGAACTCACCGCATCTGAGGAACCCCGCCCAAGCCAGATTCTTGGCTGCATCAAAGATGGCATTGTCGATGTCTGAAAGATCGCCAGCGACGAGTCCGAGACGGAGGAGGATGTCAAGCGTGATGGGGAGTTTGGGCTTGCGATCCCGGTCGCCCTGAAAACGCTTGATGCCCCGAATCACACACTGCAGTGCGGGGGAGCTGCAGGCCTCGAAAGGAAGGCCTGCATCGAAGTGGAGGGAACGAACACCGGAGAGGTAGCCTTTAATGGTTTTATGGAGGATGGGACAATCCTTGCTGGCGAGATGAGCCGCCCAGGCCATGAGTCCGATTTCGGTGGCCGGAAGGAGCTGCCCGGGAGCGAACACATACTGGGGGTTGAGCCGGACAAAATTGAGGAACGACCTTTGGGCAGAGGAGTAGGTCTCCCGAGTGGAGGAAGCAAGGCCATGCCAGAGGAAAAATGCGACTTCTCGAGGGAGGTGAGAGTGTGTCGCATACCACTGATCTGGGACTGTGGAGTTGAGGATGTCTGGCAGAGCTGTGGAGCCAGCTGGAACAGATGGCTGTACTGAAAACGAGAGGCAGCATCAGCGAGCGAGTTCTTGTGTGTGGGAATCTAAACAGCAGAAAAAGTGAAATGAAGAACAGAAGAGAGCAGAGTAATCTGCCGCAACACGCCCATGCCCGGAGCGGATTGCGCCGTGTCACAGGTCAGCCACTGGACCACTGCCTGATTATCACACTGGAAGACGACATGGGTGCCAAACCATGCATCACCCCAACGCAGAATTGCTTGCAGTATAGCAAAAATCTCCTTGAATTGAATGTCGCAGTTGCGGTAGTGCCTGGGACACCGTGAGGAGAACCAGAGATCCCCCCAAACTCTGCCGAGACCTTTGCGCCCACTTGCATCGGTCACGACAAAAATTTTGGGGCGAACCGGCTGGATTAGCTGGACACCATTCCAGTATGCGCCCAGAGTTGACCACCAACCAATGTCAGAGCGCACACCAGAAGGGATGTGCCGGTGTTCGAAGGGTGAGGAAAATTTTGACGAGAAGTCAATCAAGCGCTGAATGAAGGCGCGAGAGCGGGGGATGACCTGTGAGCTGAACTGAAGGAAACCGACAAGCTCCTGAACCTCCCTCAAGGAACAAGTGTGCTTACGGCCCCAACCATCCAACAATTCATGGAGCTTGTCCTCGGGAAAGCGTGCTTCCATAGCGTCGGAATCCAGATCGAGACCGAGGAAGTCAAGGAGCAAGCATGGCCAGAACATCTTTTCCCCCTGGAAATGAAGCCCGAGCTCTTCCCCAAGAGCCAAGATCCATTCCACCGCTGCATGCGCAATAGCAGGGTCAGTCTCTGGACGAAAGACCAACCAAAAGTTATCAAGATAGTGACAAAGACGAGCTGGGATGTGATGGGAAATGATCAAGTGCGGAGCTTCAGAAAAAAGATTGAAGATGTACGGAGCAGAGCGTAGGCCGAACATGAGAACAATTGCGTAGAAGAACTCGCCGTGCCAGAACATGCCCATATGGTGATGGTCTGCGACCCGAATAGGGATGTGGCGGAAAGCGTCCTTGAGGTCTAACTTGACCATTAAGGAACCTCGGCCGGAAAGGCGGAGGTCAGAGACGGCGCGCTCAAACATATCATAAGAAATGTGAGCTTCAACGTCAGGAATGCCGTCATTGACGGAGGAGCCACGCGGCCAGGAGAGATGGTTGATCATGCAAAGCTTGCCAGGCTTACGCTTGCGCTCAACAACACCCAGGGGTGAGCAACGGAGTTCAGGGAGAGGTGGGACTGGGAAGGGACCAGCGGCAGCACCCTTTGCAATCAGGGTAGACAACGTGTCGGACAGGAACTGACTGTGTTCCCGAGCAGACTTGAGATTTTTGACCGGTTGACTGAGTTCAGGGCCGGAGAATCCAATGTTGCAGCCAAAATCAATTATTTGGAGTAAAGATGATACAAAGGTGCGGTCGGGATAATCCTCGTAAAAATCCCAAGCGCTCCGGTTAAGAGATGAGGAGACGCGCGGCTGGCCGTGATTAGGGGGTAGAGGGGAGTTACAGCGAGGAGCGGTATTAGGGCGCGGCGGCGGCAGGGAGAGGGAAGGGAAGAGGAGCTGGTGTGGGAGGCAAGACTGGAAAACAGAAGGTGGCTGAGACGAGGTTACGTGGACGGGAGAAGGAACCGGAGACTGCTGGCCCGAGCGAGCGAGCCAAGCAGCATGGGCACGAGCTCGACGGCTCGCTCTGCTGAAGACCTAGGCCTTCTTTGTGCAGGCAGAGCTCAGGTGGTCCCCCTCGCATGTGCGGCAGACATGCCGACGCTTGGACGAGCAAGGTGACGACTTGCAGATCTCACTATTCCAGTCATAGCAGACTTGCTGCTCCACTGGCAATGACGTCTTCTTTGGCTTAGAAGAGGGAGGTTTGGTGGTGGACTGGGAGCCAGTCGACAACGGTGGGGGAAGGGGGTGCATGTACACGATGCGCGAGAGCAAGTTGTGGTCGGGGCGAGCCCAGCCCGAATAGTCGCCAGATTTCATGTCCCACAGGCGAATGGTGTGGAATTCGACATGGTATATCACCACAGCGGACCACTTGTACTGCTGGTGGAGCTCAGTGAGGTGCGAGACATAATCCGAGAGGGAGCAGGTGATCGCAAAGACCTCCCAAGGCTTCCCGGATGATGCAGCAAAGGCTCCGAGAACCTCAAAGTACTTGAGCAGCGGGCGAAGGAGGCCATGGAACGAGGGGAAATGTTTGAGTGTGAGGGTGTGCTCGGTAGAGGGGGCAGACGATGGTGGGGTGACATAATCTTGTCGAGCGGCAAGTGGTGACAGCAGGCGTGGCAGGTCCAGCGGCATGAAAGCGTGTGAAGCGATGTCCAGAATGATCTTGGACTCAATGGATGGAAAGAGAGCAGGCAGCGACTTACCTCCAAACTCCGTTGTCGCATGGGAGCCCATGAAAGGCGGGACGACAGGTGGTGGAGGCAGTGGCGGGGGCTGGCTTTGTTGCTGGGCAAATGCGGAGGCGAACACCGCAATGGCAGCTAGCGTCTCTGGCGTGAGTGAGGCAAGTGGCGCAGGAGGGGGTGGGTTCGCAGGGTCGGCCATGGCGTCAAGGTGGAAGTTGTCGAGGCTGAAAGAGATTTCGTCGATGACCGAGTTGTGATCCGCTGATGGAGACGGGGACGGAGCACGGGACGCAACCGGCAATGATTCCGAGGAAGATGCGAGTGGCGTGGGGAGGGGGGAAGGTGGTCAGCATGCGAAACAACCGTGGACGCGAGGCTGGGTTCTCCAATGATCCGTCGCAATTGTTGCTCGATGTCCTCAAAGACAGAGAAAAAGAAATCTAGTCTATCGAGCTATGTGAGTGTAGGTAGAAGATGAGGACGAAGAACTACAAAGATGAAAGAGAATATATATGTGTGTCGAGATAAAAAAAGCCGAAAGGAGAAGACGCAACGTGTCGCGTCGCGTGTGCCTCGCCTGCATAGACCGTGTTTGGCGTGTCAAACACCTCTACTGGATCATGCACTTTTCTCCCACGCTGTGATTGGCTGGAGCACTTAGGTTAGGGTTATAGGACCGCCACATCGAGGCTGACCAATTGCCTCACCGCATTTTCCTCTTTCACTGTTAGTACTTGTCTCTATGCCGGGTGCATGTAGAAGAATTCCCTGAGCCCCGCCTCCAACACACTTTCCCCCCATTGCCTGACAACGGACTGTTACTGGCACTCAATGAACAACATGTCCTAAATGTACCTCAGGCTGTCGTTGCATCCAAGTGATCCAACACCTCAATAGGGGCAGTCAGAGTAGACGATTCTCCCTGATTCTGGGGCGATTCTGACAGTCGATTCTGACTTATTTAAGCGTGGGAGAATCGTCGAAAATCAGAATCGCCTCAGAATTGTCGCATAATTGCCGCATAATCGACGTAGAAACGCCTCCAGAGGCGTTTCTACATCGATTCTGGTCGATTCTGATTTAAAATAATTCCGAGAATCGTCTCAGAATCGTCGTCAGAATCGACCTCAGAATCAGCATTAATTTTCTACTCTGACTGCCCCTAATGCTCACAAACTTGCTCTTTGAGGAAGAAGAGCACGACCAAGAGGAGTTAAAAGAAGCACTCCCTCAATTCTCTTGTCCCTCCCCACATCTCCTATTTCATGAAGAAGAAGAAGACACCATTAATCTGGCTCATCTAGTAGCTGGTCCTTCACGGCCCAGACGTGCTCCTTGATCATGTGCTCCTAGAGCCAGTCTCAATATATGCCTTGGTCTCACCATTCATCACCTCTCCTTCATTTTTTTCCTTCTTTTCAATTGAACCTCAACACGTCCTGCACTCTCCCAGTGTCCACCCGTCCTACCTGTGTTCTGCCTGTTCTACTCTGAGTCATCCTATCTATGTTCTACCTATTCTACCCCTGTTCTACCCATCATACTGCCTGTTCTACAAATGTCATCTCATTTTTGTGGAACGGCTCATTTTGGCACACACCCCTTGAAACCTCAGTGTGCAATCTGAATATGTTAGGTGCCAGCCTCACAACGGTGTGTTCATTGCCTTTCATTCCATCCAATAATGTCTGTAGAGACAATGGATGGCATCATCACCTCATCTTTTACAAATTCAACTATTAATTCCATGACTTGATAGAGAAGATAACAACAACTATAGGTGCACCCAGAGTGTCCGGAGGCAAGTCACCTTTTGCAAGAAATTTGGACATTAATTCAAGGACTTAAGATCCAAGATTACAATAATGGCTACAGTGTGCCCAAAGGGCAGCCCCACATGGGCTGGGTAAAAATGACGCGCGACGGCGCGCACCGGCGCGGCACCGGCGCGCATTGACGTGGCAGTGACGCGGCAGTGAAGCGGCGTGACGGGGAAATTGATGCAGCGCCGGCGCGCCGCTTCTACGTCCTCGCAGAACCTCCCAAAGACCCCAATTTCGATGCACACAAGGTTTTCTAGTCTCATTACATGATTTGGACACAAAAAATCCAAATCCATATTTTGTCACCTCTTGACTAGTCATCTGCTATTCCATTGGGAATTTCCGGTATCCCCTACAAAGCTCTGACCGAAAGTATTGCGACGAGGAAAATTTGATCCACTGTACCCTAGGTATGGAATGGATTTGAGCTGGCTCCATGACTCACCTAGGTTGAGTACCAATGTTGCATGCAACGCAATCTCACTGCCTACCACCAGCACACCTGTCTCAACAAACAGTTGGAATGGATCCATGTCACCTCGTTTTAGCACAGAATCCTCAAGCCTTTTGACGCACAAGTAGAAGTTTTCTGTGGGATTTAGTTGATATACAATCAGGCTGATGTCGGTGATGATTCAATGTTCAATGACAATCAGCCACCGCTAGTGTCCATACAACACCGCAAAAATGAGGAAAACCTATTTTTATATGAGGACTCTTGACACTCATTGGACTGTGCAAAGGTGGGCCTCAACGGGATACATGCATCGAGCCGTGGAAGTCTTACATAAGCTGGGTAAATTGACGCGGCACCGGTGCGCTGCATCTAACTGCTCGTAGGGCATCCCAAAGGCCCCGATTTTGACTCACGCGATTTTCTAATCCAGATACATCATTTGAACCTCAAAAATCCAAACCCAGAAAATTTTAGTTATGGCCCAACCTCAACTAGTCATATGAGGATTTCTCCGTTTCCCGCCAACTTCCGGCCTACTCCATGGGTTTAGGAGTAAAAATCAGAACAGAAAGTGACCTGGACTGTGTCAATGCACATGTGTTGGTCAGAAGCCCCGAGGATAAAAATGACCTGACTAGGTTGAACCATCCTAGGTGCTTGTCTCACACATCTTCGGCTAATTTCTGGGCTGATTGCCTAGTATGAATCAGATTTCAGCTGAATTCACTAATTCGAGATTATGCATTCCTTTGCTTCAAGGAAATAGAGGCACAATTGGTACAGTATTGGTGCGACTAGACTCATTGCTTGAGGTTCGAAGCCATTTCAACTCGTTCGATTTCACCTGAGCTTCGGTCAGTCCTTGCTTGATGAGGCTATTAAACAATTTGCTACTTTCCTACCCATCCAACAAAAGTCAGAGTGGAACTCTCCGGGAAACACAAGATTTAGAATTTTGATGATCAAAGAAAATGGGTTATCATCCACCTGTATTAATTTGAGGTTGAGCTTGAGTGTCAGGTTGATGTGGCACGAGGACAAGTACTTCTCTTGAATTCCATAATCCATTGAAGGCGATCCGCAGCAGCGTGAACTGACACACCTTGTGTTCATTGATCCAACAACAAGGCACCAGTACGGGGGAACTGGTATGGCATGAACCAATGCAGTACTTGTCCAGTCAGGAAAAGACTGGTTGGTCAAATGTTGCTCAAGATGTAGCTTGGTGAACACCAAAATGATCCTGAACTGGCACATACTCTTGACGTGGCAGTGATGCAACATAACGGATAAGTTGACATGCCTGCTGCTAACTCCTCGCAGTCCCACCTGCGCATGTTAGTGGGGAAATAGTAAAGACCATTAAAAAAATGAACTTGCAATGCATTGCTAGTATGAGATCCAAATTCTAAATGCTGCGGATGTTTAGCTGGGATAGCAGCGGTTGGCCGAATACGCAGCAGCATATTCATTTTATTTAGGTGCAAGCCCGAAATTTCAATTTTCAGATGTGAGAGGCAGACCATAGAGTCTTGGAATGCTACGGAAGACTCTAGTGGCCCCAGGATACGCGGGTGTCCTCCAGATTCTGAACGTGAGCATGATGTTGAAAAGAACTAGGTCAATTCTGATATATACATTTGCAAGTTGAAAGTTTGTGCAACACTCGATTAGGATGAACAATAGTTTTGGGCTGTCGAATTGGCCCCCTAAGAAGCCTCTTTGGTGAGTCCTTTGCATACGGCGTAGAAGCATCTTCATCATCGACATCGTCGCCCAATGTCAATTATGTTCAAGAACCCGATGGTCCGTATATTGCCAAAGGAAAAGTCGGAAGCCCTGTCAGCTTGGTTTGCCTCGAGGGATCAAGATGGTGGCTCAGGCAATGGTTGCGCATCCATACAATTAAATCCAATTAATTGCCGTGGCCGTGAATCCAGCCCAGTTAACAGTGCACACAACATATATGCTCAAAGATCAATATTCTGCTAGACCCCGCACCGATACAGCAGTAAATATTTGACGTGGTGTTGATACACACTGGCACGGCAGTGAGGCACATTGCCACGGCAATGACACAACCTAAGCGCAACAGAAAATGAACAACAAGAGCTGGTTGAATTTCCACCAATCAGCATGCACTACTTCAAAATTCATTTGGATACACCCAGTGTTCAAGATATCCCAAACCATAGTTCTGATTCCCAAAGTATGAACTCCTCTGACTGCCTAGGCAAGAAGATAATCTGTTTTGAACAGGGAGTTTTGTGGAATATTGCAAATTGTGGGCGATTATATTTGCACGTCCATGGCCAGATACCGACCATAGGCCTGGATAAGCCGGGGAAGGCACTAGACAACTAACACAATGGAAGGGGTCATCCCAAGTCTTCAGGTGGTATAAGTCAGTCCTACGGGACGAGGTATACCAAATCTAGGCCACTGTGCATTGACGCGGCGTCAGCACGCATTGACGCAGCATAGGGGCGCAGTCGCATGGATGAAGCGTGGACTTGAGGTGGTACACGGGAATTTGAGTTAAGTGCCTATTTGACCCGAGATATGTCAATTACTTATCTGGATTCTGGTTCAATTTCCGGAGTACCTGAACTTTCCAGCTGAACTACGGTTGATTTTCATGGTAGTTTCTGCTCAGAAGATCATATTTGACGTACCAATAACTGTGGACATTCAACGGCACGATTCCAGCAGCTTAGATCTCATTTTCTGACTATCTCGAAGGCCTAGCAGTGGTTGGGAAAACCTCGGAGATTGCCGTGTCAGTGTACGTCAGGGCCTAGTGCCGCGTCAATGCGCGCCTGCCGCATCAATTTCTCCGGGCCCTAGTTGATCGTCGACACTGCGGAAACTGGTTTCTTGTTGAACGGTAGTTGCAACATTTGAACAGCCATCCCGGCAAACATCCACGCAAAAATTGAACTATCTTGGACAATTGAGATGTACCAACACCAAATCTTCTCTCTCCAACCTTAAACGCGGAAGAATTACTTGCAACTAAGCAAATATAATGAATCTAGGTCTCCCGGTGCTGACGCAGCAGTGGCTGTGTTGACGCGGCAGTGACGTGGCATTGACGCGCACTGACACGGCACAAGTGCGCACCGGCGCGGCACTGACGCGCTGTCGACGCGCATCAACCGCGCTGCTGACGCAGCATCAAGTTACCCCAATTCATATGGAAGTTGAGTTCAGAGCCCATTTAACCATGTAGAAGGATCCCCGTTCATAACTGCACTAATAAAACTTAGTACAGTTGAATTTTGGTTGAATTCCTTCAAAATTCCTTGTAATTTACACTCAAGATAACATTATTCACAGTACTGAATGAGTCTGAGTCGAATGGTAGCAGTATCTGCTGTCTAGATATCATTTCCTCGGTCTCCCAAAGGCTTAGCGAAGTTCGGGGAAACCTCGGAGAATGCCGCGCCGGTGCGCGCCAGTGCCGCGTCAGTGCCGCGTCAGTGCGCGCCTGCCGCGTCACTTTCTCCTGGCCCGCCCCACATTGTTATTGTGATAACTAAACAATGACTATAGTGTGCCCAGAGGGCCATCACTTCTTCAACCATCTATTCAGAAACTTTGGATGACAACATCTAGTCTACAGTGTGCCCGGAGGGTACTCATCTCTTACAATTAATGACTTGAGAAAAGATAATAGCGCCCGGAGGGCAGTCCCTTCTTGCCAAAAAAATTACAACCTTGAAAATTTGGGCTGGACTGAAACCATTTACAGTAAATGCCGACCAGCGTAGTATGTATGTACCTAAAAACAAGACCATGAGGTGAAAATCTATTCTGGCACATTTTTGGTGTGGAAAAGGGTGAGGGAATCTGGACGATGTTCGGGACAGACCGGAACCCGGAGGATCCAGGTCTGCCCGGAGGGCGCTAATATTGCGAACACGTCTTCACATGTACCATTTCATTTCAGAGAGTACTACGCGCGCATTGTGTGGTCTTGTGGACGCGTCGAGGTCCCGGCGACGCAATTACGTCTTTCATTCGGTAGCGACGTTGACGACTGTGCTTGACCCGGCCCGGGCTACTAGCATAGAATTCGGGCCTTCAGTCGACTCCGAGAAATTTATTATTCCCAGCCTCGACGTTCTCTTTGCTGCGGTTTCCGGATCAAATTTCACCATATCACGGCTTCCCCCCGCGGCAAAGCGTCATATGCATATCTGTACTATTATTGCTACTTACCACGAACTTGACCTCTCCCGCCATGGAGAAAAACAGTCCCTCCAGTGGGACCTATCAACCCATTCCTTTGCCGGTCACAGATAGCTCTGTGCCCACTCCGAGTACCCCCAAGGCCTCACGGCTTCGTAAATTGTTCGGATTGTCGCTCATTCTGGTCAATCTATTCATTTTCCATTCTTTCTTCGTTCGCCCCATCGCTCGGCACTTCCGCGGGGACGTCCAAGGACTCTCTGCGCATCCACCCAAGAAGGGGCACTTTGTCTTTGGCAAGGCGGCTGAGAAGCTCTTTCTGTGAGCATATTTCGCGACCAGCTGAGTTGATAACGAAATAAACGTGTCTCAGGTCCGTGCCCAACGAGGAGAGCGCGCTTGCCGCGTCCCGTCTTTTTGCGACTAAACCCCATCTCGCGGGCTCCGAGGGAGACCTCCAGACCGCGAAGGATTTCCTGAGCTTGCTGCAAACCGAACTCGGCATCAAGGCTACCGCGGCGGAGCCCATCTTCGCAGCTGGATCGTCCGAGTCCCAAGATGCGACCAATTCGATCCCCAAGACACATCACCCGAAGGCCTGGAGTACGTGTTTTCCATAGGTTCTCCCTCCGTCTAGGCCCTGATGTCAGTCCAGTCGATGTATACTACCCGGTGATGAACACGCCCCTTGACCGATCGCTCCAGGTCCTGGGAAAGGACGGTGAGGTCGTCTGGGAGGCCGAATTGGAGGAGGTGGCGGACGAAACCGACCCCGAAGCCGGCGAGTACTACAAGGCCGTCCCCACTTTCCACGGCCTCAGCGCTGCTGGCGACGTGCAAGGGAAGCTCGTGTATGCGAACTACGGCAGGAAAGAGGACTACGACGCCCTCGTTGACAAGGGTGCGAGAATTGTCCCGACGTGTATTACCTGCTCACAATTTATCTAGGCGTCAACTTGACCGGAACCATCGTCATCACCCGGTACGGTTTTATTTTCCGTGGACTGAAGATAAAGGCGGCCCAGGACCTTGGAGCAGCGGGTGTTCTCATCTACAGTGATTTGCGCGACGATGGGCCTGTCACCGAGGCCAATGGTTACCTTCCGTATGTTTTGCGGTTGTCCGCTGTTGTTCCATTTTGTTTGAACCTGTGCCTAGGTATCCGTGGGGGCCTGCCCGGAACGTCAACTCGGTACAACGCGGGTCTGTTCAGTTCCTGAGTATATACCCCGGAGACCCCACTGTCTGTATTACGCAAGCCTTCAAGGATACGTAGCTTATGTTCGTACGCAGACCCCCGGCTACCCCTCCTACGAGAACAGCACTCGCACTCACGGCGAGAATATCCCCAAGATCCCCTCTCTCCCAATATCGGCGGCCAACGCCGAGAGGTTGTTCGAGCTTGTCGAGGACGGGAAGGAGGTCCGCCTGGTCAACCACGTCGACACGAAGGGTAAACAATTTCGCTAACGCCTTATTTCCACCCTCATTTAATCCTTCAGTTACTCCGATTTGGAACACCATGGCTGTTATCCCGGGGTTCATCACGGTACGCGCAGTCTGCTCGATATGAACCACTACATCACCGATTTTAGGACGAAGTCGTCGTGTTGGGTAACCACAGAGATGGTGAGTTCGTATATCTACGTCGATTAATCCGACTGACCTCGTTCTTACAGCTTGGGTAGATATATTATGACCTTTTGAGAACAACGGCTCACACATCGAAAGGTCATGGGCGCTACCGATCCGTCCAGCGGTACAGCATCTGTTAACGAGGTGGTTCGGGGTCTAGGTGCTCTCACGAAGAGGGGATGGAAGCCGCTCCGCACCATACTCATCTGCTCGTGGGATGGTGAGTCTCTCGTCCCTGAGTAACCGTTGTGCTCATTCAAGCAATTTATATCAGCTGAAGAGGTAGTTATCGTACTCGTTCTACCGTCCTAATGCTAACGGATGTATAGTATGGTCTCATTGGAAGCACAGAGTGAGCCATTCAATCATTCGCCATTGAAAGATGTCTTAAAGAGGCGCACAGATGGGTCGAGGACTTCCCCGAGTTCATCGACAAGCATGTCGTCACGTACCTTAATTTGGGTTAGGGGCCATTCCGCTTTGTATCCAGCCGTTCCTCATTTCTCTTCAGATAGCTCCGTCGGGGGCTCCCGCTTCCACTCTGTGAGCGCAAATACACGGCACGATGAGCTCTTCTCACGGTCTTTAGAGCGCCTCCCCGTCGCTTTCGCATTTCTTGCGCCAAGCTGCTCTTGATCTTCCCCATCCGACATCGCCGGGGCAGACCTTGTGGGATGCGCGAAACGATCAGGGTCCCTACGGCGGCAAGATCATCGACGCCGAGAGCGTGGCCGTCAGCCAGTCCGTCAATGCCATGACGGACAGCCTGGGCGTCTCCCCGTTGGGCTCCGGTTCAGACTACACGTTGGTCATTCCTTCGACAGAATCATATCACTCGCTAACATTGTCCCCAGTGCCTTTTTGCAGAGGATTGGAGTGCGTCACGATATTGTAGCGATTCTGTGTAGTGCTGACCGCTTTGCAGGTGGCCAGCTCGGATGCTGGATTTGGGGGCACGGCGCAGGATGCTGTCTACCACTACCACAGCGTGTTCGACTCTGAACGCTGGCAAGAGATCTATGCAGACCCTGGGTTCCACCGCCACGTCAGTGCCCGATTTTTGATCCAACAGCGCGACAGCTTATCTACTTAACTTTCTAGGTGGCCGTTGCTAAACAGTAAGAGGTCTCGCGCGCCCGAATGTAGTCCCAGCTCACTTCCATTTTAGCATTGGTCTGGAGACTCTGCGGCTATCCTCGGCGATCATCCTCCCCCTCAATACTACCCACTATACCTATGAGCTCGAGACTTATCTTCAAGGGTACGGTTGCCACCCGTGTTCGCTTCTGATCGCCTCCTGATGTTTCATCCAGCATCGAAGCTCTGGCTCTCGATTCACTCGTCAACGTCGATCTTGCGCCTCTTCGTAAATCGATCACTGCCTTGCAAGCTGCAAGCCACAGCCTCGACTTTGAGAAAGCCAGCGCTGAGAAGGATCTTCGGAAGATCATCCACAAATGGAAGAGGCGCCAGTCCAAGCTCAAGAAGAAACTCCGCAAGGCGTACTGCCGAATCAAGAAAGTATTTGGGCGCGAGTGCCGCAAGGGCGAGGGATTCGCGGAGCAGCATGACTGTGCGGGCACAAAGGGATCTGATTTGGCGGTGAACGAACAACATGGAGCGCACCATGAGATTTTGTACGGACTTGCTATGCACGCTGGTTTCCCTGGGCCCGCCTTAGAAGTCGCTCCACCGAAATTCCCGCTGGCCAAGCTTAGGAAGGCCATCCACCGGATCCGGACGGTGAACCAGAAACTCATCGGATTCGAGAAGGGCTTCATCTCGAAAGATGGTATTCCCGACCGCGAATGGTACAAGCATCTCGCGATCGCACCTGGGAAATGGCTCGGTATGTTTGCGGTTTTCTCCCCTCCCTTTCGCATCTTTGACTGTTGTAGGCTATGGAGCGACGCCGTTGCCTGCCTTATCGGAGGCTATCCAGTTTGAGAAGAACTCGACCCTGGCTCAATATGAGGTGGGGAGGTTGACAGATTTGATTGACAAGCTTGCGGACAATATACGTGTCCATGCTTGAAGCTGAGGTACTCGGAGCTGTACTAGTAGTATAGTTACTACGAGTGTCCATGCCGAAGGCGCGGGTCATAAAGCTCGTAGTTACTATGAAAGAATCTATCATATTTACACGTGATCGCGTACCTTGCCACTGCTCTCTTGTCCTTGGGCCGAACAGACGAAAGGGAACACCCTTTCCAACGTCCCATGTCCCTCGCATGGCCTGTCGGCGCACCCGGCGTTGTCTGCCGAATAGGGGTCGCCTGCAGTGTGCTCGTGGCACTCTCTCTCGTTCTATTCGTGTATGAACGTGCTTTAATTCCTCTGTACGGATCCGGGCCCACAACATACACGCTCAACTCGGCCGTGGTGTCCGCTACACTGGTTGCAGCTGCTCACCCATTCAAAGTGTCTTACACTCCGACTTTGTTGGTCGCAGGCTCCCTCTTCTCTGCTGCTCCCCTTGCAACGTATTGGGTAGCAGTGTGGACTGCCCGGTGGGCCAGGCCCATCCTGGGTCCACTTGTAACCCATTTTGTGGTTCTCGCTCCCCTCTTTTCGGTACTGACGACGTTTGTGACGGAAATCAATGTGTGCTTTCCATTTTGCCATTTCGACTTTCACTAAGATAAAATAGTTCGAGTCATCCTCTCCCCAAACTCTGCAGTTGCGGAATCCGATTGGATACCGACTACTCGCAGGACTGGCCTGCTTTATTGGGGCAGTTGGTCTTTCGCGAGTCTGGGCAACAGTTTCATACCTCAATAATGTGTCTGAAAGCCAAATCGTACGTTATCCGTACGAACTAGGAAGATATACAGTGACCTTCGCCCGGTTCAGTTTCTTGGGCTGGCTGTTGCCACGTTGAATATTTGCGTCGTTGCTTTCCAGGTTCGTGGGCCTGATACGGCACCGCAGAAAAAGACCGCAAAGAAGACGGCGAAGGCGCCGTCTTCGTTCTTGATGGGCCCCCCGCTTGTGCTGGCATTGAACTTGCTCTGGTGGAACGCCCGCCAATGGCTTGCGTCTCCTGTTCTCCCTCATCCCCTCTCACAGCCCTACACGCACCCAAGCTTCCCTTTGCGCATACTTTCATCAGTGCAGTCAACCACTGGGTTGATTGTGGTCGGCGAGGCTCTTCCTCCCCCTTCATACCGGGGTGGTCCCGACTCGGAAATGCATTCCCTACGATATCTCCGAGCATCTCACTCCCTTCTCGGCGGCGTATGGATGGATGGTAAAATAGCAACACTCGACAATGCCCCACCCTTGGTGGACTCTTACGGGACTGCCCTGGGTGATTCGATTTATGGCACATTTGTTTTGCAGGAGGCGTCACGGCTAGTGAATAGCTCTGCTAATGGCGCCTCCGGGAATTGGGAACGGGCGTTGGTGATGTATGTTGTCTATTGACATCTTGCTTGAAGTCCCGCTAATGGTACTCAGTGGCCTTGGGGCCGGAGTCTCGGCTACGGCATTCCATCGTCACGGCATCGCGACCACGATTGTGGAGATCGACCCCGCAGTCTACGAAGCAGCTCACCGCTTTTTCGGCTTACCCGAACATGGCCCTGGCAATCTTTTCCTCGAAGATGCGCGCGCCTGGGCTGCTCGAAGAAGTGCTAGCGGCGGAACCAGAAACCAAGATGCTCCGTTTGATATAATCGTTCACGACTGCTTTTCCGGCGGTGGGGTCCCGGAACACATATTTACGGTGGAATTCTGGCACGATCTCAAAACGGCATTACACCCAGAGGGCGTAATGGTAGTGGTACGTGTTCCGGCTTGTAGTTCCGACTTCTCTGATTTTGTTTAGAACTTCGCCGGGATGATCATATCAGACGCCTCCCGCATGATCTCCCAAACTTTGGCAAAAAGCTTTGGAAATTGTCGGGCATTCCACGACTCGCAAGGAATCATCCCCGAGGCGGACTATAGCACTGAGTTCATCAATTTGGTATGTGGCCTTTCAATTAATGATTTCCCCAATTAAACGAGCAACGCCCAGGTATTCTTCTGCAGCCTTCACAGCAGTCCTTTGACGTTCCGGAAGGCTCGTAGGTCGGATTACCTCGACTCGTACCTCAGAGAATATGTCCTAGGAACCTTGCTGGCCCGCGAAGTGGCTTTCGAACTCCTTACTGGCGAATTAGACGATCGATTCATTCTAACGGATGCTCACAATCCTCTCGGGAAGTTACAAGATGGTCAAGGTCACCACCACTGGTCCAGTATGAACATTTCATCGCATTGAACTGTTTCGTGTCTGATGAATTCAATTCCAGTGATGCGTCAGGTTCTCCCAGATATTTTCTGGGAAACTTATTGAAAGATAGATTAGTAGACTGCCGTACTTTGGATTAGGGGTGTAATTACGCGCGTATGTACGCGTACCGACATACACATAGCATTGTAATTTAAATTTGTATTGCCCCATTAGTGTACCAGTTGAATCATGTTGGAGGCTCTCCGCACCCGTGTGGATTGGCGGTGCCATATTTGGACGATGCGCTCTCCTACCGACCTCCATGTCTGATTTAGTTCACAACTCGTCGCCGTTATCCTCCTCACCTGGTCGCAGTGACACTTTTCGACCTCAGTGGCCTTGGGAATCAAGGTACAAACCTGGTTTATGTCAACAAAGCCTTCTTCGCTCATGCACCCTAGGTTCTCTCGCAGAACCTCAAGTTCGCTTTCGGCAGCTTCCCCTGGATCCGGTCTACAGGCAGCGTGGGACCCCACGGTTGCTCGACCCATTTCCTCAAGCTCGAGCCAAACCGGCTCGTTTTCCGGCTCCAGCTGGCAGACGAGTTCAACAACGAGACAGCACACCGGTTCCACCATGGGATTCCAAGAGGATTCTACCACTCGGCAATGGTCCTTCATGGTACTCCTCCGACCCAATGCTCTCTTTCCTCAATTTCATGCGTAGTGTATTAGGGCTTCGAATGGGTGGTTCGCGACGTGCACAAATTGCGCAATTTTATAGAGGGTGTGGGATCCGACGCCCTGCCACAGGATGAGGATGGGACGTCGTCGCGTACAGGCGCGGAGGATTTCGAGATCCTCAAGCACTCTCCCATGATGGATGACAAGTTCAAATTGGAGATTGGTGAGTTGCATGAAGTTCGAGCTGCGTTCTGAACTCAAGGGTCTCTTCAGCACGCGCGTCCCCTAATGAAGGTGCAATAAATTCCGACAGCAAGCCCCAAACTTTGTCGCTGTATATTACCTCCCTGATACTGGACTTTGCTCACAACTACGAAATGAACGCGAGCATTATGGCGGCCATCAAATGCCAGGATGATCGTGTCGGTGCGCGCCCAGACTGGGTGTGGGAATTTTGGCAAAATGATTGGGTGTTCCGCCGAGAAAGCGAAGTGTGGGGTAATGCTGAGGATTTTTTTTATGCTGGCCGCTATTGATCGTCCTGCGCAGACTGTGCCCTCCCGTCCCTGTCTGCTCTTTTGGAAAATCCCCGGATACGAGAGACCGATTCCTTTACTATCTGTATCCAGCTCCATTGCCCCATCGGACCCTTCTTTCCTCAACAACCCACTGCCTCTTATGTTCCCCGGGATCTCTTGGACGGACTGGAGGCATCCCTAGACAATCCTAGTAACAATTATCCTTCCTTCTCCCAATTTATCTTTGACTCCTTCCCTCGTAGACACGGGAGATGTGCGCTTTGTATGTTTGGAAAGGATGCCTCCTGACGCAGAGTCCCCGGCGACTCCAGAGACCACTCCGCCGTCGATCCGTCGACCCTCATCTTCGAGTTCGTCCCAATCGCCCTTTTCCGCTCAAACCACCGCCCGAAAGCGCGTAATCTATGCACATTCTGGTGAGCCGAATGAACACTCCGCAAACTAGCCTCACAAAGGCGCTCATGCCTATCAGACATACTCATTCGGCGATCTGATGTAAGTCTTGGTTGTTACCGCGAAGATCTTTTATCTTTTTCGACTAGTATTTTGCAACTATGCTCTCCTCGTCTTTTGCGGAGACAAAGTTGATACCGGGAGATCGGAAACTCTACACGATAGTGGTAGAAGAGGCCGACTTTGAAACGGTATGATTATCTTCGTCCGAGTATGCCGCGTCGCTGAGGCTACTTAATGTAGATATACTGGCTGCTCAAATTCTGTTACGCCAATTGGCTTCTTTTTAAGGAGCAGGACGACCCTCGGATAGCTGTAGAAGGTATCGGGGCTGGATGGAGTGCACGGTGGTTGAGCGTGCGTGGAGGGGAATGGGATTGGAAAACCTTTACCAAGGTATCAGGCGACGACAGTACTGTGGCGGATGCAAGGAGTGCTACGAGTGCCGAGAGCATCACTCAAGACGCCAGCGCCCAGACAAGTACCAAAGGCAAATCTTTTGTGCCAGATCCTCCTTCAATTTCCACCCCCACGCGATCTTCTCCACAAGCTGCGAGGGCGCCTTCCAAGGTAGTTTCAAACCCAGCAAGTTCCTCTCGGCAAACTCCATCTGTCCCACGTCGTCCGACTCAGTCCTCGACACCCTCAACGATGGGCATGTCCGCATCTGCATCTAGTGGCATTTCGCGTACGAAACCGGTCCCCCTCTCCGCTGGATCCTCAGGATATTCATCTTCGGGTCATTACCCTATCTCGCCTCGTACCCAGCGGTCCCACCAATCTGCGGTTCTGTCGACACCAGATCCGCACCCTCATCCGACTCCGGCTCCACCGCCCGCGTCCGCTTTGTCGGTGTACCAAGTGGCACATCGGTACGCGATGCCAGCATTAGCTGCTCTTGCGTTGGATCATATGATGTCCACAATCACCCCGCAATCTTCCTTTGGCTTGTTGCTTGCTACTTCTGTCTGGGACGACCTGCGAACGCTTGTCGAGGTAAGTTGTGTACCCATTCATCGTTCACCCGCCCTCACACATTCAATCCTAGGACTATGTCGTCGAGAAGGTGCGAATTCTGTCTTCTTCCTCCCTTACGAATCTAATTGCTTGAAAAGTGGGAAGAAGTGTCTGTGTCTGACGAGTTCGAGCAATGCTGCCAGGAGGTTTCTGCTGGCGAGTGAGTAATTTACCTCCCACGGTCAGATGGTCCAACTCTAACGCGCGGTTAGATGGGGGCCCGAAGGAGGGAAAACACTCATGGCTCTATTTCGACGATTACGATCGCCCAGCGCAATGAATTGATTTATATTCGAATTTCGTAGGATACTAATATTCAAAACTGGTGAAGTGCTCGGAGGGACCTTTGTCGTCTGTATTATATGCTTTGTGATCTGTGTGGCACTTAGTAATTCCCTGAAGAGGTGATTTTGTATCCTCATCGTTTGTCGAAGCCCGGACCAATCGGACCGCGGATCGCATGCTGATGCGTTCTTATCACTCGAACCAGTTGGTGGCAAGAACGCAGTCGTTCTATAGCGTATAAGTTGTGACCCGATGACCCGGTCATCGCCCGATCAGGGTGTCGATCACTTCCGCTCGCCCGTTTCAAACTCCGCTCATCCTCGTGCCGAGCGCCTTTTGGCGGGTGGGTCACAGCTTTTCCCGCTCCGCCCGATCGTCGATCCCGCCAGGTCAAACGATTTTTGGGTGGGCAGGTCAATGATCGGGCACCTTTTTTGGCAATTCTCGGTCCGCGATTCAACCTCTCATTCCATTTTTGGTAAGTGGTTCGAATTCTTGCTGGTCCTCAAAGTGCGCCGCAAATGTACTGAGGCAAACTGAACTGATTATTCCACTGTTCAGTCGCATTTCTTCCTCTCTGTATGCGAGAAATATCCGTTGAAATTGAGCAGGAAAGACATCTATCAGTTTGCTGATGATTTAATTGCTGCCCGAAGGTAATTCAACGATCATGCAGCTGTCGTCAACGTAGTTCCCCTTACGTGACGATGATTCAGGACATATGCTCGTTGCCTGCTTCAAGTCGTCCTACACTGAATCTATCAAACTGTGCGCTGCAGCTGCAGACAAGCATCCTCGACTCGATTTTGGGAGTATTCAGTCAGGTAAGATACATAACCCGCGGATAGTTCGGGCCGTACCTGATGCTCGAGGAGTACCTAGAACGGGATGCTCGATACGGGATTATATTGAGGAACTGGGGGCGTGTGAATGCCCGTTAATATTGCGAGCTTGAGGGGGAGGGCAAGAATGAAAGGGGGAATATGACACGCGGAGTAGTAAAGATGTGGACGAGATGGCAGGGTCGCTGGCTGAAGGTGATGGACACAACAAAATACGGAGAGAATTCAAAGTAAGGAATGTGGCTGTTCGGGAGAATCTGCGTGGAACGGAAGAGAAGTATCAGCGAGAAGCGAAAAGTTCTGGAGGATATAGAACGTGAAATCATGTTGGTCCAAGAGGAATATGACAAGGAGGTATTGGCCTCAGAGGGGGAAATAGGCAAAGGAGATCAGAATAGATGCGAAAGAAGGATGGCGAAGAATTGACCAGTTCGAACCACTAAATAGACAAGGGGCCAACAGAAGCAAGGTGAACATCCATCAGAACAGCCTAGAGCTAATTGTCGTGCTGCCCGCAATGAGGCGCATACAAACTGTTTGGATGGGAAAAATACGGCGCAACGAAATTGAAAAGAATTGCATACGTAAGGGACGGAGGAAATGAAATAGAACACGAGATTCAGAACAACGAAGCGAATAAAATAGTACCGCGAGAATACAGACGGCTCGACGATGGGGCTTAGAACCCCAGAATTTCTCTTCAACAGTCTGTTCAGACCACGGACGAAATCCCGGAACATTCGGGAAGCCAGTAAGATACCCACTTACGAATCCGCAAAACCTTTGTGGCACTTCGGGGAGGACAGACAGTGGGACGCTTGACAGGCGGAGCCAAAGCGCGATGTCGCACTTCATGAGCCGTAGGTCCGGAGATGAAAGAACCAAAAGGCCAAGGATATGGTATATGGCGAACAAAAAAAATATGGATGGGGATATATGGGAGCATGATATAAACGAAAAGCGATGAAGAGGGCCAATGATGAAAGGGATGAGTGAGGGAGACGACATGGCGGAATATTTCCGGCATTAGCAGGGAATGTAGGCGGTCAGGGAATTTTTTTGGGAGAGTTTGGAACCTTATGCATGAACAGTCAAGGCCTGAAAAGGGCCAGGTGAGGGCATGAAGGAGATATGATAGCCATGCACGTTCAAGGAAGTGGAGGGATATAGACGGTGCGGTGTGTGTAGGGATCAGGGAAAGTAAAATACTAAAAATACACCAGCGAAGATAGTGAATATTTCTGTCGGTGGTCATGAGAACGAGACAGGATGAAGACATGAAGATACCCACCAGGCATGATGGAACGCACCTACGGTGGAAAGATTTCCCGGGGACTTTGGATATTCGAAGAAACTGGCAATGCATATTGATTATATGTCCTGATACTGCTGCGGCAGCTTCTTCGATTGCTACTCTAAGAAGTTTATATGAGTACTATCCAGCTGGCGGAGAGGAGAACACACCAATCAGCAACACCCGCTGCATACATGGCCATCGTCTGCATCCCTTCACGCAGTTCGCCCATTAGCGCCCCCTCATTCACACTTAGCGGCGCCAATGGACCATCCAGGCAGCCGACCCCACACGTAACTCACGCGCCCGCCGTACATCCTCCACCAGCACCCCGCAATGCAGGCCGCGATGACAGATCGCTCGCAACGAAGACGCACTTACGCTGCGCATCGGGGTCATCACGCCTGCGCTACGGTGCAGCTTGATGGCTGCGGGTGTGGATCCACAGGGGCGAGGAGCGGTACAGGAGGATGGATGCCTTGCATGCATCGCGGGAAGCGGGCCCGCGGTGACACTCGGTGAGGAAGTGCTGGATGCTCTTCTCGCAACGGTACTAGGTAGTCGGGCGGGAACAGCCAACCTCGGTAGTACGCAATCTCAAGCGGCAGTGTGATGATTTACGCGCCAGGTGACTGGATGATTGATGCAGAAGGACCCGCTAGCAGAATTATGCACGATTTTGAGGTTGCTCCAGAGGCACGTCACGGCCCAGGACCCGAAAAAGATGCGACAGCCACGCCGAGACAGCCCGTTCACTCAAAGGCGGGACGTGATATGAGCGTGCTTGAAAGGCCCATGTAGACATCCAGAGACTTGCTACAAAGGGTCAGCAGGGAAGAAACGATGGTACGAGGGTGCGTATTGCACCTAGGGGACGTCCCATTAATATCGCTCGAGCCACACCCCGCATAGATGTCGTGTATACGGTGCCATTAGTTGTGCGCGCGTTCTAGGCCTGGATTTACGAGTACGGGGCAATTGGACTGTCTTCAGAAGATCACTTCAGATTACCATAGAGGCTGATACGAGCCTACGTGCGTCCCTGATTGCTGTGTCCATGAGGATGCGAATGCGAGCATGAGGGATTCGTCCTAGTTGTCGTTGAGCGAAGCTCCACGGCATTCTTCCCGTGAATCGTGTCCAATCTTTGTGGTGAAGCAGACTCGCGGTATCGAGCGCGTGGCTTGAAACGGCGCTTCAGAGAAAGTGAACAGAGATGCAGACAGTGCAGCCGAACAAGCGCCGCTTGCGATGGCATCAAGAGGCCCGGATCAAGCGCAACGGCGCGCAGTTGGTTGCGGACGATGGCCGAGGGTAAGTAGCGCAAGGTGGCGGAGAGTGAAGGATAAAATCAATTGTATGGAGAGGGCAAACAGCGTACATGGTAATCACCTTAGGTATATTGGACCTCAACGGGGTCAACCAACTCTGTGACCTGGCCGAATCGGTATTTGGGCAGGTCACAGAAACCGTTGACCCGATCAATTAATATACCACTGGGGTCTCCTCGTTCTCCAGGGTCTATCATTGGCTAGTCTGTCGGGTAACCGAACGATGTTTTCATTTCGCGCCTCTGTCATTATTCGCACTGGCCTGCCAGTAAAACGCCGCCGTGGACTCGCAACGGCTTCGTTTCGAATTCCTTTGATAGACTTTTCAAGATTCAAAACGGGCTCGCCTGCGGACAAGAAGAGTACTGCCACTGAAATTGTGTCTGCAATGAAAGAGAGTGGTTTCATCTATCTCTCCAACCACGGAATTCCAGCTCGTTAGTTCCGCCTCTGAATCCTTGAGCGCTCGAGTCGCTGACGGCACTTACAGCCACCATCGAGAAAGCCTTCACGAGGGTAACTTCGAACGCGCATCCAAAATTGCATACGTCCTCAACATCCTATTCAGAGCGCGGAATTCTTCCGACTTCCGTCGGAGGTGAAGGACAAGCTTGCCTGGGAAGATCCCCGCTCAAATAGAGGTTATGTGAAAATTGGGCGTGAACGCGTAACTCAGGCTACTGACGCCGCTGAGATCGCTGCGCTTCGTGAGAAGGCTCCAGACTTCAAAGAGACGATGGAGATTGGACGAGATTGGGATTCAGCTTGGAAAAATCAGTGGCCCCAAGCTACTGACGCGCCTGAATTCAAGGAAACTATGCTGAACTTCTTCCAAACATGCCATGAGCTGCATGTGTTCGTAATGCGGGCCATAGCTACGTGAGAAAGCGACTTTGAAGTATCCTCTGAGATTCACCTCACTTGCAGAGGGCTGGAGTTGGAGGAAGGATTCTTTGACCAAAGGATTCAAGAGCAGTGCCACAACCTGCGGCTTTTGTCCTACCCTCCCATCAAGCGGGCGCTGCTGGATGGTGAAGGCCAAGCCAGGGCGGGTGCCCACAGCGGTAGGTTAGCTTCGAGCGCCATGAGAGAGTTCACTCATGTTTCTAATAGACTACGGTACTTTAACGCTCTTGTTCCAGGACTCGGTAGGCTATCACGAGGTCTGCCCGTACCAAAATTTCTCACTCAATTCAGGTCGGAGGGCTTGAAGTGCGGAATCCTCACACCGGGGTGTTTATACCCGCTATCCCCATCGTAAGTCTACATCATGAATTGATGCTATTTGGTTTCTTGACGCAGTCTGCAGCCAGGGACCATTGTAGTGAATGTGGGCGACTTGCTTGCGCGCTGGAGTAACGATGTCCTGCGATCCACGCTGCATCGTGTTGTTGCGCCGGCAGCAAGACTACTCAATGCCCATGAAGCCATCACTCCGGCTCGCCAATCCATTGCCTTCTTCTGCAATCCCAATTTCACGGCGGAAATATCCTGTTTACCAAATTGTGGAACGGAGGCCAAGTACCTACCAATCAGTACTGAGGCGTATATAGTTGGGCGGTTAGCCGCTACTTACTCATAGGCTAGTTTAGAACTGACAGATATGTGAAGGATTGTAAGTAAAGCTGGTAGCGTGGTTTATCTTCGACCTGGAATGAGATCCAGATACGCCTTGTACTCTTTCCAGACGCGGGAAAGATCAAAATCCTTGCTCTTCACATCTTCGTCGAACTCGCTTCCTCCCGAATGCCATGGCTCAGATTCGTCCCCTTCGTCCTCGTCCTCCTCGTCCTCGGCTTCCTCCCGCATCATTCGATGGAACTCGTCCTGATCTTCCTGGCTGCGACTAGCGAGCCATGCGTCTTGGCGCGCCTTCTCCGAGGCGATGTCCGCCTCTGATTTCTGGAATAATCTAGCTCCGACAGCCTTGCAGACGAGGTCATAGTCGGAATTACAACTGATGTCTTTCATCAGTCCCCCCCAACCAGCTGCTTCCCTCAGAGTCGTTTCGAGGGCCGGGAAATTCAAGATATCCAGTCGACCTTCCTTCTTCAGTGCCCGCAGGACAGTCACTAGAGACGCGCCATAGACTTTGTTGGTCAGAGCGACGCGTTTGCCATCGTCGAGCACTAGTCAGAACACTGAGATAAATCCATGTATACATACTATCAAGGTTGGCTTACTTGGCCAATCATCTTCCACTTCATTAAAGAGGGTCAACGCCGAAAGGATGGTAAACGCCTCATTCCACTCCTTCTTAAGAATCTTGGAGTGAAGCGTGGCGAGACTGCTATCGATGAGAGACAGTTTGCCATATGTGCCGCGGGTTTGGGCCTTTCCCAGGAGATTTCTTGCAACTTCGTGTACTTTCACGGACACAAAAAAGCGCGGTCGGCAGAAGGCATAGGTGTAGCCCGCGGGAAAATTGGCCTGCGAATCATTCAGAGCGGAAAGTCGAAGCATTCTATCCCTTACATTTGCGAGGGAAGACATAGTACGCAGTTTAGTTTCAATTTGTGGCAGCAGAAAGAGTCCACGACGCGTCGAGTCACATCAGGTGCTTGTTGTCACGAGCCGCCGGCCGGCCGGTACATTGTACCGTACAATAATATCCTGTGGTGATGACATCGTAAACATCGGTCTCAAAACCACTTGGAAACGGAAACCATCTCAAGTTGATGTCAAGCTTCAACAAAAAGTATACATATATACAGGCCGAGATCTTCCACGGGTGCAGCGGTCTCCTTCGGCTGTCTCTGAAACACTGCGCTTTTGCATGCGCTCTCAGAATACTTTTGACCGATAAAGGGCTTTGGCTCGATCGGAGATGCCGAATCCCACATGGCATTCCGTATATAACCTCGTGCCGATGGAAACTTACCCCACTCTCGTCCCATGTCCACCGCAAGCCTCCCGACGTACGCCGTACCCTTGGGACCGACTTTCAGTCGCACCCCTTCCTATTCGGCTGAACCGGGGCTCTATGAGCAACGTCTGGCACTGAACGCACGGTCTCTTCCCCAATACACTGGCAATTTCGTTAAATCGTCCAAGAGCGGAGACGCAAAATTATGCCTGACAGCCCAGCAAGATAATCTCGATCTTCCTGTCTATGGAATGACCGGCGTAGTTAAAGGCAGCGTGCAACTGGCCAAAACGGACAACATTTCAACTGTCGAAGTCAAGGTAGCGCCTTACAAAGCGACCCCCGTCTGTGCCTGATTTTCTTGGTAGGTCGAGGGTCGCCTTCAGCTCAAGGAGATAGCTGAAGGTGGACATACCGACCACAAAATTCGTTTGGAGACGGCATTGCTGTGGATTAAAGACGCCAACAATCCCGTCTGCCCCCCGACCCTACACTTCTCCCTGACGCTTCCCACAACATTCCAGCATGAGGGCCGGAGTTATGTACGTATTCAAATAGCTTATACATGGCCGGAATTTGTTCAATGGTTTCAGCCTCTCCCTCCTTCCCATTCTGTTAAACTCGAAGGACTTCCCGGGTTCTATGCCACAATTGATGTAAGAGTTCCCGGGTCTTTTCCCACTCTTCATCCACCACTAAAGCTCCCCAGTACTCAGTCAGTGCAATTATCAATAAACCCCACTCGGTCCCAAGCATAGTCCCATTGGTGAAGTCCAAGAAACTAGGAATTAACGTCGGGAACACGTACCTGTCCATGCTTTCTTCTAGTCGGTTGGAACTGACGAGGCCCTAAATCAAGAACTGTGTCCACACCGTTCATTTACTATCCTCGGACCCACCCCGCGGTACCCATTCCATCTCCACTAGCGCGCGGCGAAGGAGGGTTCCTTGAGCGGCCAGAGTGGAGAGTGTATAGATCCGTACTTAAAGCCAACTCCAAGGCTGGCGCTCAGGATATCAATGTGAAATTTTACCTCCCAGGTACGCGCATTCTACCTTTCCCTTCTTATCCCTTACCATACCCATTACAGCGTCCAGAATATTCTGTACTTCCCAACCTATCCCATTCCACATCACTTTTGAGTCGAGTGCATATTCTCTCGCCGTATTCTTACCGTATGGACCCACCACGGGTACAACGGGGAAGTTGCGTGCGACGCGCATACAGCTTATGAGGCAGTCTACGGTCGACGTCAGGTTCGTTTACCACAAAATTTTCTATCGCTCCTACTAATAATATGAGCAGAGGAACCGAGATCCAGGGAACTAAAACAGACATATGGCGCGTTGACCCCATCGGCGAGGCGAAATTTAGACATGCGGTGCGCCAAGAGCTCATGCGACCGGCCCGAGTCTGACTTGATATTAGGGTGATGGTGCGACCTGGAGTTCTTTCTCCGGTGAGATTGAAATAGAACCCGTGAGAGTTATGGGTTTCGCAGTCGCAGGGTTCTCCGTAAAGGTGAGCCATAATTCATCCTTTCAGGCCATTTGTTCATCGTGCGGACAGGATTGCATCTTGCTGACTGTAACCCCACCGGATGTCACCAAAGCGGCCTTTGTCAATATTCGTGAAGCCATACCTGTCCGTCTCACGACGGACCCGTTTCCCCAAGACGGCCGCGGAATGGCGCTCGCCCGACGATCTGCATCGATACCCCCTTCGCCAGAAGATTACTCGGACAACGACAGTTTTGCTCGCGCACTGTGAGTCGGGACGTTCACGGGATACTTGTACATAGGTGTCCAATGCGACCACTGTAAGATGTAACACGAAAATAGAGATTATTAGGATAATTACATAAGTATTGTGTAATATATCTATTAGGATATGTGGAGCCCACGAGTGTGAGATCTGTGGGGCGTTCTAGTACCAGATGCTCCGAGTGCGATGTGTGGGTACCATGTCGGCCGTTTGAATGCCCTCGATCCGTTCTTCGCCCCGCTCGACTTTTTTAGCCAGGTCCCATAGATAGAAATCAATTAACACGCTACTGACTGCGCTTTCCACGGGATCCTCCCCGGCTTGCAAGGTCAGCATCTCTGCGCGCACACGTTCTACGGCAACAACGCTCGCCGCACGCAGACTCAACTCCTCGGGGGAGCCTGGGGCGAGCATCGTCCCGGTGCGGAGAAGTTGCAGCAGCGCTGGTGGGTACGACAGTATTCGCAGGTGGTGCAGAATCTGCGGCACACGGTAGTCGGCAAACATCGTGAGCTGATGTATTGCAGGCCCCGATGGACCAGGGAAAAGCGGGTGGGTGGTCTCGGGCGCAGCAGGATAAAATGCTGCCCAAGTTTCTGCCACGAGAATTTGGGCGCGCTTCCAGAGACATACTTCGCGGCAAGTGTTCGTTCAGTATACCTGATGCGGAGGGCTGAGAAGGATCATACCTTTGCGACCGTCGAGGTACACTTCATCTCTAAAGGATGGGAAGGTCTCTACTACCAGCTGAACAAGCTGAAGCGCACTGCCCTCGCCGTTGTGCTGGCGCTGAAATTCGTCGAGGAAGCCCTGGAAAGAGCCTCCGAATCCCTTGAGGAAATGAGTAATCACAAGTCGCTGGAAGGAGGGCCCTTACATCGCAAAGAATAGAGCCAACCTCTCGCATAACTAAAATTCGTTCCACTAATAAGGGAATAGTTTCGCTGCATCCCTCTGCAGCTCTAAAAACATATTCTATCAACGAATCAGGACAGAGTGTCTCTGACGCGTAGAAATTAGGATCGGTGATAGGTAAGTCATCCTGGAGAGCTTTCGGCCGATTAGAGAAATATAGAGACAAAATAGGGAAATATCTACCGCGGTTCAGTGACGCGACGAGGCTCCAGTACCCAGTCCAAAGTTTTGGTCGTGAAGACTCCCAGCTTTCTTGCCATAGAACACCGTACCGGTCTGGACGGCCGTCCTTCTCAGACCAAAAGCTGAAATTGAGAGCTGAAATAAGGAATATCCAGTTCAAGCACGCCTTGTTGCTCAGGGGCTCGTAAGGTTCCACCGGGCATATGTGCAGTGGGTGCGAGCGCCAGGTTCGGGGACTGTAGGATTCAATGCGTAGTTTTTCATGAATCTAGAGGGGCGTCAGACCGCTCTCGACGCGAGTCACACGAGCAGAGAGGGCCTTACGTGCTTGGCGGCCATTACGACTCCGGCGTCGTTTACACGAACGATGTTCGTTTTCTGAGAAGTGTAATGAGGGATGGAATGTATGGAAGAATGGACGACCTGACTTGATACGCGAATTCTGCATCCTGGACAACTGGGTTTGTTTGGACGTCCGAGTCATCTTCGATCCAGATCTCAGGTTTCTCATTGAGATCGTCAGAATCGACCCCTGCATTAGGGACTAAGGCCGCAACTTGAACCATCCAGGTAAAAGGCAAAAGGAGTGATGTGACGTTGCAGTGCGACGCTGGAGGCTATCCAGATTCGATGGCGGAGAGAATTTCCAAGAAAGGCAACCAACGAAAAAAATTTAAGTTATCGAACGTTATCACAACGCTATCAACCGAGATTGAGCCGAGAGGCTATCTAATCGCCACAGCCACTAAGATCTGCCAAAAATACTCCGAGCCGAATTTATTGTGGCAGGATGTAGGAAGATAGATGGAATGAAGATATGCCTAGAGAATATCAAACCCAAACCTATGTGTGGAGCCTATATGTGGTAGTTCGATGAATAGTGTATGTATATGCAGATGCGTGGAGATGAAGAACGGAATGGAATCACTTTTGCCGCTTCCTGAAGAGGCCGAGGGTGTGCTGCCCACCGCAAGCAACGGAGACTGCCTCCCACGAGCCTCCCTCGCGGCGAACGATCATCCGTGGGGTCGCAACTTCTACATCAGGGACGCCGAGTTCGCCCTGCGTGCCCTGACCCCAGCAGTAGAGGGCTCCATCCTTGGTGACGGCCATATTGTTGTGCAGACCGGCGGCAATGTAAACAACGGGGTCGTCGTCGTCAGGGAAGGTAACGAGGACGGGCTCGGATATGAATTCGCGATCGGTCGACTCTTTCCATGCTTCGTCGTCCTCTGCCAATCCCAGCTGTGAGCTGTTCGCCCGGCCGCATGCGTAGACCTTGCCTCCCGACGTCAAAAATAATGTGTGGTGGTTTCCGCCGCTGATTTGCACCACGGTGTCACCCCCGAGCTCCTCCTTACTCAAGCGGCGTACCACCTTGGGAAGCGGGACAGACTCGTCCTCTTTGCCGTCAAGGCCCGTACCCGTTTGGCCCATGCTGTTCAAGCCCCAACCCCAGACGGTACCCGTTTCGTCAACAGCAAACGAGTGGTAGATGCCGGCGCCGATTGCAACGGCTCTCAAAGAACGATGGGTGCCAAGATTAATCTTTTGAGGGTTTGTGCCTTTCATTTGGTGACGCTGGAGGACCTTGCGTCCTAGCTGAGCTTGCTCCCCGGACCCCCAAGTGAAAATATGGCCATGAGTGGTCAACACAAGGACATGGTTGGCGCCTGCGGTGATTGCAGACACCTTTTCGTAGTCGCCAGGTTTGTGAATGAGGTCCATGGCGATGGGTATGGGCGTAAACTGGTGCCTCGCAGTTTCCGAGAAACCGAGGGAACCTTCGTTTGCCTGCTGCCATGTTAACAATCGAGTCGAAATACTGCTGGTGTTGCTTACACGAAATGAGCCCCAGACCCGAAGCTCTCCGTGGATGTCGACGGCCACGCATATGCTGTCGCCGGTGGCAACCTGCACGGCGCGGAACTTCTCGGCCACAAGTGATTCAAGGGGATGTGGAACATTAGTCAGTGTACTGTCCGGGTCTGGGACGCCTTCAGTAACCCGCCCGAGAGCAGCATCGTCATTGACTCCGCACGTCCAGATCTGAAGGCGGTCAGTGAGTTAGGCAACTGATATAGTTGAGAGTTTACGGACAGTGCCATTCTCGTCGACGAAGAGACTGTGCATGCCACCGGCTGCGACGGTCTCAATACCCGCGTTATCTTCACCGAATGTGCCTTCCTCCATCTGCTCTTCTACCCAGACATGTTTCTTCGGCTTGTCCAGCTCTCCCAGAACATCGGGGCCCATGCCGAACTGGCCGAAGTTGCCCGCACCCCATGCGAACACCTGGAGACCGGGGCGCTTTTTCTCCGGTGGCGCGGGGAGAGGGTTAAAATACGGCTTGGATTGAGGGACAACGATAGGTTCCTTCTTCTTCTTCAAGGGACGAGCGAGGACAGCAGGGTCGATATTTTCTGCGGCCTGCTTTTTGGTACGCTTGGGAGGTGGGGATGGGGAGCGCTCTTCAGATGCGGCGCGTTTTTTGGTCGCTTTTGCTACGGGCTTGGCCTTGGAGGCAGGCTTGGTTGCTGCTTTCAGCGGGGCAGCCTTCGGCGCTGGCGCCGCTTTAGAAACAGGCGCGCGGGAAGAACGACGGAGGGGAGCCTCTGTAGTCATCTGACGAAAGTTTTAAAAGCGACACAGGGGAAGAGGGAGAAGGACACTAACGATAACTCAGACGGTGTAGTGGTGGTGGCAAGAAGAGAGAGATTCAAGGTTCAACCGAAAGTTCAAATAGACGCAAATAAAACGGACAAAATCAACGATCAAACGCGCTCCGGGCCGGCTACCGGCACTCTATCCCCAGCTTCCATCTCAGGATGTTAACCAGCGCCGGGCGAGCGACGCGTCAAAGCGCGTCATTTCGTATGCTGCATTGCAGCAGGTATACACCATTCACCCCTGCCGTTCCGTTTCCCGATCCTCAGAGCAAGCCGCGTGAACAGTGAGTTCTGGTAGTGTCCATCCACGGCCTACTCAGTGTTACACCTAGATTTATCATTTCAAATCCTGCGAACGGAGATCAGCTATGCGTGTGCGTCTCAACTCTCTTGAAAGTGGTGCCATTATGGACTATGCGCTCAGAGTTGAGATGGCGTTGGAGTCAGACGTGAAGCAGACTGTGTCTGGTGCCCAGTCCGTCTTTCAAGCGGGGACATGGTCAAGGGCTCCGGCGATAGAGCGCAGCAAGGTCCTCTCTCGTCTGGCTAGGGCACTGGAGGAACGCATACCTGAACTGGCTGAGATCGAGACCTTGCAAACCGGCAGGTCGATACGGGAGATGAAGGCACAGCTAACAAGACTACCGGAGTGGATGTAGGGATTCTCACATCTTCATTTGCGGTATGGCGATGAAATATGCATCGCAGTGATTACTATGCAGCTCTCTTACGAACGAGCCAAGCATTCATTGCCCCTACTCAAGGGAAACTCATCAATTATGTGCAGCGTGTACCTCTAGGGGTTGTTGCTCAGATTACGGTAAGGAACCACCGTCAACCATTGTGTCCGGATTGATTCAATCCTCTTCCTAGCCCTTTAATCACCCACTGTTGATCGCCGTGAAGAAAATTGCTCCAGCACTCGCCGCTGGAAACTCTCTAATCGTGAAACCTTCTGAAGTACGGACACATTTTTGCCCATATTTACAAATAGGTTCATCGATGGTATTTTTTCAGCACGCACCTATTTCCGTCCTGGAGTTTGCACGGATGGCAGAGACGGTTGGAGGTTAGCGCCGACGTTGAAATTGCTCCAGATTCTCGATCGTTCTTCAGTTCCGTCTGGTGTCCTTTCAGTATTACCCGGATATGGGGAGACAGCCCAGCTGTTGGCTCAGAATCCTCTTGTCCGCAAGGTGGACGTTACTGTAAGCTATTCGCCACCAATCCCGTTATATCGTCTATAACACCACTCAGGCAGGGACACACACCGGCCGTCTGCTGGGCAGCACAGTGGGGCACAATCTGGCTTCATTTACGGCTGAATTAGGCGGCAAAGTAAGGATGCCTAGGTTGCAAGAACATTCAACGGCTGCTGAATCGTGGTGCGTAGGCCCCAATCATCGTCTTCGAGGACGCAGATATACTTTCCGCGGTGAACGGCGCCGCCTTTGCTTCCTTCGTTGCTTCAGGCCAAACATGCGTCTCGGGAACTCGCCTCATCGTCCACGACGACATCTGGGACAAGTTCATGCCCTTGTTCCTCGCAAAAGCTGCGAGCATCCGCAGGAGAATGGGGAACCGTGAGTATTGCGGCTTCACTTTGGAATGGTGAATAAAGCGGATCTGTAGCTTCGAATCCCAAGTCATCGATGGGGACGGTCATATCCGAACGGCATCTGATACGTATCCAGTCCATGCTCGACAAGTGCTTGGCACCGGGAGAGGGCGAGCTCCTGACGGGCGGCCAACGCCTCACCGGAAAATCCGAGCTCGACGGCTTTGATTTCGATGGTGGAAGTTTCTACCCGCCCACGGTTATCGCAGGGATCAGTACCTCCAATGACCTTTGGCAGGAGGAGATTTTCGGGCCCGTGGTAGTTGCGAAACGATTTTCGGTGAGCGGATTTACAAGAGGGCCATAACTCCCCTAACCCTTGGTTGCATAGACGGAGAGTGAAGCTCTGGCGCTAGGGAACAACTGCAAGTACGGTCTAGGTGCATCCGTATGGACGCAAAATCTCTCCCGAGCACACCGTATTTCGGCTGCAATGGAAGCCGGGATATGCTGGGTGAACACGGCACATCGAAATGACCCTTCCAGTCCATGGTACCGATTCAATCTAATTTCACTCGTTTGGAGGGGAGTTAATTTTTACGAAGGGGCGGGATGAAGGAAAGTGGAATAGGAAGAGAAAATGGGATCGAGGCATTTGAATCATGTGCGTGCCATTGATCTGTCATTACCTATACTCATTGTTCTCTAGATTCACAGAGCAAATCAGTGATTATGAACATTGCGCCGGCGATGGAGTCGAGGTTGACCGACGATTGGTTTGCCGAGGATGCGGAAGGGCGAAGGTATGGGTAGAGTCTTTAAGAGATGTCCTGTGTATTTGCTGTACATGATACAAGTGATATATAGTCAACGGAATGGTGTCCCGTTCTAACATACAAGTACAAGATCTGCCCTTACCACGTCGTCTTGACGGCTTGGGGTGCGGGGGACTGGAAAGAATAACATCCTGAGGTCAGAGAGTAGGGATATATGGCGAAGAGTACAGACCTCGCCGACCTCGACTGGTGGCTCGTCTACGAAATCGGGGACCTTGTTTAGGTCGGACAAGTAAGACGTGCCCTCCTCCTCCTCTTCCAGCTGTAATGCATCTAATTCTGGGAAAAATTTAAGCATGGTGCCACCACTGGATTAGATGGAACGCACCTGCTTCTAGATCTGCCTCGTCGATCTCGTCTGGCACGGCATACGAACGTCCTAAGGATTCCTGGATTTCGTTGGCCTGCTCAAGCAAGTCCTCCATGTCATAATGCATGTTCTGGATTGATGTACGGGTGAGTTGTATTCGTTCGAGCCGCAGAATAACGGACCTCGATCTTGTCGATATCAATCTTGCCGTATTGTTTCCGCATTTCTTTGTTTGCGACTTGCATTGCGTCGACAGTGGCCATGGTATTCCGCAAGTTCTCCGTGGTGAGAGCCGCAGACTCCATGTTGAACGTCTGCTGCGCGAGCTGGGCCAACTGCGATTCGTACATGCGCTTCTGCTTCAGTGTCCGCAGCGCGCGCTGCTGAACGGCGTCCTATAGAGAGCGGTAGCCATCAATCGCAGGAACGATGGTTTTGCCGGCAGGCAGACCTTTCCGGGGCCATTCCGTAGCTTGGACATTTGTTCTTTATATCTTCCCAGCTCGCCGTCCAGCTTCTTTATTTTGACCTCAATCGAAGACATTCTGACGTCGGTCTAGTTGATTGAGTATGTATGCAGAGTCGTTTCTGAGGCTACTGACCGACGCAATCGCATCCTGTAATGTGGGCTTGGGCTTGCGACTCGCAGAGGTTCCAAATATACGATTCATGGTGAAAGACAGGTTCAAAACTGCGTATGCACGTCAGACTTGTCAAGTTGTCTGCATTTGGATTCACCGCACGTGTAGTGGTGGCGGTGCTCCGGCCCGACTTTTCGAGTGTACCTCGGCCCCTATCTGTCCAATCTTGCTCCTGCACCACGACCGTCTCTCAGCTTGACCACAGCTTAAATGTCTTCTCCCGACAGGACGAAGAACGTCCCGCTCGAAGTAATCGCAGAGATATTTCTCTTCGCAAGCTCTGATACAGAACCGGTCATGTCGACAAAGGGAAAACTACCGGAGGAAAACTACCGGGCTAAAAAGAGAGCAGGGTACGATTTCCGCTAGTTCATCTACCTCCTCTATTCCATCCGCCTCCTCTGTAACATCTATCAACAGACGCCGCTCGAAGAAAAAGAAAAGGAATGGTCCCACTGGCAGGGAGCGGGCACGGGCGAAGATGATAAACGGGCTGGGTATGGGCCACTTATCGCCCTCGTTGAACCTACTGCCATTCTGACGACTTCCTAGTCGAAAGTACCTACAAGACCGTGCTCGCGGTCCACCTCTGCACTATCAAAGAACCACCTCCGCCGCCCGCAGTAATGCGCGCCCAGGTACGGTGGTCCCTCCAGGCTTGTGAGCTGAATCTAAGCTTCTTTCTTTTCTATCCTATCCTAATCGCAGTATCCAGGCCACACGTACTCACGTCCTCTTACTCGCCGCGAACTGTTAGAACAGAAGACGGATGAGGAGCTGTATGCACAATATTTTTGACGAGCCGATTTGTACTTCAGGTATGTATATGAATGACCCAGATGTTTTTTCTTCTGAGTCCCACCATCACCCGGACTTCGTCTGCCACGCGTGCAAGCCGTATTCGAAAGGTCGTAATCCAGATACAAGTCGATAAACAGTGGTCGAATGATCTCGATATGTAACATTTGAGTTGATGTTCCTCCTCTTCGAATCGGGTTTAATTTCTAGAAGGGAGCGGATGCTCAGTGGTGCGTTCTTGTTTCCTGCTTCGCAATAACCCTCCAAACTCAGCACCGTGTGCGAGAGCTCTCCAAACTCGAGCCAAATCCGCAGGGGGTCGATCTTGTCGAGAATAATGCTGGGACCGTCTTTCTTCTACCTACTCCTACGACTCTGCGCAGGACTTTGATTCTTGTCGAGTATGTGTCTGGTGCTCGTACAAGGACTTGACAAGATCGCCGGTGCACTGGCAGCACAAGGCGCAAACTTGGACGAAGTATATAACGTGGCGAGGGACCCACACAAGTGCTGCGAAGCGGTCAAAATCGCGAAACAGAGGACCAGCACAGGGGAATCGACCAGAGCGAGCTACAAACCGGCAAGTCGAGGAAAAGAGGGACCGACGTGATACCAGACAGAGCGCACCATGTTCTTCGCGGCCAGCTGAGGAAGAACTGGGATCGTACCAATTTCCAGTTCGAGGGCGGTATGGTGCAGTCGAGACACTGAAGAGTCAATCTGCTCGCAGGCAGCCTTTATGAAAGTACTGTTGGACAGAACAATCCTGCGGATGCGATTGAAGGCGGCGACCGTAGAGAGGGTGTCGACTGCCATTGCCATTGCGTGATCATCGATAGAGACGTGGAGAAGGGCGAGATTCGGGAATAGAGAGAGAGATCTGTTGTTGCCGTTCCCGTCGAGGAGGATGAGAGATGAAGTGTGGATGAATGGATACGAGACTTACATTGGCCCTGAACACGAGGGCTTCAATCAACTTCAGGGCGGGCGAACTTCTGTGATAGAGAGCGTTTTGAGTTTAGAGACATTGAATGGACAATGGTCGTGCGTCAGCCAATCCGATACGCCTTCGATGGACCGGATACGCAGCGATTCGAGAACGATGGGCGTGGAACGGCGAGGTAGTATATGGAATGGAATACGGACATGTAAACTGCAGTGATATGCCGGATATTGGGAGAGCGGCCGTCCCACATGTTCAGAAAGGTCGATTCGGTGAAACCAGGAAGGCAGAATATCGACACGCGACAAACAATCGGTAGACAGAGATATTGAATTGCTAATGAGAGAATGTGGTCAACGGGGTGAGAATGTTGGATAACGACGGTCCCCAAGTGCGTGAACGGGAAGATTCAGGCAGAGAGTGGGGTGAATTGCTCGGTGGAGAGCCTCGCATCAGAATGAATACGAAGCCGGCGGACGTGTCGGATGAGGTGAGGGAACGCCTTCATTCTCGCTTTCGGCCGGACCCAGGAAGGACCGCATCCAGCGGGAGTTGTGTTGAGGGAAAGGATTCTGAGAATTTGAGGCTGGGCAACGGATGCTCGAGAATGCGACACCGATGCACAAACTTTCAAATCGGAGGGATGATCGCGCAAGTAGTCAATACACTTGCCCAAGAGTTCTGCGATATTCAGCGGCATGATAGTTTCCTCTATTGAAGCTTATATTGAAGTTTTAGGTCGATGGCAGGTCGTCGACGCGTAAAGCAAGATGAAGCAAACACTGCCATAACAACTTTGTGATCGCGTCTTCCGTCTCCTCGTTGAGCCTCTTGGCTCGCGACAGTCGGCCATCTGAGAAGCCATTTCGGCGTTTCTTGCGCTGCATTTCTAATTTGCAACGTCATTCAGTCGCCCCGACCTGACCCGGGCCGCAACTCCTGCTTAAATCTGGTCTGTTGCATCTTAATGTAGTTTGCAATCCTCACTCAGAAGCTCCACACTATAGTCTTGCTACATTCGCACCAGTTGAAGTGCTGCGGGCGGCACCGTCGCGTGCCCAGCATTGTAACTCACAATATCAGCAATGTCAACACTCGAGCAGATTTTTGCCACCGCTGAGCTCGATGTCGTGGTTCCGGATACATCCCTTCAATATCCTCCAACCGGGCCCGCAGATGAATGGCTTTCACAGCTCAAACGCGGAACGCTAGAACGAACGCAGGCTTTTTTCGGTGCTTAACAGTGACTTTGACCTTTTCCACCCCAAAGCTCACGAAGTTTCAGACGAGCAGCTACACGCCCTTTTAACTGTTCGCGTGGACCAACCCCCGACAGCCTCGTCCAGAGACGCAGCATTACCACCCAAGGAACTTTTATCGTTCCTCTCCCATCTGCAAATATCTCTCGAGGCGACATACATATCTTCTGTCCCTGTGGGACCTAGCGTCCCCGAGACCCCTCGAACTGCACGATTGTCTGCCCCTCCGCGGACTGCATCTCTTGCCAAGCTGAGCGCACGCTCGGCTCATCCACCAATATTCCCGCCCAACACTCCAAATCCGACACCTTCATCTGCGGAAACAGATAGACGGTATCTCAGGTCGGAGGGAACCCTTTTGCTCGCGAGTATATGGGGACAGAATGCATCTTCGGATTCGCAAGAGGCGTTCTCGTTACTGTGGTCGGAGGAAGAGGAGGTGTGGGTCGCAGTGTACAGGCTTTCCCTCACCGTTTGTGAGTGTATTCCTCATTCGCTGTATCGACCCAACTAGAATTTTCAGCGTTCCTTCGACTGGCTGTAAACGATCCTCTGCTCTGTCTTACGATCTCCGCCACATTAAGAGACCGTCCGCAAACATTATCGCGTCCCAATCATCCCCTCGCGCTCTTTCTCGCCTCGGTGGATTTTCAGGTGGCTGCCACGGCCCCGGCCAGCCCTACCAGCCCCACTGCTGTCAACGGCGATGTGCCCGCCCCTGATGCTCCTCCAGCAGAACCTACTCTGTCTGGCTTGCCCGAGCTTAATCTCCTCGAGGGTCTATCTGCTGGCCCCTCCTTCGCATCCTCCGCCCTCGGCCTCCCCACCGCCCGGCTTGGCTCGGTCTCGCGCCTGAAGCTCTTCACACTTCAGCCCCTTGCGGCGCGCTCCCCCCTCCCCGCTCCCTCGCCGTCCCCCATGACCGCCATCGGTCGCTCGGCGGTATCCGCCGCCGGCCCTGGGCCCGCGACCCTCCGGAAAAGCTTCCGAAAGACGCTGCGCACGGTCTCGGGCTTCCGGGTGCGTATGCGGACGGTGTTCGTCCCTGCCGTCCTCCTCCCCCTCGGCGAAGGGATAGAGGAGGATACAGATGAAGATCGGGACCGGCTGGAGGCGGGCACCGATGAGCGGACGATCGTGTTATGCGTCGAGCTGGAAAACTCAGGCGATTCGGGTCGGACGGTGGGGTTCGAAGTGGAGAGCGTTGACGTCAGCGTTGGTGGTGGAGACGATGCGGGAGCACGGGCAGTCCTCGTCGGCTGGGGAAGCGATGGTGTGAGAGACAATGGGTCGGTGTTCCCGATGCGGGTGGGGGCGAGCGAGCAGTATAATCTTCTCTATGCGGTGTCATTCCTGCGGTCACCAGATGAGGCCCTTGCCATGGGTTTGGTGAAGGACGGTGGGGTGCAAGACATGTTACAACGCGCTGTGACGATTGGCATCTTTGGAAAGCCGTATCTTACGCCGTCATCTTCCTCTTCCTTGTCGCCCCCTACGACACCCAAGACGTCTGGACCGTCACCCGTCTCGACGGCTCTCTCGTATCCCACACGAACGTTTTGCTCCAAGTGGAATTGCGTGCTTGATCTGTCCTCGCAACCCCATCCCGAGCCGGAGGACGACCTGGAGGACGGGGATATGCAGATAAACATTCCCAACGCCCTCCCAGAGCCTGCATCACCGTTCCCAAGCAATCCGCGGGTTCGGACAGACAGCCTCATTAACATCTCGCGCGATTCTCCGCCTCCTACCCTTTCGCCCCAGACCGCCACCAAGCGCCACACCCTCCCCGGCGGCCAGCCCATCGTCGCCGCGCGCGCCCTGGGAATAAAATCACCCGGCACGGGCCTGGGTTACCGCGCTTCGACGTCGATGTTGAACCCGCTAAATAGCGCCAAAGAGCGGGGCGCCTCCCCGCCGCTTCCCGTGCGCTCTTCGTCGTACAACAGCACCCAATATACCCCGCCGTCCGTCACCGCGCAGGCGCAGATGCCGCGGTCCCCGACGACGTACGCGGCGCCGCCGCGCCTGTCGGTGGATCCCGAATACCAGGCGCCGGTCCCCATGACGCCGGCCTACCCATCGTATCCCACGCGCTCTGCGCTACCGCCGACGCCGCCCGCAGTCATGGCGCACACGCATTCCCAGGGCGTCCCCGGCGGTAGCACAGGCGGGCGAAGCGTAGAGATCCGCAGGGAACGGGGGATGCCCTTGGGCACTGGCGCCGTTGGCGTCCCTCAGACACCGGGGCCCATTGTGTCAGTCGCAGGCGGCGGAGGCGGGTTCTTTGGGCTGGGGCCGAGCGCGTCGGAGGCCGGTGGGATACGCGAAGAGGACGAGTACGGGCGTGAGCACGAACGTGGTGGGGATCCCTCCTCCGTCAAGAGCGGGGAGGGGATCGTCGTTTCCGTCGGCCTCGTTGCGTCAGGAACGCGTAAACTCGGCGGGGACCTCGGTAAGACGGCGGATGTGGGGTACGAAGCCAAGGACGGGGACACGCTGCAGCCGTTGTATCCTCTCGACCGCTTTACCCTGGACGTTTTCGTGTTTAATCAGAGCGAGTGGACACGTCGGTTCGAGGTGACGTGCCCCGATCGGAGACGCGGGCGGGGGCCGAATCCCAGTAAAAAGATTCAGTCGCCCGGGATTGTGCCGCTGGATAATCGCGTCAGGATAGGGTACGTTCGTCTCTCCGTAACTCAAATAGATGTTGATGTTCACTGATAGGCCACTCCTGCCCGCGGCATGTCAGTCGGTACGGATGGAGTTCCTTGCTGTGACGCCTGGTGTGCACTCGATCAGCACGCTCACTCTGACAGACGTGGTGTCTGGATACTCAATGAACCTGAGGTGTGTTCCTCTGCGTCCTGTTCTTGGATATGTGCTAAAGTTCGAGCAGGTCTGTCATGGATATAGTAGTTCATGAACCTGGAGATATTTAATTGGTCCCATATTATATACGATGTTTTCTGTCTGTATTTAATGCATGATCCAATCTGTCCAGCATACTTTTTTTGACTCTTTTTCTTTTCTTTTCTGAGTCACGTTGAGTCACGAGGCCGTATTTTAACCGCCGCTTGACCGCCGCAAAATTTTCTGAAGCGCGTCTTCCAAGATGGCTGGCCCTCCTCCACATCTTCTAACGCTTGCAGATCTCACTGTCCCGCAAATCCACCGTCTACTGTCCCACTCGGTGGCCCTCAAATCCACGACCCATCTATGGCTTCGCCCGCACGGTTCCCTTTCCGCAAAGCGCGCCAGTGCTCTGCGAATGCCGCCCCAATCCCTCTTCCTGAAAACAGTCGCATTGCTTTTCTCAAAACGCAGTACTCGCACCCGTCTTGCATCAGAGACGGCTGCGGCTATGCTCGGCGGCCGCGCTTTGTTCTTGGGACGCGATGACATACAACTCGGCGTCAACGAGAGCCCGCGCGACACAGCGCGTGTAATCGGCGGTATGACCGAGGGAATCTTTGCCCGCGTCGGGGACCACTCGGAGATCGAGGTTGTGTTCGAGCTCGACTTTCAAAACTAAATTACAGAGCTGACTTTCCCCAGGAATTGGTCAAATGGTCGCCCGTACCCGTTGTGAATGCGCTTTCTTCACTCTGGCACCCTACCCAAATTCTCGCCGACCTTCTGACTTTGCACGAGCACGCCCACCTCTTCACACCGGGCGCATCGCCGCCCGATCCAAAGAAGAAGGAGCTCCCGGCCCTGCGTCCCCTCACCATCGCCTACGTCGGCGACTCTGCAAACGTCCTCCACGACATGCTCGTTACGTACCCGCGGCTCGGGCACAAGCTGCGTGTCGCGACGCCTGCGGATCCCAAATACCGCGCCCCGCCAGCTGTGTGGGACCGCGTTGTCGAGCTCAGATGTGACAGGAACGACGGTATCTGGTGGGGCGAAGACCCCAAGGAGGCCGTGCGCGGCGCGGATGTTGTCATGACCGACACCTGGATATCGATGGGGCAGGAGGCCGAGGCCGAGCAGCGGTATAAAGACTTTGAAGGGTACCAAGTCACGGAGGAGCTCTGCCGCGAGGGCGGTGCGAACCCCGAGTGGAAGTTCATGCACTGTCTCCCGCGCAAGAAGAACGAGGTGAACGATGAGGTGTGTGCCCTCGTTTTTTCTTCTTCCGGCACGATCTGGAGCTTGCGCACAAGGTATTCTACGGCGAGCGATCATTAGTCTTCCCCCAGGCAGACAACCGCAAATGGACGACCATGGCTGTATTCGAGTGCGTTTCCCTCTCGTTCGTTTCGTGCTACCCCGGCTGATGTTCCCTTGCTAGTCTTGTAATTGGCAAATGGGATCTTGAAAAGGATGGGAGACCGCGGTGGACCAAGGAAAAAAGATTGAAGGAGGATGAGAAGAAGGCGGGAAAGACGGCAGAAGCTGCAGCTAATGCACAGGCGGCAAAAGCTGCAGCAGAAGAGGTCGCAGCAAATAACTAGCCATGGTATTAACGCTACAAACCACACAGAAATGTCTGTGTCGCCTTTGCTAGCCCAGTTATTCACTGACACTATGGTCCACACTGTGGCCCAAAGACTACGTCGTGTCACGTACTATTTCGGACTGGGTAGTTGGCTGGACTAGGTAGTTGGCCACTTGTGAAATACAAGAAAGTAGATCAGAACATACCACAAGTTGTGTGTTGGGGGAGGGAATGGGACATCTGACGATGGTCCATAATAAATTTCGGGTCAAAATGATGGCGTGATCAGAAATTATGGCAAGTCGGATCGCGGCCCGAGGTGTGTGAACATCACTTTCTTAGCATCAACCACCAAATGGCGGCTCGTTCTCAACCAATTCCCCTTCAATCCACAGGGTCCTGGGCTCTTTCCACTCCCAGGATGCGGGGCTTCAACTCAGCACATCACACAGAGGTCCCATTCTGCATCTAACTGTGCTACGCACGGACAAAGTCATTGCTTCCGCTTTGAGAAGCTCCAGATCGCTGCCCCCGTCGCGGACGTTTTGGAAGAACTATCGTTCTGAAATTTGGCAGGGGTAGTAATGTTGATGAAAATATCCCCCGGGTATGTGCGTCACTATTTTCCTGTAGTCCCTCCCTTCTCACTATGATCCATTACCACAAACCACCCAGTTTGGGTGTCCCGGACATTTAGATTTTTTCTGGGAACCACCGGCATCTAGGGATTAAGGCGAGCACCTAGATGAGTTGTAATACTTCCAATTTTCCCCTCCGCAAGTTATTTTGGTTGTCCCGCCACTGTATCCCGCACACGACATGCAAATAGCTATGAAGCTTGTTCCCACCATCCCGATCCCCTCCGAATCAGATTTTTATGCCGATCCCATAGCATGTATGCAGCTTCCGACGACATGGAATACTACATACACCTTATATCAATTGACCCTGGGCGATACCACCGCCGGATTCGCAGTCCACGGGTTATTATGCAGGGTGGCCAACTACCTAGTTATTTACTGTTGTTAGATGGCCGCCAGGAGAATATTCAGTACACCTTTCACACCCTGTCTAAATTCATGGAAACCACCTTGATTCATTCATAGGATGCACACCTTGATTTGGACACCGCGGGGACTTGATCCGTCAAATAGTGTCGTCGAGCATGGGCTCCAAATACAAAAGTGGCCAACTAGCCAGTCCCAAATAGTAAGTACACTGAAATAGTAATTAAATCCGATCTGATTTCGCAAAATACTCAGACTCATCACAGCACCGGTTCCTCAATTGTATGGGCCTTTTAGTTAGCTCCGCTTTTCTAAGTATGGTAAAACAAATAAATTAGCCCCAAAATCAATTTTATATGTCTGATTTGGGATCCACCCAAATCCGATATTATTTGTTCTAAGATATTTAGAGAAGTGGAGCTAACTAAAATGTGCACTTAATGCATTGGAAACACCTCTGATTGGCTGCTAATGAATTAAATGGGCATTTTAGTTAGCTCCACTTCCTTAAGTATCTTATCACAAATAATACTGGATTTGGTTGAATCCCAAATCGGACATATAAAATTGAGTTTGGGCCAATTTATTTGTTTTATCATACTTAGAAAAGCGGAGCTAACTAAAAGGCCCATTTATTTGAGGTACCAGCGCTGTGAATAGTAGAGCTTCGCACTAATAAAACTGACAATTCTCTGTCTTGGGACAGTCGCCATTGTGCCCTCTTATCGCCCGCAGGGGGCTGTTCACAAGTATCCCAAGACTGGTGATGGGCATCCGCGGTTTTTTTGATGTGCGAGATTGTGCATGTGTGGTTCGCTCTGATTCCAAAAATAGATGGTCACTCGAAGGCATTCGGCCTCAATGTACCTTCATTTTGAAACACAGCTTTGGCTTGGTTTCAAGAGCCAGAATAATTTAGATTAGGATATAAATCAAAGTCTTCGGGACAGAATTTTTTATTTTCCCTTCAGTGTCTCGTTATTTGCTGATTTCATGTCCAGATCCCACTTTTGGAAGGAGTGGAGGGAAAACAGGGAATTCTGTCCCGAAGACTTTCATCTTCAGACCAATCTGAACATCTTTTCTGCCCAAAGTTGATTCATCCTTGAGCATTCCAAAGAGATAGCGATTGGGACCGCCGATTTCTGCTGTGATGGAGTGTGGGAAAACCACATCAAAATCAACATTCCCATGACCGTTGCCCATCACCACTGGCAAGACGACCAAAATATCCGGACTCCACACATGTCGCATGCCGCATGTTATCGGTCTTCCAGGGTCTTCCACGGCGTCTAGGCGAGCTTCCAACCAGCTAAAATTCAGTAACAAGAACTTGACAAGAACACCATCTGGTTCCACAACCACTGCGGCGATCAAAAAAAATTACCCAAGGAAAACGGGGCCAGAACTATTATACTGTGTCTGACCTACAAGCGGGTCACAACAACTCTTTTGGAAAGTATCTTCATAACTGGCGCAGTTATGGACAATCTGAAAACAGAGATCTCTGCATAAATGAGTTCTAAATGGCCCATGATGCCTACACATTTTATTCAAGGCCAGCCAATGGCCTCGGCGAAATATTCATGTCGAGATCAAGGATTTGATGATTGACCTAGTACCGGGTCACGGCCTCCGATTGGTCGATCAGCATCTTTTGCTTATGTCATCCGCCCTTTTACGACGCGTCCTTCTCTAGATTTTGTGCGTTGTGAATTGTCCACACCCATTGCTCAACTGAAAACGAAGCTATTACACTCCAATATTATGTAGATTGTCAATCATTCAGTTTTGAAGCGATTCCTCGATATATTGGGTGGCTAATTGATGTTTGGTTTCAGCTGGTCACCCTACATTCGGCGCGTCGTCTCGACGTGAATATGGCGTATATAGGCTCGGACTTTTGTTCACGTAGAATTCACATACATTAAATGAAATCCACCCAATTTCGGATCCAGGATCATCCCATACAGTGCCTAGATAAAGCACATAAAAAGGAGAGCAATTTTCTTTTTGAGATGTATAAAAAACTCAATAGGGTACTTTCTGCACGCTGAATATGGCTGGTTTTGAGGCCTCTGTGTAGTCTATAGCTCCAATGGAAGGTCCTCGCACGGCTGAACGGCTTCTGGTTTCCTTGAAGAGGAGGTAGACAGCAGAAGAGATTTCAGAAATCGCCCAAAATGGTATTTTGATCCAGTTGCGGCCAAAATCACCCTCGTTCTCCAGCACTTTTAGCCCGACTCTCCTCTCCTCCTGGGACCAAGGCCGTTGTATGTTAGGGTAGATATTGTACAAATTAGATTCTGCATAAATATCACCCATATCGAGTTATTTGTCGGCTGACCCGGTAGTGGGTCTGACCCGATCGGGGGTCAGACACAGTATGTGGTTTCCTGGCCGGAAAAAGTTAGAAATTTTCCCGAGGTAGAATGATGGTAATAGTTGGAATATTTCCAGCCAGATTTCCGCCGGGAATAGACAAGAATTTACCGTGGAAACTTTTTGGGGAACAATCAGACTTTTTTGAAGTTTTTCCATGAGTTTTTCCTCCGGAAAAAGGTGGCCTTTTTCCACGGGAAATAGCCGGATCCTGTTTTCCTATGGTAAATGCCCAACTCTTTGTCTTGTAAAATATATTGGAAAAAGATCACGTTTTTCCTCCATGTTTCCTTTGGCAAGGCAGGCGGCCCCTCGTTGGATCGCTCCTGTGAGGGGGAGAGGAGAGGGAGAGAGGAGGGAGAGGGTCTTGTGTGGGTGTGTGGGAGGCTCGGCCGCTCCGGCCGACTGGACTTTGCGGGGCAGCGGGAAGGCGCGGCAAAGTCCGGGTCGGGGAGGCGGATCGCGGCAACGGCCGAGCCTGCGCACCAGGGCCACGAAAGGTCCGGAAGAGGAGACCAAAAGCAGCCCTAGCGCGAGCTAGAAACAAAACGGGAAAACGGGAGGAGGGCGGGAAAAAACGCGTGAAGAGGGCGAGAGGGACGCGAGCGGAAGCTTTTCTGCTGGTGCGTAGACTTCGCGCTGGCAGAGAGGTGCCAGGGGATCAGATTCGTGAGAGTCTGATCAAGGCCGGCTTTGCCGGCAGGGAGCGATCCCTCGGCTTGGCTGCCTTGCCTTCCACTCAGGCCGGCTCGCAAGCTCGTCTGCCTGAGCTCGCAGAAAATTATGGTCTTTTACCCCAGGAGATTCCTGGGACAAAGCCTGTCATTTACCTATTTTTTTCCCTTAGGTAAATTTCGTGCCCACGAAGTGGCCGCTACCCGCACCCGTGCGCGTGTGCACGCATCTTCGAGCATGCGCGCGACTCTCCAAGCGCCCATAAGCGGGGCTGACGCGTACACACACGCGCGGGTGCGTTAACCATGTTCTTTGTTCCACGGAGAATCCATATCACAAGACAAATGTCCGGCCAGGCAAGTGGCATATGCGACTTGTGGGCACAGTGTGGGCATGGTGATGGTTGGAACGGTCTGGGCACCGCCACATCTTTCACCACAAGATCTGTGGTTGATCGTTTGATAAATACCCTGGACGCGTCCTTGCTCGCGAACGGCCTTTTTATTTCCCGTCCTGCTGTGCAGGTTTTATTTTTTCCTTCCCCTGCAATGCACTTTTCTCTTTCGTTCGTTACTCTTGGTCTCGCCGTCGCCGGGCTCGCCCATGCGCTGCCCCACCAGCGCCGTAGCTCGGTCAACCTCCTCGACGATGTCCTCGTCTTTGACGCTCCTGCTTTTCAGGATCCCGCTAACCCTGGCAATACACTCGTTCAGCTGCAAGCGTACACCTCGACACGCCAGATCAGCATCGCCCCCCTCGTCTCGGCCGTCAGCGACTTCGTGAACAAAACCCTGGGCTTGGATATCAGTGGGGACCTCGACACCGCGGCCAGCCGTCTTGCCTTGTTTGGGACCATCGGCCTGTCCGGGAAGGTTGTCACAGTCAATGTCGATGGCTGTGGAAACGGGGCAACCCTCCCCAGCACGGCGTCGGGTGGAATGGCGATCCAGAACGTTACGCTCGGTGCATGTGGTACGGCCGATGCAATCGGAAATGTCTCCCTCTCCTCGGTCGACTCGCGCAACCTGAACTTTACGGTGTTTCCGTCTTCGGCGGACGGGTTCGGAGTTATCTCTGGTGCTTGCTAATTCCTGTTGGTTTTAGACCCGATTTTCTGATTTAAGGTCCAGATATCGACGACACCGTGAAAGTTTCACATACTCTCGACAAGCTCCTGCTTGCGAAAGCGACGCTCATCGACACACCCGTCGCCGTGACGGGCATGCCAGACCTCTACAAATCCCTCGCGTCGTCCCTGAACTCGCCGCAGTTCATCTACGTCTCCGCGTCACCGTTCCAACTATATCCCTTCCTCCGCGACTTCATCGACACGACATATGCCGCGTCGAGCGGGCCGATCATGCTCAACAACCTCACCACCACGAATCTGACCTCAATCACCGACTTTGCTGCAGTCAGTTCACCCTTTCCCCGTGTTTTAGTTGCATCGCGCTAAACGCAACTTCAGAATGACGGAATCGAAGATTATAAGTCCGCGATGATTGACCGCATTCAAGGAATGTACCCGGGCAAGAAGTTCTTAACTATCGGAGATTCGACGCAGAAGGATCCGGAGACGTATGGCGAGGCGTAAGCAACTCTGTCTCCTCTCGCCTCCAGCTAAATGAGGTGGATTAGGATTCGCAAATATGGCGATTTCATCGCATGCGCGTGGATCCGGCTGGTCGACGAGGCAAACAACACACAGGCGCGGTTTGACGCCGCGTTCGAGGGCGTCGACCCGAGCAAGTACAAGCTTTACAATGACACAGAGATACCGTCGCTTGCCAACATCGACGTCGCCGGGGGCTCCTGCTCATGATGTTTTGGATTGAATTCATGACCGAAGTATGAACATTAACTTTTAAGAGTAATTTGGCATTAATTAGGGGTTGGAATACAATCAAGCTGGCGGGGATAGTATCGACTGAAGAGGGTTCACCATCAATGGGCCGTATTGTGTGTCTGTGGGTATGTAGGACCACTGATAATAGGTGGGAAGGCCTGATTTCCCAGGAGGGAAAATGTCAAGACCGTTCCGTCAGGATCACAACAGGCCTCGAACCAAAATCCGATCGAAATGGCAGGATTTCGCATCAGGCCTAACACTTTCTCGTGTTTTGAATTTTTTCTCGTATATTGAAATTTTTTTCGTCGGTGGCGCAGGTTTTGTCAGGATTTTGAACAGGCCATCCCACCCATTATCAATGGTCCTGTGCGGATCTGGGTTTAATGGCGTATGCAAATGCGCCAAGGGTTCTTCGAAGCTGCCACGAGCAGCTATGAGCACGCACAAGCACGCACAAGACCGGACTCTGCTAACCGGTCCTTTGTCGGCTCTTGGACGATCCCACACATCTGTCATCTGTCCATTGATCCACCTTAAATCCACCTCGAGGATCCATCCATGTGTACGGACTATGGTGGGATAAGTTTACGTTACGATCAAGCCCCCGGTCTCTCCCGTATAACTTCGTCCGCCAAAAACTGAATTTTCACTGATATTTTGACCTCGAAAACGGCGTTTTTTTCTTGGAATGCTGGAATTGGCTTAGTTTTTTAGGCCTCCGCATCGCTGAAGATGGTTCAAAACTTCTGGGATTGGCTGGTTTGCGAGATAGACCCTTTCAAATCGTCGTTGATTTACGCTATGGGGCGGACGGAGTTATGTGGGAGCGTCCGGGCGCCTTGACGACCACCTTCCAGGTGGGCGTTGATACAGGAAAATCTTGGCATGGCTGTGGAAATTGCCGCTTATCCATTCGCGATGAGAATCGTGCTGCAAATGCCGCAAGCTACGAGTTTCCGTGGTGCAGGCTCGGTCGAGCAATGGAAGTAGTATGCTCGAAAGCCTCAAATAGACCGTGACTCCGTACAAGTTCCTTTCCGGCTGCAAAGGACAAGGAAGCCACGGGGAGAAAGTCGACGAGGTATTCCATGGCTACGGGCGTGGGAGAGAAGGCAATCAAGCTCAAGGAAGCAAGATATACCAGAGGAAGATCAGTTGCAGCGAGACAAATCCAAGGAATCCGATCAGCGGAGAGTAAGCAACGACGAGAGGGGAGCGAGAGATCAACTGAGGGGGTCCAGAGAAGATCCGGTGAACGTGACACCGCTGGATTTTTAACGTGCACTTGGTTCACTCCGCGATGAGGCGCAAGCGTCAAGCCTGGGACCCACGGCAAGGGGGCACGAGGATGGAGACCAGCTCACACCCTTTCCCGGGAAGAGGGTGGTAGGTCGGAAAGGAAGGGAGAGACATTGGGGGGCATTGTGAAAAGTCGGTGGGAAGGGTGAAGAAAGGGGAATATACCCACGACGGGGAAAGGGATTGGGGTAGAAGGGAAGGGAAAGGAGTTGGCAGCGAAGGATTGAAAGACGCTGGCAGGTCGGCGTGGGGCGTTGTTGGAACTGTCACAGGGAAAGGTGAGAGGTGGAAGATTGGGTTCCATGGGTGGAGGTGAGAGCTCCAGGGTGGAAGATGCCGACAGCGGGGAAAGGCGAGAATTGGATGGTAAGAAGGGCGAGAGATCGGTGAGGGAGGAATGGAAGGAGGTCAAAGAGATCGGTGAAAGAACAGAAGTGAAGGATGCCGATCAACAATGAGGAAGGGTGGAGGCAAACCATTGGCGAGCAACAGAGAGATGCCGACGGGGAGGAAGGAAGTGGGGGAGTTCAAGGGCAAGGAGCCAAAGAAAGGTGGTGAGAGGTTGAAGAAGTGAGAGGTGGCGATGGCAAGGAAGGGCGAGGAAGTGGGAGAGGTAGACGAAAGGCAGTGAGAGAAGTCAACAACGAGGAAGACAAGTATGGTGATGGAAAGGTGGGATGACATCGAGATTGAACAAGCGGGGGATATTGGTGGAGAATATGGTGAGATGACAATGGTGAAGAAAACAGAGAGATAGAGACCAGTGAGGAAGGGAGGAAGAGAATTCAACAGTGGGGAAGCAAGCGAGATCAAAGGAGGGAAGTGTGAGATGTGGTGATGGTGAGGAACAGGAGAGGTCGAGGAGAGGTCGATGGAGGGCAGTGTGAGACACCGATGGTAAGGAAGTGGGATGAGATGTCAATATTGATGGGGGAAAGGCAAGAATATTAATGTTGGAGAAGTCTGCCACGTCAACTGCAGAAGGGAGCAATGTCGGTGGCGGGGAGAAAGAGACAATGCTGAGGAGGGGCGAGACGTCGATGACATGGTAATGTGAGGATTGTGAGGTGTTAGTGAAGAGGAAGGGAGATACGGCAAACTTACTTCCTGCGAGTCTGCGACAGAGGGCCATGGGGATAAAGGTGAAAGGCTGTCAGTTGAGGAGAAGGGTGAGTAAATGGGCGAAAATGGAAGTAGGAGAAGAAGAGTGGATGAACTTCAGCTGCGGCAGTGGGGAATTTATGATTCAACTGGGTGGCGGTGCTGTTGAGACAAACCAAATAACCCCAACGCGACGCATTATTTACCCGCGGGATGTCTCAGCTCCTATCCTCGCGCACAGGACAGAAAAAAAAGAAAGCGGGTTACTGGAAACTGCCCGTTTGGGTTATGAGGATGAGTGGTCGCATACGACTTGATAGCATCATAGAGCAGTGCTCGCGTATCAACTGTCATTGCATTACATACTCATACGACCCCAAATAAATGCGACAGAAATCGAAGTCCGTAGCTCTCAAGAGTCCGCCTTGTCCGCACTATTCCCATCCTTCCCGTCCAACTTCTCCAGCACCTTCGCAAGCTGCTTCTTCAACTCCAAAATCTCCTTCAACATCAGCGCCTCGCTCGACTTCATTCCAGTGAGCATCTTAGCGCACGGTACAAAGAAAGACAGCGCACCTGGCCCGTATTCGGGAACGCCTTTACCAGCTCGTCGAACGGCACCTTGCTGACTACACGGCCCAGCCCGTTCCCCTCGTCCACCTCGGGGTCGCGGTACTCCGGCCGGTCGCACGCGCCTTCGTCATCCCCGCTCAGCCAGCGCTTCATCCACTTGTGCTTGTCCGAGTCGAGGACGGACTCGTAGAACGCGATTATCGCCAGCGGGATGAAGAAGATGACCGCCATCACGAAGCGGTTGAGCTTTGCGTACGCGGGCGCGCTCATGGTGAACCTGGGAGGGGTCAGTGTGCGTAGCGGCAGTGGGGGAGGGGGGGACGGACTCGAGCGGCGAGATGAGGAAAACCTCGATGAGATTGAACGGCGCGGGGTATACAAAGCTGTCCGGCGCGCGGATCATGCCCACCGTCTTGCTCGCAAAGAAGGCGAGGTACTGTGCCGCCGCGTCGTCGACCACCTGGAACACTATGTCAGCTACAAATTATACGAGGGAAACGGCCCTCACATCAGAGTACGCCGACGAGAACAGCGAAATCAGGATGTTCAGCAGAATGAGACCTATTTCGACGTTACGGCGGGAGAACGTGAAGAGATCACGAAAAGGTACAGGTGATAACTCCCCACAGGTAATATAGTATTAATCCTGCAGTACTTCCGGAGAACTTGCTATAATCTGGTGACTGTAGCAGTGCCTGGACCAGCACATGGACGATCTGGAGACAAATTTACTTCGCGACGCGCCATTGAGGAACGGAAAGATGCGCACACCGGATGAGCTTTCTGCCGTCCCATCCGACGCGTCGAGGGCGTACAGGCCCTGCGCGAAGCCGATGCTGAGGACCGACAACAGCTGAATAACTTTTAGTAATGTCGAGCTCGGCGTGAAACAACCACACGCACCGCGAAGAATATACCGGACTCCTGCAACATCCGCGCCACACAGATCTGCATAGTTCCGACGTACTTGTATCCGTCGAAAATGGTCACGATCTCTACACACGATTAGACGTGGTCCGAAGAGGGAGACCCAAGACTGACTTATCCTGCAACCATGTGAGAGGATGCAGGAATAGGGAAGTGATCAACTCACCACATGAGCGGCGCAGCAAAACTCAGGATCTGGAAACTGGTGAGCCGGAAGTTGGTGCCTTCGTCGTCGTTGGTGTCCCGCATGCCCACTATCCGTAAGACGAATGCGGCGGTGAGGATCCCGTCCGTGAGGAACGCAACTAAAATTTCAGTCAGATTTGACCTGACACTGGCACACCACGCACCGATCATCCAGAAGTTGAACGCCTTGTACGTAACGAACTTGAGCAGCTTGTAGAGCTGGGAGGGTGTTACGCGGAGGTCTGTGAGCATTCGTGGCGGCTTACGCGGTTGATGTCTTCGCAGAGGAACGAGAGCGCCATGGTGTAGAGAATTATTTCCCACTCGTCTAGTTCCGGCGGGCCCTGGGAGCGTTCGAGCGGCTGGCGGACAGCTTGGGAGTATACAAAGAGAAAGAAGAACCAGAGAACGATGCGGAACATGCTCTGGTATCTGCGCGGAGGTTGGGAAGTATTTTAAACGACAGAAGAAAATACATACCGAGGGACAGACATCCGGGAGGGATTCAGGCGAGTGAAGAACTCATCGTTGGCACGCGTGTCAGAGTACTGGACGTCTGAGGGACGTGAGAGGGCGGTCCTGGGTTGCATACGAAACTCACAGTCAATGTCGTTGTGCTTGTTGTTCTCCTGTATTATATCGCCGCGCCAAAGAGCGTTGACGACTGTGATCATGAGCAGGCGCGTATTTGAGCTACAAGCGTATCACCATCTTGTGCCTCGCTCGACGAGAGGAATATTGAGCTGTCGTCGAAAAAAAGTAAGCACTGGAATCGAACAGCGCGTCGCGGCCCACCAGTTTGAATCGATGGCCATCTCGAGAGCACTGGACATGTCGCTCTTGTCCCCATCAAGTTGGATAACCTGAAAGCGCGTCGACATGATGGCATTGAGGGTTTCGGGCGGAGCTATGTGCACTATTCGCCGCGCCAGCATCTCGCACGCGGCCGCTAATGATATCCGTCAGAACAACTCCATGTTCAGAATTTTCCGCGCACCTCGTCCAAGATTTTCGCCGTAATCCGCTGGGTTGTGGTTGGCATCCCAAAGAAATTCTGCTCGGGCGCGCAAGAGACAATACGGGAGCGCGTCGACGAAATCTCCCGCCGCGGCACGGTATGCTTTGATGACCTGGGGGGTGATGACGCGGCTTGTGGGGTCATTAATCCTAGCCCGACACGTGAGCGGCGTGCATACAACCGAGGAATCGGGTTACGCTTCGGGATCTACTTCCACGGGAAGCAGGTTGAGCGTCAATGCACGAAGGCGCTTAACAAGTTCTTTGGTAACCGTCAGATGAAGACGAAGAAAATAAGGAAAATATTCGAACTTGTGAGGGTTGCAGGCGAGGGTTTTACCTCGTCTAGAGAAACCAGTGGTGTCCGCTCCTGGTCCATACTGGACGGAGGAGGAAATAAACAAGGTTGAAATGCGGCTATGACGTGAATTGACTTGAATGCCGCAGCCTAACACAGGTACACAATCACCTTACTGCGAACGACCATGCCAGTAAGTGCTTTGCGGTTATTTCCCGACTCTTTCCAACGCGTCTAGGCGTACCATTCCTCGTTCAATGAGGAGCCGGATATGCGCCAGGCCGGAAACATGGCCATCCTCCCAATCAAGACCAAAATCCGTGGTCCAGCGCCCATAGGCCAGTTCACGAATCCATGTCAGCCACCCTCCATCCTGACGCGCCCTTAGCCGACGCCGGGCTCCCGGACATCATCGACGAGACCCTCGACCTCTTCCGCGCCAACTCTCTCTTCCGTAACTTCGAGATCAAGGGTCCCGCAGACCGCACCCTGATCGTGCTCATCCTCTACGTCTCGGATTGCCTCGCAAAGATCGGCAGTGCGCGCACCGTTCCGACCCAGATTGAGGCCTCGAAGATGCTCAACACCCTCTCCGTCGACAACTTCCCCATTCCCGGCGACGCCAACTTTGTGCTGAACGCCCATTATGCTGCGCCATCAAGTCGGCAGGACTCCGGTGCGTGTGGCCACTCGCCCTGACTCACTGATTGACATTGCTACTTTACGGTAGACTACCTGCGGCAGTACCTCGTCCAGGTCCGCCAGGAGCTCGCGGCGCGGCTCGTGGAACGGCTGTACGCGGACGGGACGGGCAAGCCGAGCAAGTGGTGGATGTCCTTCCAGAAGAGACGGTTCATGAACAGAAGCCTGGGTTAGTGGTGTAGAGTAGACAAGCCGATGTATAGTATTGCAGCCATTCACTTCCTTTTCTTCCTCTCGTTCGGATTTTTGCGCCCGTACCCAATCGCGGGCAGGTCGCCGTCCCTGCCCGACGGGCGCATCGTACGCCCCTTCCCGCCTGCGCCGACACTGAGCATCTCAGGCATCCAATCGGGGTCCATCCAGTTCCCGACGCCGACCGCGCCGCTCTCTCGCCCGAAGATACCCTTGTTCATCTTCGCCTCGTCCCGCTCGCGCCGCCCGTCCGCAATTTTTTTGGCGCGCAGGTACTCTGTCTGGTCCTCCCGCAGGATCAGGCCCTCCCCAGTTCCTTTCTTCGCTGACCCTGGTTTCGGCGCGGGGATCGAGTATTTTGTGCCTCGCAGCCGATACTGGAAGTTAGACTTGAGATGGATCTGCATTACCGGGGCGTCCGCAGCTGCGCCCGGACTCGAAATCGTCACCGAAGCCCGCAAGAGTGTCGGGTTCCCGCACGAGGGGCAGAACTTTTTCGAGTTGTCCTTGCATATTCTGTATCCCGAAATAAGCGATATTCGAGGGAAAAGCAAAAAGGTAGCGCACTTGAAACATGCATGACAGCGCAGCACCCAGCTCTTCACCTTCTGTATCCGCTTGCCCTCGACACCGACAAGGTTGAGTCCCATCTGCAGCAGCACGTTCTGCATCGCGAAATCGGCGGTCATGCACCCCGCGCCGAGGACCTCCTCCTCCTCCGCCTTTTGTTTGCCCTTCTTGTCCGCGCCCGGGAGGAGGTCCAGAGCGCGAGATTTGTGTAGGCCGACGTTAGAGGGGGTGATCCATTCGCCCTCTCCGTCGTCTTCATCCGATGGGTCTTCAAAGATCGGCTCGGGGGTTGAGGGCGGGGACGAGGGGGGTGCGGTTTCGGTGGGTGGCAGAAGGGTTTCGTTGAGGGGTCGGAGCTCCACGTCGAGAGGCTCTAGGTCCTGTTCATTGGGATCTTCCTCGTCGGCCTCATCTTCTTCAATGGAGACTTCGTCGGCCTCCTCGTCTTCAGCCTCTTCGTCAGCCTCGTCTACGGCAGGTGCGTTCTCGAGTGCAGTCTCCTTTGTATCAGGAGGACCCTGGCTAGGAGTCTGTGCTTCCTCAACCGGTGCCGCCTCGACCACAGCACTCGGGTCATCTTGAGCAGACCCGTCGGACTTATTCGCACTCTACTATCGCGTGCTGTCAGCAAGCCGCCCCGGTACGCACTATTCGGGGAAACGTGCCTCAGCCGCGAGCTTTGCCTTTTTTTCGCGCTCATGAAGAGTATACGTGAGCGCCAGGACGCATAAATCGGGATGCGAGAGCACGGCGTAGTCTCCCGTTTTCTTCGCCCACTGAATCACTAGAAATACTCTGAGCTTCCATAACAGAGGGACAAAAAGCGTACAAACCGGTTGCCAGACTCGCAGCATCGGGCGCGACGACTTCAATTTTCACGCCGGAATTTAGGCCGAGGCGCTCAAAGTGTTCTCGTGCGCGTTTGTCCTTTAGCTCTGCGAGGACCTGGGGGACGGTCAGGTATGTTTCTGCGAGGCCACGCAGAGGGGATAGAGAGAGAAGGGGCCCAGCATCGAGGACTAGATTTTTGCAGCGCGGAGTCGACGACATCTAGGATTTTATTTTCTTTCATGCCGATGCCGAAACATGCCGAGCCACTATCGGCTCGCGATCACGTGTTTCCAAGTTGGACTCGCTTCGGCTTTCTCCGGACCCAAGCTTTTCACCGTCCTTAGATATCTCTGTCCTCTACCAAACACCTGAACTTGCTCTTGTTCCAGGTCTCTTGGCGCTCTATCACCACTATTTCTACACTCTCCCTATTTGGCCTTGCCACTGCTACAGCGGCTGCGTGTGCCGCCGCTGTTCTTATAGCTATGCTGGGCTATCACACGAAGCAGGTCACCGCCTACGGAAAACGCCGCCAACGCATCGTCAACGTCGACCAGGAACGGCTCCCAAAGGCACCTCCGAGTATATTCGACGATCTCCCCGCGCCGCAGTGGGCCCCCGTCGTGTCGCGGATGAAGAAGCGCGAGAACAGGGCCAAGTCGCCGTCGCCGAAGATCCTGCAGATGCGGAAGAAGCGGCTCTCGCCTGTGATGTCTCCGGTCCACAAGATGCGGAAGATGCTACCCCAGATCCGAAGACTCGAGGAGGGGGCCGACGTGCTTACGCCCGAGCGCAGGCCGTTGGGAGTCAGGGCGCTCAATACGCCTGGCTCGCCTGCGGTAGGAAACCAAAGACGGGTGGCTTCAGGAGGAAAGGGCACGCCGTTGCTCAATAAACCCTTCTCCCCCTTCGTTGATATACTGGTGTTGGACGACCAGGGCATGACGGTCAGCCAGGAGCGGCGGGTATCGGGTCCGCAGTTCGGTCAGTCTGAATTTTCTGTTAGCTATCTACGAGGGAGACGGCTGACGAGAAATATGGCACGCAAGGTAGTGACAGTGAGGACGATTTCCCGCCGCAACCTAAACCCGCGCGGAGGCTCCGCAAACTTGTCTCTACACGCGTCGAGTCGGATGAGTCCGATTCCGATTCGGATGAATTGGCCGCCCCCATTTCCCTCGCTTCATCGCCCCTAATATTTCCAGCTGAGGACATCTTACCCTCCTCACCCAGGACAGGGAGACAGCCACGGTTCCAAGTGGAAGTCGTTTTACCGCTCCGGAAGGTACCTGCACCTGCGAAGCCTTTGCTTCCATTGGTAGTGCCGCCGGTTAATGTACCGACGGTGGTCTCCCCTCCCCTTCGCAGTAACACACCCGCCCGAGCCAACCCACCTCTGCGATATCAACATTTCGCTTCCCCAATCCCCCGTCCTCGAGCACTAACCCCCATCGGCGGCCGCGGCAGACGCATGTTCGCACCGGTGACGCCGCCGTCTCCGCTAACGCCCACCGACGGTGATCTCACCATCGACTTGTCGGACCTGAGCGTCTCGTTCTCCCCCGAATCCGAGCGCTCGTCCCTCGCCGACGAGATCCCCGAGTACCTCCAGCCGCTGCTGGCCGAGTGCGGGCAGAGCAAGAGTGGGCTGCACGAGTTCTCCGCCTTCATCAAGTCCTTTCCCTACGACCCCCTCGTCTGCGCCGACGCGCGCACCGCGCTGGGCTTCCGCAAGATCGGCGAGGCGAGCTACTCCGAGGTGTTCGGGATCGGGGATGTCGTGCTGAAGGTGATCCCGCTGCGGGAAGAGGCGCAGCGGCGACTGAGGCCGAACCAGAAGACGCCGGAGGTCGAGGGACCCGCGGAGACGGACGCGAAGGACGTGCTGAAGGAGATTATCGTCACGCACGCGATGGGCGAGGTCTGCGACGGGTTTGTGAAGCTCCTCCGTGCGTACGTTGTAAAGGGTACGTATCCGCAGGTCCTGCTTGAGCTCTGGGACGAGTACTACGAGCGGAAGGGGTCGGAAGGCGTCCGTCCTGGTACGTAGTCTTCCCCCTTCTTCGATTCGCCTCATTTGTTCTCGAAAACAGATACGTTCACTGTTTCGCAGGCCTACGCCATCATCGTGCTCCCGAACGGCGGGCCCGATCTGGAAGCGTTCATGTTCAAGAGCGGGTCGAAGGGCGGCTGGAAGCAGGCGTGTAGCGTCTTTTGGCAGGTGGCAAAAGCACTGGCGCACGCGGAGCAGCTGGTCTCGTTCGAGGTTAGTGATGGTCCTTCCATGTGGAGTCCGAGTATTTGACGAGCTTTGCAGCATCGCGATCTGCACCTAGGCCAGATCCTGGTGAAAGAGACGGCTGTCGCGTCGCGGGCGCTGCAGGACGTTAACCAAAACCGCAAGGTAGCTAAGGCTCAGAAGCCGTTGATGGACGATGCGGTACACGGCGTCACCGCCACTCTGATTGACCTCGGGCTGTCGCGGATGGATGCGGGGGATGGGTCGGGCGGGGAGATGGTCCACTGGACGCCGTTCGAAGAGGAGGTCTTCATGGGTGAAGGTGCGCGTCTTGATTTCACCCACAGCACACGTTTTGATTTTTTTTTCAGGCGACTATCAGTTTGACATCTACCGGTACATGCGGGACCACAATGGGGACAATTGGGAGGCGTTTAACCCTCTGACCAATGCAATGGCAAGTTTATGTTGCTGACTCCGTGTATATCCGTTGCTGACGGCGCGCAGTGGCTGCATTACCTTGCCGTAAAGCTGCTCAAGTCCAAGGGCTTGAAGGCGCCGGCGCGGCGGAAGAGCCAGGCCCCGGCCGCGGCGAGCTCGGGCTTCACGGAGCGGGACTGCTACGAGTGCCTCGTCGACCTCGAGGACTGGCTGGGGCATTGCGTCGCGGCGGTCGTGGCGGAGTCCAAGCTCAAAGGGAAGGGGCGGAAAAAGAAAGCCCCCGCTGTGGTACCTGCGCCCGCGCCGCTGCTGCTCGGCCCACTGTGTGCGGGCGAGGTGGTGGCCTATGGAGTGAAGAAGGGCTGGGTAAAGTCGATGGCGTGACTGACTGACATCTTTTTATTTTATTTTATTCTCGGCGATGTATTCTGGAGATTTTGATGTGCGGATTTGTATCGATTTGAGGGGAATGGCTTGTTTTGGCCACGCCCAAGGCTGGGAAAATAATTAATGAAGAAGTAACGTAATGGAAGTTGATAGGCGAGCACAGCTCCCTGATGTTATCAAGTCGAATACGACCACTCATCCTCGCAACCCAAACGGGCAATTTGCGGGAGTACTCAACACAAAAAAAGAGTCAAGTAAAAGAGCGTCTGAGACAGGGTCCCGTGGGAGTAAATAACGCGTCGCATTGCGGCTATTTGGTTTGTCACTGCGTTCCCACCCCCGGTAGACAGACCTCGGTCTACCTCTGTCTACCTCTGTCTACCCTCTGTCTACCCAGGTAGACATATGTCTACCACAGCGAGTAGACACATGTTAGTGTACCTCCGTCTACCCCTGTCTACCTCTGTCTACCCTAGGTAGACAGCCTTCAGCTACCTCCGTCTACCTCAGTCTCCCTGGGTACACTGACCCCGTCCACCCATGGCAGGCTAATTTGGGCTCACCTCAACCTGTCGTGCGTCTGAACTGTAGGCTTGGCATGTGAGAGACTATGTAACGTGTACCGCTTAAGTATGGGAAATGGCATCTGCTCAACATTTCTTCAAAAATCAACATTCACAACCCTCGTTTACGGTTCACTGTGAGCTCCTCTTAAAGCAGATTTGTCAGCCAGACTATGTCTACCTCAGTCTACCTCGGTCTCAGGTCTGTGTACCCTATCTACAGGGTAGACACAGGTAAACCGGGTATGTCTACTCATCATAGACTTAGGTAGCCGGACAGGTCTGTCTACCCTGTGTCTACCCCAGTAGACAGACCCTCTGTCTACTGGGGGCTGGAACGCAGTGTGTCTCAACAGCACTGTCACCGAGTTAACATATAAATTCCCCCACCGCCGCACTGACTCTCATTCTGCTCTTCTCCTCCTACTTCCATCTCGCCCACTTCATCTCCCTCTATTCGACTACGTGGTCTGTCTCTCTCCTTATTGCCCTTTGTCGTAGGAAGTAAGTCCTCGCCGCCGCCGATTCCTTCCTCTTCACTGATGCCTCGCCGTTCTCACAGTGCCACACCATCGACGTCGCACACTTTCGTCCCACTACCTACTTCGCTCCCCTCTGCCGTCGGCCTCGCCTACTTCCCCAGCGTCGAGATCTCTGCCTTCCCGCCATGGACATCTCCCATTCCACTTCCGTACCACCGGTGTTTCACGCTGCCCTCCATACTTTCCACCCTCGACATCTCCCTTCCTCGCCATCGAGATTCTCCCTGGCCCTCGCCGTCGAATTCTCTCCCTTCCTTCTCTTCAGTCTCTTTCCACACCATGGTCATCTCACCATTCCCTCAACCAATATTTCTCACTTGTGCCCCATCATACCTTTTCACCGCCACCCTTCCCCGCCGCTGACCTCACGGCCTTTCATCGACCTCCCCACTTCATCTACCTCGACCTCCCCCACTTCCTCGCACACGCCGTCGACGTCACACCCTTCATAGCCATCCTCATCCCTTCCTCGCCGACGTCTCGCACTTCCTTCTTTCGATCTCACCCGCTTCCGGTCGACACCTCTCGCCTCCTTCCATCAATGTCTCTCACGGCCGCCCTACGGCCTCTTTCACTTCCACTCACGTCTCGCCCTTCCTCTCCACCGCCATCTCCCACTTCGTCGCCGTCGACCTCTCTCACCGACTTTCTTCGACTCCTCGCCTTTGCCCTCGCCCTCCCCCATTTGCGATCGGCCTTTTTTCATCCCTCCCTCGCCGCTCCACACCTGCCACTTCCTTGCCTTCTACCTCTCACCCTGCCCCGCCGTCATTCCTTCAACAATGCCCACTTTTACCAGCGTCTTTCGCTGACGACTGCTTCCCCTTCCCTTCCACCACACACCCTCCCTCTCCTATCGTGTCCTCCCGCCATTGACTCATCGCAATGCGTCTCTCGCCTCATCTCTCCCTTCCACCTTTCCGACGTCATGGGTGTCAGCATTGTCTCCCCCTCGGTCCCGTCCTTCACAGCCGCTGGGATATAAAAACTTGCCGAGCACGGAGGTATCCCTGTACCAGCCATCTCATCTTGGATGTTCTAGATCACGACTGACACTCAGATCCCAGAAAACTTGCCTCAGCATTTGGGCGGATGGTGGTACAAGTAATGTACATGTGGATCGTCGAGTCATTACGCCCCATTCATGCGCCGGGTCGTAGATGGCCGAGGACTGCCGTCGCTTGGATGAAGAATGGGCGAATTTCGTTGATCTCCATGGCGGATAGATTAGACAGCTGGACATTGGGCGTTAGTCAATGTGCATGGGGGCGGGGAAAAGACGTGCCCCTAGTGTGGAATGCTCCAGGCCCTCGAGACCCTTGCGCGCCTTTGCCTGGCGTGCCTCCCGCAAGTCTTTGAGCAGGGTTCGGAGCTTGTCCGCATTCTGAAGATCATCGGCGGCGCTGCAGCAGTGTCAGTTGAGCGACACGATGTGATGCGACGCGTGGACGTACACGTCCAGCAGGACCCGCGAAATCTCGGCGAATCGGAAGGGTAGCTTCGTAAACTCGGCCTGCGTCGTCTCCTGCACCAGCTTGTCCTGGAGGTATTCTGCGACGCGTCGGCAACCGCCAGTCGCGAAATGAGCCACGACGCGACGCACCGACGGTGAGCCACACGGGCGCGACGATGTGGCACTTTTTCTTCTGCTTGAGGTTGACGGCCATCCAGATGGGAATTTTTGCGCGATGGGGTGGGCGCAGAGGCCCGTAGGCGCCCTGGGACGGGTTGAGGACACGGTGTGGGGAGGCGTGAGGAGAGTACCGAGATAAATGCGGTCTTTTCCATGGAGATGAGTGGTATTATTTCTACGAGGTCCTGGCAGGCGATGAGCTCGAGCTCGGGCGGGGTCACCGACGCGCGCAGGGACGGTGGCAGCGACATGGAGAAGGGTGTTGATGTGGCTGTGTTATTGCAATCTTATCTTATCGCGATCACCTTCTTTTCGGCCGAAACCCGAAAGACCGATCTGCATAAAAACTTCAACTTCGTTTCCCACTCACACTCCCCAATGGCCCCCAGATCGTGCGTAGAATCGTGTTTCCCGTCTTGCCCAGCATCTTGATGCTTGTCTGTACAGTTTCCGGATAGTTGTGCTCCCTGGGGATGGAATCGGTGGGTCTCGTGCACCCACAGGTTTCTTTAGTCTATAATGCATCTCTGCAGGCCCCGAGGTGGTTGGACAGGCTGTCCGTGTATTGGAGGCCATCTCTGCCGCGTCCCCCGACTTTGATCTCAAACTGGGGACTTATGACTTTGGGGGATGCGCTATTGAATCTACTGGCGAGCCTTTGCCCGCGTCGACGCTCAAGGCTTGCGAAGAGGCTGATGCGATTCTAATGGGTGCGCTGCGTCACCACTCAGCTTCCCTGTGTTCTCAAATCTGTAACCAGGAGCCATCGGTGGACCTAAGTGGGGAGTGGACGCCAAGGTGCGCCCTGAGCCCGGGCTGTTGAAGCTGCGCAAAGCGCTCGGCCTGTACGCCAACATCCGCCCCGCGAATTTTGCCTCGGACTCGCTGCTCGCGGCGTCGCCCATCAAGCCTGACATCGTGCGGGGCGTCGACATGATCGTCGTGCGCGAGCTCATCGGCGGGCTGTACTTTGGCGCGCGCCAAGAGCTCGGTGCGGGCACTGGCGCGGAGGTGGACACCGCGTGGGACACGATGGTCTACAGCGTGCCCGAGGTCGAGCGCATCACGCGCGTCGCCGCGACGATTGCGATGGGCGCGAACCCGCCGCTCGCGATTCATTCCATTGACAAGGCCAACGTACTCGCGTGCTCGCGGCTATGGCGTAAGGTCGTCACCGAGACGCTCGCCAAGGAGTTCCCGCAGATAAAACTCGACCACCACCTCGTCGACTCGGCCGCCATGCTCATCGTGTCCAACCCGCGGAAGCTCAACGGCGTCATCCTGACGGAGAATCTCTTTGGCGACATGTTTGTTGCTTCTTTAGCGTCGCTGTGAGTTAACTGACCAACTTTTGACAGCCTTTCAGACCAGTCGAGCGTTATTCCAGGCTCACTGGGTCTCCTGCCGTCCGCCTCCCTCGCCGGCGCGCCGTCGGTCCCGACGCCCGACTTCAAGCCGACGCGCGGCCTGTACGAGCCCATCCACGGCTCCGCGCCCGATATCGCGGGGCAGGGCATCGCGAACCCCATCGGTACGATCCTGAGCGCGGCAATGCTGCTGCGCTACTCGCTCGGCCTCGAGAAACCTGCCAAGGCGATCGAGGACGCCGTGCGCAAGGTGCTCGACGACCCCGCTGCTGGTGGGCACGGCCTGCGCACCGCTGATCTGTGGGGCAAGGCGACCACGGTCGAGGTCGGGGACCTTGTCGTAGAGGTCATGAAGGGTTTGTTGTGATTGATTGAAGAAGAAAATACGAATGTGTGAGCATATAAGATAAGATTGCATGTTGATTGCCGACGGAATATACAAGCATGTTAGTTCTGTCTAGACGGACGCTGTAAAGAAACCAGCTCGTCCCTCGCGCATCTGTCAAGCGGAGTCCAGCCTTATCACGGACCGATGGGAAATTCAAGATCAACTCATTTATTTTACGCGTCTTGGGTCATTGAACGCAAATTTCGACAATCTATTTAAACCTCCTGAGTGTTTAGGAGACTACAAAATCCGCGAGTGCTTTTTTTCTTGGTGATTCCCACTTCAGGGCCTTTGTTTGAGTGATAAAGTGGCGGTCCATGTGCACTTTTAATAATCCTGCATAAATACACGTGTTTCCTGGAAATTTTCAGTGTTTCGGGGAACAACAAAATATTACTGGATCCACCTGGGAAAAGACTCTCAACCCTGGATATTTTTGAGGTTGAGTCAACACAAAAAAAGTTTTCGGGTCAAATAATGTTTTCGCAGTCTCCTACCCAACCTCGGTTTCGGGGTTGAGGAATCTCTGTGGCAGTTTTTAAAGGCGAGATCTCAGTAGTAATATTCTAAGACAAATCCATCATAGCCCATCAATCCATCAGGCCTAGAGCAAATTTAAACTCCGAACTTCAGGCCTCAACCCCTCCACGGAGGCTGGCCTTTAACAAGTGTAAACAACATAGCCACAATTTGGGTGAATGTTCATTGCCCGACACTATCCACCCCGAAAATATCCCTGGGGCCCTCCACCATGCTCCAAATGGGTCCTGGGCCTCTGGGCCAAATTTTGGGAAGGGCAGCATTTCAGCGAGGATGGTTTGCAGAAACCCCGCTATGCCGGTGGCTATGTTATTTACGCTTGTTAAAGGCCAGCCTCCGTGGAGGGGTTAGGCCTTGAAGTTCGGAGTCTTTATATTCACGTGATTTGATATTATGACAGTTTCGCTATGACAACAGAGATTTTGCCGCTGAATCCCACTACAGAGATTCCTAACCCCGAAACCGAGGTTGGGTAGGAGACTGATGTTTTCGGGGTTGTTTCGGGAACGATGGAATCAGAGATCACATGACCAGTCACGTCGCCCCAGATCACAAAGCAAGACCAAACAAAGGTGCTTTTGGCCCTTGTCTTGTGCCCCAGAGGACTGCTATCAGAATTTGGGTTCAGGGCTTCAATCCTACATCCATGAAGCTGTTATTGGGATAATCCTAGTCCCATTCTGTCTCCTCATCAGCCCAATGCAGTGAAATTCGGTGAAATTACACCATTATCTTGTCAGATGAGGCCAAGCCTATCCCAGTGAGAGCCCAGAACACGGCCAGTACTATCTCTTCAGTGAAAGTCAATGATTAGGCACCCATGAACTCCTCCAAGACTCTGGGGAATGGCAACAGAATTGAAACTGACTCCCTTTCCTATATGGGAATGACCTCCAAGCCATAACAAAACAAAAGTACCCGTGAAAAAGTTACGGGTGCTGAGGAAAAGGCCAGGACCATGTTCAGAAAAGAAAATATCTTTTCACCATGTAGAATATTCCGAGACAACCTCGACGCGAGGCACGAGCGGCTTGAGGTTGTCGTAGGATAAGCTTAGCCAGCGAGAATCGGGATAGTCGGGACACGATATTATTGATGCCATCATTTCTTCCTCTCTCGCGTCCACGACGGACGATTCTCGCATCCTTTCTTTCGTTCTTTCTTTCTTCCTTCCTCCACACATTTGAGCTTTGGACATGACCCAAATTGAGGGAGGACCTCCCAGAAATGATCAGAACAGTCAGCAAAACCAGCAACCACCCCCGCGCGAGAGAAAAACGCACACATCCGACGCGGTCACCGACGCACTTAAGAACCTACCGCGGGTGAACAAGTTGAGGAAAAATACGGAGATCAAGGGCAGGAACGCGGAGAGAGCGTTGCAGCGAGCCAAACATCAGGATAGGCCCCTTCTCCATCGAGACGCCTCGGACGACGAGCCGGTCATAACGGTCTCGGACGACGAGGAGGAACAGTCACCGACCTCGTACCTGTACGGCGTCCTCGAGAAACTCACCCCATCAACGGCTAAGAAGCTGCTTCGCAACCTCCCTCTTCTTGGTGGAGGCACGAAGCGAAGCGTGGGAGAGAGGATGACGAGCAGTCCGGGGAAAGAAAGGCTGCTAAGAGGATCAGGGAAGAGATAATCTTGCAACCCGGTATGAGTCTCCCCGTGGTTTTCCACGACCTTCGTCGCCACGAGGTCTACACCCCGCTCTCCCTCTTCACCTGTCCCAACTTAGAAGCCATCAACTCGAACGCAGCCACGCTCCCCCTCATCAAGCTCAACGCTCCAGTCCCGGGCGACAAGCAGCCACGGGTGCTCGACACATCCACCTTTGAGCTAAAATACCTCAAGGAGACGGACATGGACCGCAGGCAGTGGATCGAGGCTTCTCGCAACTACGTGTCCTTCATTGAGGCGGCGTCAGGCAGTGACACCAGTCCAGAAAGCGCCCGCTGGAACTCACACTTCGGGTTTTTCCAGTTTGTAGAAGAAGCCGAGACAAACTACTGCGCGATCCTCGCCACGGATATCGCCCTACGCAAAAAGTATATATCACTGCCATTCGTTTTCGACACCGGTTTTTACGCGCGAGAACTGGACAAGGCGATCATCGACATGAAACTTAACCTGATGGAACGTAAGGTCACCGGCGGCGGCCCGAGCGGCGCCCCCAGCGACACCTACAGCGGCGGCAGCCGTGGGGCCCCTCCCTTTCCTACAGGCAGCGGCGGCGGCGCGCAGGCCACCGTCTGCCTTATCTGTGCCAAGCGCGGCCATTACTGGAACCATTGTCCCTCGAACTCCTTTGCTGACAACACCCCACTTTTCAGCGGACCGAAAGGAAACAATATTTCTGCGTCGCAATCCGGCCAGGCACTTTGTCGGGCTTGGAACGCCAAGGGACCCACCGCCTCATGCACGCACGACCAGGCCCAACGCGCTCACCTCTGTTCGTTCTGCGGTAGCTGGGACCACCACACGTTTAGCTGGTCCTGCCGCCGCAACCCGCCCGTCTGAGGCCTCGGCGCAGTCCGTCAACACCTTCTTGGGAAATTTCCCCTTTTCCCCTCGCTCTGCGGCTCACGACGAGATCCTTTACCGAATTACAACACCGTATGACAGTGGTGCCCTTGAATCCTTCCTGACGAAACACAATCTTGCAAAATCCTACCCTCTCGTGGTTAAAAATCTTCGCAACGGTTTCCCAATGGGCGACTTCCCTACCCTGCAGCAGACGGTCATTTTCCCCAACCACCCTTCTGCTGCACTGCACCTCGATTTCATTGACACATACTTAAAGGAGGAAGTGGCCGCCAACCGCATGAGCGGTCCCTTTTCACAAGCCGAGACCGAGACGATCCTGAAGGGTCACTTCCAATCCTCGCCCATCATCATCGCATCACAGCCTCAAGGCCCGGACGAGCCAGACAAACTCCGCGTCTGCCGTCATCTCTCGAAAGGGAACAAGGAGCATATGTCCACTAACGCCCACATCGACAAAGAGAAGTTTCCTACAAAATTTGGCACCGCTTCCGAGGTCGCAGAGATCGTAAGTCGGCCTTACCTTATCCTTATCCTTACCCTTCTTTCTCTATTATCCTTATCCTTATCCTTAGCCTCCCTTACCTTACACACGGCCCACCTTACCGACACCTGTTTCGTCCACCTTTACCTTCTTCCTGCCGCCGCTCGCTTCTATCTTCCCACACACCTTTCTCTGATTTTTTTTCCCATACCCGCACCAGCATGTCCTTCCTTTTCTTACCCTTACTTACTTTCCGCCTCGCAGATCGCCAACGCGCCTCTGGGAGCGCAGGCCATAGTCCTCAACATCGCCAAATTCCATCGCACTTGCCTGATTCGGCCACAAGACAAGTGCTGGTTTGTCCTCCGAGGGCCGAAGGGTTTCTATGTCGAGCACAATTGCCCTTTCGGCTGCTCCTCATCCAGCAGCAACGCTGGGATGATCGCCTCAGCTATCGTTGAGGTGTGGGAGCACGAGGGAGTCAAGCCACAGAATCGTTACGAGGACGATCTCCTCCCCTTCCGCTTTCCCTCCACATCCACTATCAACTCCGATTCGGGCAGCACCGTCTACACCTATCCCTACAACCGTGAATACGCCCTCAATCTCATTCGGCCCATCAACGCCCCTTGGCACCCGACCAAAGGCCAGGATTTCGATTTCTCGGCGGTTTACATAGGGTTTCTGTGGGATATTGCGCGCAAGCTCGCCTCCTTGCCGGAGGAGAAGCGCCTCAAGTTCCTGAGCAGAGTCCGAGTTTTCGTTATGGCCTTCAGCTTGAAGCGATGCCAGATGCGTGACGTGGAAAAATTACACGGATCCCTTTGCCACATCACCTTTGTCCATCGCCTCGGCCGCTCCTACCTCCCCGCCCTCTCTTCCTTCGTTGCTTCTTTCGACGGCGATGTCTACATGCACTGTTATCCCCCACCATCCGTCTTCACGGCCCTCAAGTGGTGGGATGAAGCCCTTTGCAAAGTCGACTTCGCATGCGTGATCATTGCACGTGGTCCTGTCGTCGACTGCAAGCTCTTTGTCGACGCGTCTACCGACTGGGGCATTGGCATTCGCATTGGGGATAAGTGGGATGCCTGGCGTGGCATCGGCGCTTGGAAGTCGGGTTCCCGACACATCGGATGGCTTGAATGCATCGCACTGGAGCTCATTATCTACGCGATAGAGGAGGCGGATTTCCATGACCTTTACTTACGCGTCCATTCAGACAACCAGGGCGTCATTGGGGCCTTCGACAAAGGCAGGAGCCGCAGCCACAATATGAACCTTTCTATTCGCCGTTCTCACTATGTACTGGCTGCACGCAACGTATCCTTACAGCTTACTTACATTCCTTCCGTGGACAACCCGGCTGACCCGATTTCGCGCGGCACTTTGGGCAGCGCGGCGTCACGCCTCCGATCACTTTTCCCTCTTCCCCCTGAACTTTCATCCTACTTTGAACATGTATAAGTCTGTACTCGTCGTGAATCTTACCACTTACCTTCCTAACCCTTATGTTCCCACTTAGTTTCAATTATCCTTTCGTCCCGGGTAAACGGCCCGTGTACGATCCAGTTTCCGTGACACCAGCGGTACCCGCACCTACTTTTCCTCTTACAGCAGCGCTGGTCCCTGTGCCTTTGGCCGGCCCACCGTCCACCAGTAGCCCGACACACACATTTCCACGCCTGTCAAAAGGCTTCGCACGCCCGCCAGAACTTCCCCGCCTCCCGTGTCGCGCCCACGCTCTATGTCCCGCGGCCCCGATCCCTAAGCCCCCTACACCCGAGCAGCGCAAGGGCCCCTCGACCAAGAGCAAACCCAGGAAACCACGTGCAGGATGTGAGATCCAAAATAATGACTTACGACCTCACGTCCTCGCTGAAGACCGTCTCCGGACTTGGACTTCGCCTTTCGGCCAGGAACATGATGCAACCTTCCGCCGTAATTTCCCGCAAGATGTCGTGGACAAGACTTACGCCACCCTCTTTGCATCCTTCGCGCCAAACACTCAATCCAATTACGCAGCAGGCTTGCTGCGTTTCCACCAGTTCTGTGACACACATCTCATTTCGGAAGGCGCGCGCATGCCGGCTTCCCATTTCCTTCTTGCCGCTTTCATTGCCAACCACGTCGGCGTCGTCGGCGGGGGCACCGTCAAGTCGTGGATGTCTGGGATTAAAGCATGGCATGATCTGAACGGCGCACCTTGGGACGGAGAGGACCGATGGGTGGAACTCGCACGGCGCACCGCAAACAAGGAAGGCACTGCCTTCAGATGCGCCCAACGGGGACCAGTCTCAATCGAGCACATGCTTGCAATCAAAGGTGCCCTTGATTTATCCAAACCCTTTGACGCTGCCGTCTGGAGCCTCACCACTTCTGCTTTCTGGGGCTGCCGCCGCCTCGGAGAACTCACCATACCTTCCCTCGATAAATTTGACCCAAAATACCACGTCACCCGAGGCGCCAAGATCAAACGCATACGCCCCCACTCCTCCACACCAGCCACAGCTATCCCGATACCTTGGACAAAATCTACACGAGAACGCGGGGCCACTCTCACTCTCACCGATCGCGACGATGAGCTATGCCCTTCCAAAGCACTTGAAAACCACCGCCACATCAACACGCGGGTTCCCCCCGACGCCCCCCTCTTCGCTTTTGAGACCAGCACCGGCAACTGGTCCCCAATGACCAAGGACTGGTTTCTTCGGAGATGCCAGGACATCTGGGCGAAGGCATCCCTGCTGGCCGTCTTTGGGCACAGCTTCCACATCGGCGGCTCCACTGAGTTGCTCCTCGCTGGGGTGCCGTGCGATATCGTTGCCGCGCTAGGAGGATGGACCTCGCTCACTTTCTTACTCTACTGGAGGAAGATAGAGCACATCATACCAATGAACATTGGAAAGGCCTACGACAAAAACAAACTCGATGAACTCGCTAAAGCGTTCGAAGCCTTCCGCGTCGCAAACAAGATTTCCGTCCAAAGCGTCGACGACGAGCTCTAGACATCTTACTGTTTCCTTCCTTACATCAGCATTATGCCCTTGGCCTTCCAGAAATCAGGCCAAGCCTATCCCAGTGAGAGCCCAGAACACGGCCAGTACTATCTCTTCAGTGAAAGTCAATGATTAGGCACCCATGAACTCCTCCAAGACTCTGGGGAATGGCAACAGAATTGAAACTGACTCCCTTTCCTATATGGGAATGACCTCCAAACCATAACAAAACAAAAGTACCTGTGAAAAAGTTACGGGTGCTGAGGAAAAGGCCAGGACCATGTTCAGAAAAGAAAATATCTTTTCACCATGTAGAATATCCAGGAGATGCACACATTTGTGCAGGATTATTGAAAATAACCAGGAAACACATGTATTTATGCAGGATTATTAAAAGTGCACACAGACCCCCATAATAAAGATGCTGTTTCGGTGCATTGAGCCTTTTCCCACCTGAAATTTCTCCCAATACTGTAGTATTTCAACCAAATGTTTACTGGGTGTCAACTGTTCATTTTTCAATGCATCACCTGAACATTTAGTCGTATACAAAATTGCCGTGGCAGTAAATTGTCTTTGCAATATTAATGGGAGTACAGATTGCAGCGCTATGAAGAAGTTCACGTGCCGAAACACACGGCGAGAGACATACATTGACCTCGAGATTTTTCCTATGTGTGTATGCGAACCCGTGTCTTGCTGTCCAGAACATTTGCACCAGAAGATCACATAGGAAGGACAAACCCCTGCTTCCTCGTTCCCATCACAACGAGTGCAGCGTGAATCTCCATGCTACCGTGGCTCTTAGACATCCGAACGACTTCGAGGGTGTCATCTTGGTCAATGAGTGGGAGGACATGGATTGGGACAGCACGCACGGTGTAGTCAAACAAAGTGCAAAATTTTGTTCCTGGATTTCGATGTTGGAACTCGACCTGCAGTTTCAGTACTTCCTGGCGACAAAAATTTCGCAGTCGTGATGAAGGAGCATGCGGAGGAATGCGCGATTTTGCTTAAAGGTAACCCCACTCTCTGTACATAGGGCAACATGTCAAGCCGCAATTGGACAAGCTTACCAAGTCTCGTTTTCTGACATTCCACCCTGTGACTCCTTCCTTCCAGTCGCGCTTTTGGCAGTCACAGGAGCAATAGGACATATATTTACATCCAGCATACCGTTTGAACTTGGACTTCGACAATACTTTGCAGCACTGGATATAGATCAGTACTCTGGCACACAACTTGAACAGTCTCGCACAAAAGGAACGAACCTCCATGTTATCGCATGTGAAGGACAATGTCAACTCACCGGAATCGAATAATTGCTTCTTTTTTTTTGCCACTCTGCCACCAAATCAATGAACACATCACATCACGTTCGAGTGGGTGGCAGACCAGAGATGCTACGAGATCGATTATACCCGCTTGCAGCGCCTCCACAACACGATGCGGATCGGGCTCGGTCACAACAAATCTCTGCAACATGGTCAGGTAAACGTGGAGAAGATTTTGTTTCATGACTCTGAAATCAAGGGTACATAGGAGATGTATAAGAGCTGTAAGAATGCCATGCACCAGCAGAGGCAATCCAATATCCTCTGATTTGCCTCCCGATATATTGTTAATGAAGCCAAAGAGATTGCAGAGGGGTCCGGTGGCGAAGGACTTCTTGACATCGGCGCTACGAGACATGGGAATGAGATATGTGATGTGTTTGACTACGAGGCCTGCAAGACGTCCCGCCCGCGCTGTCGATGAGCTCTGCGAGATCACTCGGGTCTTTGGGATTGAGAAACGAATGTGTAAGGCAGGCCACATTGTTCAGCATCGAACACTGAAGCGGAGGATCGCTCCAAGCCTGAACGAGAAGATGCCGGTAGCGCTAATGACTTGAGCTGTAGGCACGTCACGAAGCATGGCACCCTTTATCAGTTTCAGATAGACACCATATCGAACACGCGTTGGCATGGTCCATGGAAAATGGTCCGCAGAGGCTTCAGTCAACTGAATCCACAGCCACGCGTGCCCGCAACTCCTGGTACACCTCCAGGGCTACAGTCTGTTTGCCGCAGAGGTAGGCAACACTGTCCAGCGCATTGAACTGGGTTATTCCAATTAACTGTTTCAATGGTATTCTCGAGTTCATTGGCTGTTGGGATTGCAGCAGGATCAAGATTCGCGTAGAATGCTGGGAGCAGGTGTAGAATTGGGCAACCGGTATACTGTCAACCAGTGCCATCACTCATTTAAATAAGATCTCGCGAGGGCCGCTGCTCTGCGCCATACACTATTTTCTGAAAAGCTTGTCACGAAAGCGGTAGCACATCTACCACTTGCTTTGAATGGAGCCGGGAGAGAAGAGAGGTAATTGCGCCGGAGTGAGATATGCATTTTGGGAACGGTCAAGGAAGGTGTACAATATACAAGTTGTTGAGCGTGGCGGTGAAAACGCTAACTCTCAGGTATGTGTGAATGCGAAATGCGAAATGCTAATGCAGCAGAGCTATGAACTCTAAACCACACACAACACACAACACTATCGACAACTAACCCCTCAATAGAGAGAGTCAGAGTGCAAGTTCGGGGGTGTAAGTCAAGTATTAGACTTGATAGCAGCTGGTTTCTCGGTCGATCGCTTAGTTAACTAAGGGTCGCTCGCGCTTTTTGCAAGGTTTGACTGGTCAAGTCAAGCTGTATTGGACAAGTAACGTCTAGGACGTCAGGGAGACAGTATAGGGTAGGTTTTAAGACCGTTAAGTCTGCGCTTTTTGTGTCTTTCGACGGTTTCAGTGTTCTGTTCAATGTTCTGGGTCTGTTTGCCGTGTTCTGACTATTGCCGTGTTCTGATTCTGATCCAATTCGTTCAAAGCAATCTATCGTTCGTACACAGTCTAACCTCCACGGCTATCAGAGCAACGGTTCCAGTGGCTGACACAACGTGTACAGCGCCCCTAGATGTGCTAGCTTTCCCTCTCCTTCTGCTGCCCTTTTATACTACTGCCCTAGGCTTTACATCACGATGATTACTGCACAATGTCCGTGTTCCTGCGGCCCAAATCCCCATCCCTGGATCCTGATTGGCTAGTGGCCAAAAAGACATGTGGAGATTGACACAACCCATGTGATTGCTGATTAAGTAGATAGAAAGTGTCTTCTTCGTCTGTAGCCTCTTGTCCCGGGCCTGAATAGTCTTGAAGCTCATGCACGTCTCTTCTACCTTCCAAATGATACCCCATAGTCCCCAGTTTGGTTCAGTGGTTCAACCACAATTGCCTAAAAGGTCTGTCTGAGGTGTCTATCTCTCATTGTCATATCTTCTACTCATCCGGATAAAGCGGATAGGAGTGTCATGTCGTTCAGGTAAGTCTTGTCAGACCTAGGCCTTGGGTCTGGACTCAATGCGTGATCAGACGCGTCCCCAGTTTGAGGTAAACAGGTCACAATAAGTCTAGTCTTTGAGATCTTTGGTTCTTCCCACTGTTGCCTGCCAGCAATCGGTATCCCGCCTTCGTAACCTCTTTGGTATGCTGTTTTGTGTCCTAGCAAGCAGCCTTAGGCCTTGTATGTCCTAGTTTCTCTGCCACCATCGTCAAGTTTCCTTAGTTAACTAAGAGATCTGGTGGCCCCATTTGTGAAGGTACCGGTAGAAGTCCTTGTTAACCTTGTAGCTTGTGCTAATAGACTGGACCACTCAGTCAGAGTGCCCTGATGGTCCCTCAGTGCGTGTTGACACGCTGAATCATGCAAAATCGCAAAATCCATGTGTACTTGATTTCACGGCTTATCAGCGGTATGCTGGTTTCTGGGAGCAGAATGGAAGAACGAAAAAATGTGTCAACAAAATAGGGTGTTTCATAATTGGATTTTGAGCCCCAACTTGTGCTTCAACTTTGACCCCAACTTTGCACAAAGTTGGAGCACAAAATCGGTCGGATCTCAAAGTTGGATGTCAAATCGTGCATGAGGGTACAACTTGACATCCAACTTTGACCCCAACTTTGGCCCCAACTTCGGCTAATGGGCATAGATCATATCAATTTGATCCCTGACGACTTCAACTTCGGGAAGAAAACAGCTTGGGTGTTTCACAAACAAGCTCCCAACTTGTGCCCCAACTTTGCTCAAGTTGAGTCAAAGTTGAGGTCAAAGTTGGGGCGTAAGTTGGACACAAAATCTTAATTATGAAACACCCTAACACACCCAGGATGGGAACCTTTTAAGGTCGCTTAAAAGACTTATGGAAAGAATGTGTATTTGTAGTCTAATATATCTTGATTGATTTAGCGAGATCCAATGAAGTAAGAAAGGATTACAGACACAACCAGAATTCATAGGCCTTTTCGACTTGATTGATTTCTATCTTATTCACCATGTAAGAAAGGTGTCTGAAAAGAACGTCAATGAGGTGCCAAATCAACCATATTTGATTTTTGGGGTATCGACGGTACACAAAAGCACATTGTAAAGTACATGTTTTAAGCTAATGAGGGATTTTTGCCATTGGATCGGAAAATGCCGGACAAATAGCAAAAATCCCTCATTGGCCTAAAACATGTACTTTACAATGTGCTTTTATGTACAGTCGATACCCCAAAAATCAAATGTGGTTGATTTGGCACCTGATTGATGTTCTTTTCAGACACCTTTCTTACATGGTGAATAAGATAGAAATCAATCAAGTCGAAAAGACCTATGAATTCTAGTTGTGTCTGTAATCCTTTCTTACTTCATTGAATCTCACTAAATCAATCAAGATATATTAGACTACAAATACACATTCTTTTCATAGGTCTTTTAAGCGACCTTAAAAGGTTCCCATCCTGGGTGTGTAAGGGCCTGATCGGCAACCTTGAATTTCTCTGCCTGAATTTCGGTTGAATTCTTCTAGCACATACTTTTCCCACGATTTTGGTCCCCAAATTATCTTAGAATGAAAACTGGGTGCATTTCTTTTTTTTTTTTTTTTTTTTTGAGGAGCGTTAGATGACAGGGGAGTCGGACGCGTTGTCTCTCCCGTCCCCATCCCCTCCCGTAGGCTCGCAGGCAGCCTACCGGAGCTTCCGGGCCGACATAGTCGGTCAACTCCTGTCCGCTGGTTTGAGGCCTGGACTTGGAACCAGGCCAGACATGTAATGAAGACCGCCTCGCGAGGAAATGTGTCTGCCGCATTCGTGCCTCTAGCACGATATGTGGGACTTCGGCAACCGCGAGCTCGGGTTTCCCGGCGACCAAGGTTAGTCGCCGTTCCACCGTCATTGCCTGCGATCAACCGACACCCACCAAAACCCCGACTGTTCTGGGCCAATCTCGGGCCAGGATGTGTTCGTCCTTGAGGGTCTCTTTCCAAGTAGCCTTCACTAACGACATCTTTAGTGCCTTTTTGCCGTACTTAAACTTGTCTGTCATGGCACAATCAATGGCCAGCCGGTTATTTATTATCTTCAACCAGCGGTTTCTTATCTTTGCGAGCGACACTGGGCCTGTTTGTTGGATCACCCGTTCGTTCCTTATGTGCCATATGAGATGGGCGGATTCTGTGATAAGTATCTTGTGTAGTCTCGTTGCTCCAGGGTCATTGAGTTTCGTCACCCCACTAGCCATGATCTGGCCGATTGTGGGGCGCAGGTCTTTACCTGTCTTCATCCGCCACATTTCCGACGCGAGATCCCATATTTCCCTTTGACCAGGCTCCCTGCACTCCGTAAGAATGTGCACCATTGATTTGTGCACTCCGCAGGTTGTGCACTCTCCTCTTGGTCTGTTGTTTGGTACGTGATCCCAATATTTGCCTACCTTGTGGCCATCATGTATTAACATCCATAGGAAGAATCGTATGCTCCGCGATATGTCTTTGTCAAAGGTGGACCGCCAGATCTTACGTGCGGGAGGAGGGTCCCCATTAGGGTCCGCAGCGGCGGCTTTGGTGTAGGCCATATTTGTGATCGTGGCTTGCCTTTCCAGGAGTTCGCGGTACGATGCCTTGTTCATTTTTAGTTTGCGAATAATTCTATATGCTTTTGCTTGGGTCATAGCTTTGAGTTTCGCTCCGGGGAGGATGAGCGAGGTAAGCGCCTCAATATTTATTTCGTCTTCCTCGGCTTTTCTACTCCCTTCTCCTGCGAGAGCATCAGCTGCCTCGTTTCCTTCTATGCCGGAGTGACCTTTCACCCAGACGAAGGAGGTTGGTGCCTTCCTTTCCCTGATTTTTGCGATCGTAAGTTCGAAAAGGTCCCCATTCTCTACGGTATGGAACCCTTCATCCTGCCACCTTTGTAGATTTTTAGTAAGCCCGTCTATGGCATATTTTGAGTCGCTGAGTATTTTTAGTGGTGCATCCAACTGTGCTGTCTCTACCGTTTCCTTGATGGCAAGAATTTCTCCTACTTGGTTGAAGGGGCCCAGCATCTTGGGGACCCGTATCGATATGTTTCTTGGGTCATCTTTGCCAAAGTATGCTCCGGCCCCTGCTTTTACGTTATCAGTTTGGTTGTCTATAGCTGAACCGTCCGTGTATACCATGACCTCTGGGGCTTGATTGCGGCTGAACCTCGTGTCTGGAGCTGTGTGTGCGTCGTTGGTGCACCCTTGAGTAAATACTCGGAACACATCAGCTAGCGTGCCATCTGTCGTGATCCTCGAGTCAAAGTCCGCTGCATTAGGGTTGTCCTGGACTGTTGGTGGTACTTGGTATTCTTCATAGTCTTCGGGTTGCATGACTCTCGGGTCCCATTTATTTTCCAGTGAGTTGAGCAGTTGTTGTGCCCTAACGTAGCACAGATTCGGGTGACGGCACCCGGTTATTGCCCTTGTTACCTGGCAGGACGAGCATTGACAGTCTATCCTATTTGTATGGCGCGGGGTTCCTATTTTGTATGCAAGCATATGGGCATCCTTTACCCAACGGATATGGTGCTTCTCCTTGAGGCATTTCACAACGTGGCGCTCTGCATTGAAGAGTGTTCGGTCTCCACCCGAAAAACGGTGGTACCAGATTGGCATGTCATCCTGCAGCTTGCGGGATACAGCCATTGCTTCTATCGTGACACCATGTTTCCGGCCAACTTTCATCATGTCAGCGAGATCTTTGCTGCCTAGGTCTTGTGCAGATTGGTAAGGGGCCCATGACTGCAGGTAAGTGTTAATTCTCATGGCTTCATCCACATTGAAGTCTGCCCCCACTGCTTTTTTTGCCAGGAGCTCATCGGCTACAAAGCACCATAGCGGGCGGTCAGGTCCAAAGCTTAGGTACGTTTTCAACCACGTAATGGCAATGGCTTCGTTACGGGCTATGATGTCGAGGAGGTTCTTCCCCCCCACATCTGCAGGTGCATATACTGTTTCTTTATTAACTCGTACTTGGGATTTTTCTGCCCATAGAAAATTTCTTACTCTCTTCTCTAGTCTCTCTTCAACGTCAGTGGGCATCCCTTGTACAGTCGCCATATATTGGGTCATTCCACCTACTACCATCATAACTATGAGGCGACGGCCTTCCATGGATGGGTGTCCTAGTTCCCACTGGTCCAGGGCCGCGTCAATTTTTTCCAGTGTGCGTGACCATGTTCCGACTTGCTCAACACCGTTTCCGACCCACGCACCTAGCGTGCGGATCGGTTCACCTTCAGCTGCAATTTTTATGTGTTCTGGGATTGGTGTTCCGTTGAGCCCATTGACGAAGCGCGTTGCCCGTACTCTGTCCCTGTGGTCAATTTTACCTATAGGTATCATTTCTGTCTTTCCAATATTGAATTTTGCTCCTGCAGCTATACACCATTCATTGAGGATTTCTGTTAGGGCACCAAAGTCGTCTTCGGCATCCAAATAGACCAACGTATCGTCGGCAAAGAGGGTTGTGATTAATTTTTCCTGCTTTCCCCGTATCTTAAAACCTTTCAGGTCGGATTTTCGTAATGCTTCTGCCAGTGGTTCTATTGCCAGATCAAAGAGGAGGCAAGACAGTGGGTCGCCTTGCCAGACTCCACGTGTGACACGGAAGGGGTGTGCACTCATCTCCCCATTTACGCACACGTATGTGTATGCATCACTATATAGGGCCTTGATTGTGTTTATGAATTCTGCAGGGATTCCGTACCCGGCCATTGCCCGCCACAGGTAGTCGTGTTCTATTTTGTCATATGCTTTCTCTTGATCTAGTGCGACTATGACACCATCTCTTTCGGTGGCTTCCGCCAACTCAATTACTCTTTTGGTTAGCCAAATCTGATCTCGGATTTGGCGTCCCGGGATGAAGCCGGCTTGGTTCGGGTGGACAAGATCCGGGGCTACCTGGGCCAGCTTAATTGTGAGGGCTTTCGTGAATATTTTGTAGTCAGTATTGAGTAGTGAGATTGGTCGGTAGTTGGCAATCTCTGACTTATCATTCTTTTTGTATAGGGGGCACATCCAGCTCTTAGAGAACCCTGTTCCCTTTACCACGCCATGCTTTTCAATGTCGTTGTATACTCTGTGCATGGCGCCCAGGATGTTGAACGCCGCTCGGCCCGTGGCTTTGTAGCTCTCGTATCTCTGGTCGAGAATCTTCCATACCTCGTAGGGGATTCCATCTAGTCCTGATGCCTTAAAATTGGCGGACTTTCGTAGCGCGTCCCGGACATCATTCAATGTGAGCCTTGTCTTTAATAGTGTTTCCTGCTCCAGGCTGACTTTTGTTGCAATCCGGTTTATCGCGTTATTTATCTTCTCTTCTCTGATGGTTGGCGGGGTTCTTGCCCTGTCCGATTGGATCTTATCATGGTAGTTACGTGCCATGTCGGCCATCTTTTTCGAGTTGGTCTCATATCGTGCAGGCTCCTCCGGATTCGTATTCTTCCGGAATCTCTGGATGATGTCGCGGGGTTTGTGGGGCTTGTTTATTTTGGTCCAGTACGGGCCTATCACCTCGCCCTCAAGACGATTTCGAATCTGTGCCGTCTGCCGTGCGTCTCTGTGTCTCTTCTGTTCCAGCTTGGTCAATTTTTCTTGTAGGACTGCTCCTGACAGTGCCCTCTCATCTTCTGTGAGATTCACATCTGCCGCGATTATATCCATCTTGTTCTTGAGGTCTGCGATCTCTTCAATTATTTTTGGGACAACAATCTTGGCCCTTTCTCTCGCTTTGTCACAGATTTTTTTCTTGAAGTTGATCCACAGTGTCTGTGCGTTATGATTCGGGTTCCACTGGCCGTTTGCTTCCGCTTGAGTCAGAGCTTCAAGCGCAGCCATGAGCTTCAAGCCTTCTTCATATATGTAGGTGGCAAGTTGTTTATCACGTATGATGTGTGCTGGCCATGCCCAACGGCCATGCCCAATGGTAGATGCTTCTTTTGTTGTCAGGCGTATGCTGACCATCCGGTGGTCAGTTTCAATTCCTACCGCCTGAATGTCCCACTCAAACGAGTCTTCAAAACTATCCTCACGTATGTATATTCTATCGATACGTGACTGCGCTCCTCCCAGGGCAGATGGTTGGAGGAAGGTGTATGCGCAGGTCGTTGGGTATGTTTCTCGCCATCCATCTATCAATCGTAGATACCTCTTCAAGTCTTCAAAGGCCTCTACTGCGTTCCGACTGTCAGGGTGAGAGGGCAGCCGGTCTATTGCATCTTCTACAAAATTCATATCTCCGCCGAGGATGTCAGGTTTTCTGACTCGTGGGTGTGCTATGAACCAGTTCTTTATTACAGTCCAGAAAGCGGTGTTCTGATGGGGGCGGTTGGGTGCGTAGACTCCGAGGATGGACAGAGGTGAGCCATCTACATTTTTCATCTCAAGGAGCATGGCTCTACCCGGCACAATCTCCCTTGTTGTTACATTTGCCGTTTCGACAGTGTTTTTGTTCAGGACGAACGCAAGCCCAGTTCTTGCTGAGGGTGCCTCTGAATCAGGCGTAAACTCGAGTCTAATCGCCCTACCGAAAAGGTTGTCAATGTCAGCCTTGTGGCTGTCATCCAGGTGCGCTTCCCCTACAATCAGGGCTCCAATCTTTTGCTCACGTATTAATTGCCAGATATGGTACCATTTATTTTCGCCGTGTAGGACATCTGGGTTCCCCCTCCCCTTAATGTTGAGTGCCGCTACTTTAATGGATGCTTTAGTATTTTTTTTCCCTGTGGTTCAACGCTTCCGTGGCGGGGCTGGACCTGGGTAGGTGCGGGCATGTGTCTGCCTGTTTTGGCCTTGCGCTGGGACAGGGTTTGGTTGCCATGCCTGGGGAGGTGGCCTGGGTTGGGTATTTGGTATCCCACCGTCTCGGTTTGGTGCCGGTGGAATATCCGGCCGTGGCGGCGTGCTTGGCACAGGCCGCAAAAAGGGGCTTCCATTATCATTAGGGACAGTCCCATTGGAGGTGTGTGTACCCCCCCGACCTTCGTCAGTCAGACGCCCATTGTGCAGAGCGTTGACGCCTATAGCGTCTCCCCCTGTAGGGGTTGGGTGCTGATCTTCAGCCCCACGCGTATTTTGCGTGTTCATGACACCTATAGTGCCTCCCCCTGTGAGGGTCGGGTGCTGATTGCCAGCCCCACGCGCATTTTGCGCGTTAACACCGTTTGTGGCGCCCCCCGGTGCGCGCGTTGCGCCCAGAGTTGCATCGTGCCGCTCATCATCGGCTCGCCATGGAGGTCCTTCCCCGAGGGGTTGGTAGCCGTCCCGGTTTGCCTCCGAGCGGCCTTCAGCCAAATCCCCTCCATCGCGGTGGTTCTCATCGAAAGCACGGTCGGTGGCAGAGCCGTTACCTCCTCCAACCACCGCGTGCTGTTCCGTTTACGGGTCTAGTTCACCTGTAAAGTTCTCAAGGACGTCAAAAGGGTTGTTGGTAGGAGCAGAGAAAGAGACCCGCCACCGACCGCGCTAAGGTCGCTGGCGGCTTGCCTCGATAAAATTGGGGTTGTCCGAGCACTGCCTGACACGCTTCGTGGGAGCGCGTCGGTAGGTGCTCGACATGCCAGGACTGCTGGCCGGCGGACCCCGACTTAAATAAGTCCCGCCGTTGCGGCGGGGTAGCCTCAAGGTAGGCATGACATGCCCGAAGGTATGTCTCCTCCCTTGTGACCACCCCGCTTGTCCCTCACCCGTTTCCTGTCCGGCGCTTGTGGCGCCGTCAGTAGATTTGGCGGGTTCGGGTTGCGTGCGTGTAGTAGTGCACGTCTTCTTCCAGGCCCGGACCTGGGTAAGGCTGTTTGCTTGCCTCTTCGTAGTTTTCGGGTCCTTGTAGTATCAGGGATAGAGGGAAACAATATATTCAGAAAAGTAGTACGCAATTTTTAATGTGAGTGGGGGTGTGGCGCAGTAGGCCGAGCAAATTCTAGATATGTATATTATTTTTCGGGGGGGACTTCACCAATTCCGAGCGTAGCCGCGCCCGCGCCCTTCGCGGTTCCCGTAGGGAGCGCCGCGTCCACCGAATCCGCGACCGCCGGTGCGTCCGTTGTTGCCGCCGCCGCGTCCGCCACGCTCGCGTCCGCCGTTGCCGCCCTCACGGTTGCGGCCTCCGCGGCCTCCGGTGTTTCCCCCGCCACCCCCGCTATGCACGGCAAGGACGTGGTCAGGGGGGAGGTCCTGGAGCTGGGCATTCGGGCCCCACCACCCGAGTTCGGGTTTGATATAGTCGCAGTGGAATGAGGGGTGGTCGGCCGTCTTGCAGACCATGCACTCGACTGGGCGGCCGTCTCGGGACCGGGTTGTGAAGCCGAAGTTGCCGGCGTTGAAGGAGAGGGCGCGCAGGAGCGCGAAGAGCTCGTCCTGCTCCGCCTCGTTCTCGGTGAGGGGCTCCATGTATCCTACCACCACTGGCGTCTCGGCGTGCGGGCGGTACTCGAAGTGGATGGTGTTGAGGGCGTTGAAGACGCGCTCCCTAGGATCGCCGCCTCGTGCTTGGGTGCCCTGGTCGACCAGCTGGTAGATGCGTGCATCGTTGTAGCCGACCCTGATGATGCCGGCGCGGGCCCACGCCTCGATCTGGTTGGGGTCGCCTCGGGGGTGGATGAGGTCGAAGTGGCCGAAGGCTAGCAAACGGGTGGTGCTGTTGTCGTCAAGGTTGTGGGCCCAAAAGCCCAACGCCGAGTGGATGCCGAAGGCGCATTGTGCCGCGACGTTGGCGGCACCTGCGGCGTCTTCGATCTCGACTAGCACCGACATCGGTCCACCGTACTTGCCGGGGAACGCGGCAGACGGGTCGGGGATGGGGAGGTTCACCTTAATGTATCCATCAGGTGCAGCCGGGCGCAGTGCTGCCTCTATTTGCATGTCGAGGGGGACCTTGTACCTGACGTTGAAAACATGGTTGCCGCCATTGGCTAGGACCATGGCGAACTTGTGCGCGGTGCTGAGGTTGAAGTGGGCCAATTGGGTCGGGGCGATGTCGCGTAGCGTCCGCCTGTTGGTAATGACGTGTTCCCGGTATTGTCCCGCCTGGTGTTCATAGCGTGCGCGGTTGATCACCGGGTCGATGGGGGGGGCTCGTTGCGCTGTCATGTTCCGCAGGCTGCGGTTCCGGGCGCGTGCTTCGGGGACCATGCTGGCGATGGTGCGATCGTCGGGGAGGACGAAGGGCGGGCGCGGTGCGGCCGGTTGACGGGGGTTGTTGATGCCGTCCTGCGGGGCAGGGTTGTTGGCGCCGTTTTGCGGGGCGGGGCCGTCAGGGCCGTTTTGCGGGGCAGGGTTCATGTCGGCGTCGTTGTCGCTCATGTCAGCGTCTGTGTCGGCCTCGCTGTGTGGGGGTGGAGATGTGACGGTGGAGTGCGACGGTGTTGGGGAAGCGCGTTGGCGGGAGCGAATTGGGCGGATGGGGCGTGGGCGACCGGTGTCAGTGTCATTACCGTCGTCGTCGCTGCTGGGGTCAAAGGGTTCGGCCGACGAGGTGACTGGGGAGTCGGTGTTGAAGGCGTCGAGGTAGGGGGGGTTTGGGGGGCGGTATGTCTTTCGTGTGGTGGGCGTTTCGCGAGGGCTCGCGTTGCGGTCGGTCGAGAGCGCGAGGTGGACTTCGCCCTCTTTGGATTTGCGTGCTTTGTGTGAGGCATCCGCCAGCTTGCTTTGGGGGTATCGTTACTACGGTCTCCTCGGCTGTCTGTAGTACAACGCACCTAGCGCCTTATTCAAAGCTTCCTGTGCGGGGATTTTTTGGCCACGTATTCTGTGGTCTCCTGATTTTTAAAATCTTCGCTTAGCTTGCATGGATAGTTTCACGTGCCCTTGATCGCTACGTGGGCTGGCGACTGTGTTGCGGTCGTCCAGGCGTCGGTGCGGCGGCACTGTGCGACAGCGGTGTGCGACGTAGAGCTCGAGACATGGAGAGGGAAGGCATGAATTGACGCCGTGTGTCATGTACATTAATAGTCTGACGAGGCTATTCTCGTCCCGCGGGTTTTGCGGCGTAGGCCTCGTGTTCAGCTCTACGAGGTCCTGTAGACCCCCGTCCTGTAGACGGCCCCCATTTGTATGGGGTAGGGGCGCGTTGCTCCCTACGCTGCGCGTTGCAGCGGAGGGACCCCCGAAATCTTGCCATCACCACAAAAGATGGTGGTGGTAAGAGATCACGAGGCCACCCTGGGTGCATTTCTTTGACTTTCGAGGGGTCAGGGTGGCTGTGATGAAAGGGGCTCCCAATATGTCCAACTTTCAAGAGATCTCCCTGAAATCTGGGGGAAGCTTTGCACAACAATTTTTCTGCCCCCCTCCAACCTCAGATCTTCACAAATATATGCCATTAAACATTGTAGAAGGGTTTAGGGACGATCTTGGTATACGTGGGAAATTCAAGCAAAATTCTTGCGTGAATTAATGGTTGCCGATCAGGCCCTTAGTTAGATACACGAAGCACCTCGGAGTATCGCGGGTATGAAATTTGAATACCCGCGCCTGCTGTTTACCATGTTCAAGCAACATTGAACCAGAAATCACCGAAACGCGCGCTCACTCTAAATAAAGTGTATTGCGTATTTCGGACTGCGCTCACATCATTTTGCTTCTACCCTCATGGGCGATCCAGAAAAAAGCGACTTGCAAGGGAGATTAGCAGCCAAGCTAGCAACGGACGTCTACGAGCCTGAAGAACCCGAAGAGCCACAGCGACGGTCGCGTGCAAGGTCAATATTTGCGCACGCCGCAATTGTCTTGGCATTGCTGTTCTGTGCGCGCGTTCTGCAAGTACACCGTGCCCAACCTCCGCCGCACGCCCTTTCTGGCCATGGCCACCACGGTCGGCCCCCACACGCGCACAGTGACCATCCTCACCGCTGGCACGGAAAGCCCCAACCCCGGTTGTCCGTGGAGGAGCGAGAAAAACTGTTTTTGTGCGCAGTTTGTCCTTACATTGGGAGTACGTCGCCTTGACACTATGCAGGTCCATTCCCAGCGGAGAGAGCGCAATGGCGGCATCCCGGGAGTACACCGCACACCCGCATCTCGCAGGGTCTGCGCAAGATTTCCAAGACGCTCTGAGGATGCTCGAGTTCTTCCAGGCAGAGTTCGAGATCCCTGTGGCGGGAGAGCCGCCCGTGTTTTCTGCAGGGAGCAGGGCATCTCGCCGCGCGACGCTGGACCTTACTTCGGCAATATTTGGATCGGACAAACCCACCGCTTGGATCGACACCTATTACCCTGTCATGGACACGGGGATTACGCAGCGGCTCGAGATTGTTGGCGCGGACGGGAACCCGGAGTGGATCGCGGACCTCGTCGAGGACGGCGACACGCTCGACCCCGACGCGCACAAGTACAGAGATGCTGTCCCGACATGGCACGGTGCAAGCGGCGACGGCGATGTGCAAGGCCAGGTAACTACAGCGATATCTCGCCTGTCTTATAGCTCACAGCTGCGTAGTTGGTTTATGCAAACTACGGAACTCGAGAGGTAGATCTGCATTGTCTCACCAAGGCAGCTTTCTGATCTCTGCGCTGTAGGACTACGCCGAGTTGGTTGCAGCGGGCGTCAACTTTACAGATAAGATAGTTATCACTCGGTACGGAGGCATTCTTCGTGGTCTCCAGGTCCGCTGATTTTAACTACTCCGCGCTTTGGCTAAATCGAATCTAGATCAAAGGCGCCGAAGATCTGGGCGCTGTTGGGTAAGTTTGACCTCTGCGCTTTTGTGAGCAGGCGTAACCATTCTCAAGCGTGATAATCTACTCCGACCCGCGAGACGACGGCCACATCACTGTTGAGAACGGATACGAGCCCTACCCAAAGGGACCCGCACGCAATCCTACCTCGGTGCAGCGCGGTTCGGTTGCCTACGTAAATATATACCGTGCGTATGAATATCTCGTCGTGAATGTCTACTTCTCATGTGGCATGCATACAGCCGGCGACCCAACAACGCCCGGCATCCCGGCGTATGAAACGAGCAACCGTACAGTAGGGACCAACGGCCCGCGGATCCCCTCTCTCCCCATCTCTTGGGCGAACGCGGAGCGCCTCCTCGAGGAGATAGACGGCGCATACCTCATTGACGGAGGCGCGCGGCGCGCGCTCAGCGGGAAGGCGAGCGCAAAGACCATCCGGCTCGTGAACCATGTGGACGCGAAGGTGACACCGATCTGGAACACGATGGCGGCGATTCCGGGGCATATTCGCGACGAAGTTGTGATTTTTGGATGCCACCGCGACGGTGCGTAATCCTTTCACTTTTTTTGTTCCGCATCCCACTGAAACTGGGGTATGTGCAGCTTGGGTTCTTGGCGCCACGGACCCAATCAGCGGCACGGCGTCGCTGCACGAGGTTGTGCGCGGGTATGGCGCGCTCCTCAAGGCGGGTTGGAAGCCTTTGCGCACCATGGTCTTTGCGAGCTGGGACGCGGAAGAGTACGGCTTGATTGGCTCGACTGAATACGGCGAGGACTTTGCGGAATGGCTCGCAGCGCACGCCGTCGCGTACATCAATGCAGACAGCAGTGCAGGTGGCAGCCGCTGGTTCGCCGCCGGCTCGCCTTCGCTCGCGCACCTGATCCAGCGCACCGCGCAGGATATCCCGTACGCGAGCGGGGCTGGGAAGACGCTGTGGGACGCGCGCGACGAGGTTGGCCCCCTTGCGGCTGGTGAACGCGCTGATACCGAGTTCATGGCGGCGAACGAGGCGGCGGAGACACGCCGCCGGTCGGCGAAAGGCATCATCCCCCCCCTGGGCAGCGGGTCGGATTTTACCGTGTTTTTGCAGCGCCTTGGGGTAAGCTCAAGTTCCTTTTTTTCCGTTTCTTTCCTCATCGATTCATTCAGATCGCGAGCGCGCATGAGAGCTTCGGAGGCACGCCCCAGGACGCCGTGTACCATTACCATTCTATCTATGACACGCAGAGATGGCAAGAGATGCACGCAGACCCTGGGTTTCATCGCGCCGTCAGTGAACGAACATGTTTCCTTCCTGCTGCCAACTGACGGGTTATCGATATCAGACCGTGGTCGCCAAACATTTTGGGCTGATGTTGCTCCGGTTGACTGACTCGATCATCGTTCCGTTGAACACAACGCAGTATGCGTTGGAGCTGTACAATTACCTTGACGAGTATGTATCCTTCGTTTCCACTCTGACCTACAGCTAAATTCCGCGCAGAGTTGAGGAAATTGTAGTGGATACGCCGCTTGCGACCGCTATCGACTTTTCCAAGCTCAGGCATAGCATAAAGGAGCTTACCGCTGCCAGCATTGAGCTCGACGAGGAAAAGATCGCGGCGGAGGAGGACTTCAAGCGACTGCTCAGCCAGCTGCCCCACTTCCCCCGGCGGCACCCGTGGCGCCGTGGCTTTGGCCCACACCTCGCCAAGTGGATCAAGCGCGTGCTGGGCGTCGCACCACACAGATCACACCGCGCCGGGCTCCACATCCCCGCCGCGTGGGAAGAATACCTCGACGCGCAGTTTGGCGGTCCTGAGGACGCGGGTGGGCCGCATCTCCCGCGGGTCCCGCCGATCTTCAAGTTCATCAAGGCTGCGAAGCGGGTCACCAAGGTCAACAAGAAGATCGCTGCGTTCGAGCGGGGTTTCCTCTCGGAGGAGGGGATCAAGGGGCGCGGTACGTGTTCGCTCGTTGTGCTTCCTTTAGCTGTTCTGACGTGCAAACCACAGAATGGTACAAGCACATGGGAGTAGCGCCTGGCCGGTGGCTTGGGTACGGTGCGACGACATTCCCAGCGCTGAGCGAGGCGCTATCGATCGACAAAGATGCTGCCGTGGCTACGGAAGAAGCCGACCTCCTCGACCTCCTGCTAACGAAACTAACGCAGGATCTGCGCGCTTAAATCCGATTATAATACAGATATTTTACTGTACAACTACTTGTATTCTCATTGCTACTTTTCCTTTTAGGTTTATGGTTGTTCATCGATTTCCTGGTTCGTTCTGTTGATGCTTGAGACGCGCAGGCGGGCGTAACCACGCTCGTATTGGTCCAAAATAGGGCTGCCGAAGTGTACGCGGGGCGACTCAGGAGCTGGGATATCCATTGGCGCAATGCCCTCGCAGGGACCCTGCGCGGACTCGACCGACCCTGGTAATGTCGTGGCCGTTTCCATTGTCAGCTGCCAGAATGTCAACCTTCGGAACCGGTTGAAGTTATGGACCACCTTGCCTTGGAGGTTCTATCGGGGTTTGGGGTCGATGCTTTGTGTTGCTCTTGAGCCCAAGACCATGTCGACAGTGTAGTGCGACCCAGATCCGTCGAATCGAGTCTCTCGCGGAGTCTAGTGCGAGCGTTCCTATTCCTGTTGGTTAGGAGCATTCTCCCGAGTCGGTGGATCACTGACAGAGTCCGAAGCAACCCGATGGCATAACTAGAATTCCGAAAGGTCAAACTGTGCACGGGAAGGAAATATCGACCTACAGTTTTGCAGTGATAAAAACGAAGAAACAGACAAGATCGTCACGTTGGCCCTGTGGGTCGGTCGTTTATCACCGTGCTATATATTGTGCCAGAGACTTACAGGGTGTGGGGATTCGTGCAGAATGACGACGCCGATGACCATCGAAATCGATGGGAGCAGGGCTGTCTCTAGTGCCAGGAAAACTATCCGATAGACGACCCAATCCGAGGAGTGCAAGCCCGTTTTCGATCGTAGGAGACAGGTTACCACTGAAACAATATTGAGCGTGGCATGGGCGAGGTAGAGGTATAGCTACAGATGATAGCGACCACGATGTCCAGAACTTGACGTGAAGGGATTAGAGCAGAGCAAGAATCTGAAAACGAGGCGCGTACTTGCGCACCCAACCACCCAGTAAGGAAAGACGAGTATAGTCTGACAACATGGAAATCAGTGAGTGAGTGTGATTTTCAATGGCGCTAACATGGTGGAACAGCCTTTGCACTTGCCCATCTATCTGTTTCGACATATGAATCAGAAAATTGTGGTGGTCAAGATGAGTCCCATACGCGGTGACCATCGGCTAGGTAATGCTGGAATTCGAGGCCCAAGGTGATGGTCTGAATTGTGCTCAAGTTATAGAAATACGTCAAATGTAATAGGATAGACGCACGATATAAAATTGTGCACCCACGAGACTGGTCCAAAGAAGTGCCATGGGGTAAAGCACCCAGCGACTGCGGCCTGTCATCTAAGAGCAAGGATATGGAAGTACTCACATTCAAAGGAGGGAAGAAATGAATGCCGGACCTTCCAGCAACGACGTATATAGAACCCCTCGCACATCGCGGAGATCGCACCATTGATAAAGAATTCAGCCCAAAGCCAAGGGCTACTCGCCTTTTTCGTTCATGAGACATATCGAGGGGAATTTCGATTAACGCTTACCCATGGATGCTGAGATACAGCGACACTCCAAGTTTTGTAATCTTCCAATATCGTCTGCGCACTGTGTATGAAGGGGTCAACGAACAATATTTCGGCGCGAAAGTCGGTCACGTACATGGAGAGGAACACGACAGCCAAGACGAAGATGCGCTTGCGAATGGAGTCCTCGACACGATCTTCCCAGTATTTCATGCCGAGCGCAAGGACGAATCCGAGACAGAAAGAGTGCAGCAAACCATCCATGAGGATCGCGCCTGGGATCGGGAAACTGTAATCCTTGGGGTCGTCCGCGATCCGTACAGAATCGGAGCTTAGTATGCATCAATAGGGAGAGAGAAGTTTCATCAAAGGTGCCGATGCTTACTTGTTTACCAACATTTCGTCAGGAGCGCGGTCATACGTCGGGAAAGTCGGCAGGCGCGTGCAAGCTGAAAGTTCGGACGCGACGATTGTGCGTGTTTGGCCTGCACTGCCACTCTCTTGCTAGTGATCCTCTATCCGTCCCGCGTTCCCTTGGTCCTCCTTGAACTACGTACTCGTGCTCACGCCTAACACAATCGGTTCTACGCCCTTCGCCCTCGCCTGCTCCGGATCCATCAAACTCTCCACCTTCCGAATCACCCTCGCCGGATTGCCCGCCACGACGGTAAACGGCGGCACATCCTTCGTGACGACGCTCGCGGCGCCCACGGTACTGCCCCTGCCGATCCTGACGCCGGGCAGCAGCGTCGCGTTGCCTCCGATCCAGCAGTCCTCCTCGATGTGTATCTCGCCGCCCAGCTCGGGCCCGTCGGTGCCGCACCGCACCGCCGGGTCAAGCGGGTGCGTGCCCGAGTAGAGCGACACGTTGGGGCCGAGCAGCGTGCGCGCCCCGATCGTCACCAGGCATGTGTCGATGATCGTGCAGTTGGAGTTGATGAACACGGAGGGCGCCAGCTTTACATTAATGCCGTAGTCAATGTGGATCGGGCCTGTGACCCAGGGCTCGGTGCCGAAGAGGGCGTCGTCGTCCGCGGGGTCGGCCGCGGGGGGTGGAAGGGGTGTCGCGTCTTGGATTATGCTGGGCAGGTGTCGAGTGAATTTCTAACATGACTTTACAGAGTCACACTCACTCCCTCCAGAGCTCGACGAGCCGCCTGCGCGGCACGTCGCCCGCGTTGTTGAAGCGCTCACGGGCGTGCTGGCAGCGGGTGCGGGCGGCTACCAGCTCGGGCATGAAGGCGTAGTACAGCTCGCCGCGCTGCATCTTGCGCTTGTTATCGGCTTCATCGATGTCGGTGGGCGGCATCGTGGGCGGTGGGGTTGGAGACTTGGTCTGTACGAACTGGGCTGCGGATGACGCCTGATGGCATCAGGACCTTCTCCGTGTACTCTCTCGGGATCTTCAACAGAGACAAGAATCTTGCGAAATCACCTCGGTCCTCAGGCAACCGGGGGTGTTGTTAACAAGTTGTCAAGCCAAGCGGATTCTCGCCCCTATGTTTTCAAATGCATTCCACCGTCATGCGCTCCTGGACAAGTCATGTACGTATAAATTGGTGCCTGCACACCGCCTCCCTGTCCCTTAAACCCGACAAGCTGGTCGCAGTTACGCCGCCCAGTGAGTTGTATCTTCGATTGAAGCTTCAGCCTGACCTGGGTGTCGCAGATGCCTGGATTCAAGGTCCACAATCGTTCGAACGAAATTATATGGTGCTCTCTTACGAATAAGACTGGCGGTAACCCCGCCCCATTCGAGATCAAGCCCTTCGAGAACAGCGCATGGACACGGACGGGATGGGAGGACGTCGTCATCAAGAACAAAGCGAAAACCACCGAGAGGTCGCTCTGGATTAATCGCGGGGGACCGGCCCTCGTCTATTTCGATGGCTTCGACAAAGAACTCACGATTTACAACGACTACCGCCCGGATCCTGGCTTCGTCGTCAACAACCTCTCGCCCCGCACTGTCATGTGTTTTATCTCGGCCAACACGAGCCCAGGGAGCAGCGCGTGGGTCACCATTCCGCCAGGGCAGAACAAAATCTGGCCGAGAACTGGTTGGGAAGCGGTGGCGTTCAAAAGCGAGGATGGGAAGGAACGAAAGGGTATGTTTGTGGATAGCAAGGGCGCGCGGGCTACCCTCGATTTCCTCAGCTTTGAGGAAGATGTGGTCGTCCATGAACCACCGGAAAACATCATTGCCGACGAGCACTACGCTGAAGCGATCCGCATCGCCGACCGCAGCCATGCATCTGGGAACTCAGCAGCCTCCACCCCCGGCGGACTCACGGCGTCCATTTACAAAATAGACAAGCTGGAATTCTTGACCACTGGTGTGTTTCTCTCACCATATCGAATGGTGATCGTTCTGAGATCGTCTAACACAGGGAAAAAATCCAACCTTGGAGACCACAACCAGATCTACACCCTTGCACTCCTCATTAATCACCTGAAGTACGGCCTTGCAGAGCCCGCCGTCGTGGTATCGGTGACTCCGGATTGGGTTAAAGTTGCCGCATACACGTGCGAGTTTGACACCGTTGTCGTCCTCGGGTTCCCCACCAAAGCCGTTGATCTCATCGCGCCCGACAAGACACGCCCTACAGTCGGCACCCGCCTCCTCGTCGTGTCCCAGTTCACGTACCGAGGGGCCCCAGCTACGCAGGGCGTGCAAGCCGATATTACCATGGGGCCTAACACTTTGGGTGAGCGACACCGTCAGAGTGTGTTTCCAATGCTCATTTCTTCCAGACAAATGGTACAATTTCCATCCACTGGTGGCGCAATTTGTCACCGACGACTCCCACGCGCCACTCTGGAAGGAGCGGATGGATGCAATCGATGAAGATTTGTGGAACGATGCGTGGGAGGGCTGGCAGGCGTGGAAAGCCCGACACGGGGAGAACTTTTTCAGGCTTGGTGCGCCCACGAAGATCAAGGAGATGGCTACAACGCACGTTGATAATTCACTTCCTGCGTATGCCCCTTGACTGTATGGACCCAACTTCCTCCTGAACAACCTGTATACCAGGTTCTATAATCGTCGATAGTTCGTAATTTGGAAATAAATGGGTATAAAATGGATCGACAGCACTGAAGTGTTCGGAATAAAATAACGTCCATACGACACTTAGTTGCCAGCCCACGTAGGATCGTAGTTCGGAGGAAGTGTTTCCTCCACCGCATCAGGGACTATTCGACCAGCATCCACTTCCTGCCGAGGTAATTGGCTGGACGAGGACGATGCCTCGGTCGGTAAGGGTCTCTTCCCTGAATTGCGGATGTACGACTGCGGACCCAGATGGGTCGTCGGTGTTGGCTGCCCATTACTCGATCCCGCAAACATGCTTCCTGATCCAGCAGAATTCTGCATGCGCGGGTCTGAGTAGGGATTGAAGTCGTCTGATGTGGATAGGGAAGAATAGCGTGGGCCACCCATCGCACGATCTCTGAGATCTTGGACGGAATTCATGGCCGAGTCAATGGAATAATTCGTTGAATATTGTTCTGACTGGTTCCGGAAATGGCTGAGGCCCATAGGAGTTTCGGCTAGGGATGGCAGTGTGTTTCCGTTGGCTAATGTGAAGTTAGGGCTGGCACAACAAAACAGGTTGGCTGCTTACTCGGAGATTTTCCGAATGGCGTTACCACCATTCCATCAAGGGATAACCTCGAAATTTTTCGCGTGCTTCTGGATCTGGGAACTCGTGTCACCGCTGTTTTTTTTTTTTTTTTTTTTTTGATAGAGGTCTCGTTACCTTCGGCGCCAACACAGCAGGGCTAATATTATTACAGTCGCAGCGGCGGCCACAGCTCCGACCTGCGAAGACCATCAGTGCCAGGTTGGAGACCGAAACATCCCAATCTCACGGTAATGCCCACTGTTTTGCCAGCACTGCTTGACTTTGACGGCGTCGAAGTAGAAGTGGCGGAGGAAGTAGATGCAGATGCCCCGGACGAGGTTTGAGATCCCGCCGCAGACGTTCTGGAACAACATAAGGAAAAATTTCGAAGGATCAAACCTCTGCCATACCCAGCCTCGGCCGGTAAATTCATCATTACAACCTGCAGAACTGCCATTGAAGATGAATGAAGACATAACAGATTCGCACATACGCTGTGGATGTCCGAGTAGCTCCCGCCTATTAGGTTCGTCATCTTGACTTGATACGTTTGGGTGGGGTCCATCCCCGCCTCAAAGTACACCAAATTGCCCAGCACGAACCTGTTCCGTAATTAGCAAAGTTGTCCTGCAAAAGTGGCCCCGTCCTTTTCACCATTTTGAGGTCCCATTGAATATTCGCGCTCCCTAGTCCAATCCTTAAATGCATACGAGGATCGCGTCCCGATGAGGGAACGCACCTGGGAAGCACCCGTGGGAGGGTCTATCTCAAAACTGAACGTTTGGTGATTCCAATTCGTGGTTCCATAAACAAACAGAGCGGACCTAGTCGCGTGGAGATTAGCTCAGTTCACGTCGAATAATTGGCGACGCACGTATTCGAGCAAGTAAATGAAGTGGTCGCGCCAGAGCTGTCGGTATCCAATCGCGTGTAACTGATGTTCTGCATGTAAACACCCAAACTTCGTTGTCTCTGCATTTTTCTTACCCTTCATCTACATGCTGGTTGCTAAAACCCGAACCAGACGTGCTGAAAAAGGAATTGGTGGAATCAGTGTTATTGGTTCCAACGGTAACAGCAGTCTCCGTGGTGTTGACGACCGAACTAGAAGAACGCGATGTTCAAATATGCTCCAGTGAAAGAAATCGAAACCAACCTTGCCGGAATGTCCGATCGAATGGTAACAGTAGCATATGAGAGGGTCAACGTTTGTGATTGAGTGACTTGTAGCACTATGGTGTGTTTGTTCGTATCATTCAGGCCCCCATAGGTGGCCAGTATGGAGCCACTCGGAGCGCCGGATATGGCCTCGCCTCCGTCCAGTGTTGTGGTATATGCACCGGCGGTACCTTGCCCATAGAGGGTTACCGCAGTGCCCACAAAATCTAACTCAACGGACGAGCCGGCTAGAGTGGTAAAATGGAAGGACGTCCCGAGACCATAATTAGGCGCCGTGTGTGTTGTATCATAGCTGCTATCTGGGGACCCGGTCCACGCGGACTCCCATGAAGAGCTGGAATCGCCTTCACGGTCTGGAGAATAAAGGAACGCCGGAGACTGGTCGAATACCGTGATGTTCAACGCCGACATGGAAGGCTATCGGAAGAGGGATTGAACGGCGCTAAACAGAGCCCATTTGTAAAATCGTGATACGCGAATCAAAAGCCGTGAGGGAATAATTGTATGCTCGTTTAAAAAAAAAATTGGCCGAATGTTTCAGGCATCTGATGGCTAATCGCTCTTGATTAGTCTTGAATCTCGAGCGAATTTTTGTGCAGTGTAGTTACTGTGGAGTTGTGATGGGTTTGTTGAGTCGGGATTCGGGAGACCGCGTAAAACCCGGAAAACAAACTGACATAAACATCCCGATTGGGCACTGGGCGTTGTGTCAAGCGGGAGCGCTAGCCAAATAAGCAGATTGATCGAGTCGGCTGTTCCCCTCGTTCATGTATCTGTATCTTGCCAGTAACCCTCGTCGAGTCTTATACTTGGTCGCCGCTGAACAACGTCGGGTCCTTGCCTTTCGTCAAAGCGAAACAAATCCAGCTCAGGCCGTGGTGGAATTCTTACCGCAGGCGGAAGTTAACCTCGCCAATGTCATTCGACTGACTACACGGATCGTTAAAGGCTGTCTCGGACTGATCTCTATCGAAAAAGGTGCGTGCCATGCGCATCCTATCCTATCGCCGTATTGATCCTCTCTCAGATTTATTTCTTGCTGTGGTGACTAGCGCAACAGAGGTCGGAAATACGAGACCCAATGCTGCCTCCCATTCGGAATCGGTTGCAAGAATCCATGAAGTTTGTTTCTACAGTTTGACCACCTCCACGTGGGACGATGTCCCTGCGGAGACGTTGTCGAACCCTGAAGCAGTTGACAACATGATGATGCGAGACAACTATGGCCAGCCTGCTAGTGCCCCAGTCTTCGAGCACCCATGTATGCCGTTGACCAAGATTTTATCCTCTGGCTCCTTCTATTACGCCATGGATTCCACCTGGGATATATCCTCAAGGCTCGTAGTACGCCTTGCAAGGGACAAGCACGCGACCTGGGATCTCGGGACCTTTGATGAAAAATTCATCTGGAACGCATTTTTAATCCGTAGTCTACTTGAATTTAGAGAGAGACTAGACCCTTTGGAGAGGGATGAGTTTGATACCTGTCAGTTCATAGTATGCCGACTAATGTTTTTCCGTCGCATTGCTTGCTCATGAGCTTGCAGGTCTTGGCCATTCAAGGGTATGTGGGGGCATTCACATTGGCACTACCAGCTCCGCCAACCGATGGATCGCCCACAATCGCCACTCTATCTCTCATCTCTCGTCTTAGTTGGAAAAGGGCCGGTACGCGGTTCAATTCGCGCGGTGTAGATGATGATGGACACACGGCCAACTTCGTTGAGGTCCGTCCATCCTCGATCTATATCCACCAATTTATTGAGTTCTGTAGACTGAAACTCTATTAACCACCGATCAACACTGCGTGAGCTATACACAAGTCCGTGGAAGCGTTCCATGTAGGTCGCTGGAGTTTCGTTCATGCCACATATCTAAACGAGAACCGTAGTATTCTGGGAGCAACAGGGTCTACAGACATTTGGTCAGCGTATACAAATTACGCGTCCGACGACTTCCCAGCCCGCTTTTAACCAACATTTTGCTCAACTCTTGGAAGAGTATGGCTCAGTCCATGCAGTCAACCTGTTAGGGACGAAGGAAAATGAGACATCCCTGACGAACGCGTACGGCCGACATTTTTCGATTGCACGTGGGGTTTTCGGCGACGAACTCTTCATCACTCATTTTGACTTTCACAATGCCGTCCGAGTTGGGGGCCACGATAGCGTGATCAGAGATATAAAGTTCGTTTTCTACGACATCTTGACCATCCCTAACTAAAATCAAACAGGCGTCTCGACCCTATTTCTACCCATGTCGATCAGTACGGGTTTACGATGTGCGAAGCGAATTCGGATGAAATAGTCACCGAACAAAAGGGAATATTCCGGACGAATTGTTTGGATTGGTAAGCGGTTTTTCTTGCGTAGCGGGTAGGCGCTCAACTCAGCTATAGCTTGGACCGTACCAATTTTGTGCAAGACATAGTCTCCCGGACGACCTTAGAGCAGTACATCATGCTGGTCCACCGAGAATGGATACATTCCAATTCGCTGTGGACGCATCACCGTGAACTATGGGCAGAAAACGGCGATGCACTGTCTCGAATATACGCTGGTACTGGCGCGTTGAACACTAGTTTCACTAGAAGTGGCAAGCGCACGTTGGCTGGTATGTGTTGTCACCACGAATTTCCCTTTTAGTAACCAAGTGTAGGTGTCTTGTCCGACGCCACGAAAAGCGTTTCAAGGGCATACATCAACAACTTTCAGGATAAAGGCAAACAAACCGCGATTGACATGTTTCTGGTGAATGCACCTATTTATAATAGAGACATCTCTGAGATTCTCTCTCCAGGGAAATATGAGCAATCAACGATCGGTGACGATATTTGACCCGATTCACGACTCTGTGCGAGAAGCATTAGAAAACCGGTTCGCAAAGACCCATTGAAAAGCATAGCTGCCACTGACACCCATTTCTCAGACTAAACGAATATTCCTCTACAAAACAATGTACAGTTTTCGTGGGGACTTGGAATCTGAACGGCCGAGTAGGTTTTCTTCTTCTTTGAAGTAGCTTACCCAAGCTTACAGCCTTGGCGCAGCCGCCTTCGGAATCTCTGTTACCCTGGCTATTTCCTAGAGATAGTGAGTCACAGCTCCCGCATTGCCGTCTTAGGCTCAATGAGAACTCTGAAGGCGCTGCTGAGTATGGGTTCTTTTTCGAAGAACAGTACTTTGAATTGATGTCCTTCCGAGGCCCGACATGTTTGTTCTAGGATTCCAAGAGATTGTTCCTCTTACCGCACAACAAATTGTGCAGACAGATCCTGAGAAACGGTTCGCTGCATCTCGAGGCTTCTCTGTCGACCTGCTAACGGGCGGGTATCCAGTCGAATATGGGAAGGTCGAATATTAGATACCCTCGATCGTCGTCCAAACAAAAAGGTGAACTATGTTCTGCTCCGGAGCGAACAAGTGCGTCTCTTTCTTTCTTGACCCCCTTCGGGCTTCTTAGGCAGCCGTCAGTTGGTTGGCACCGCCTTGTTGGTTCTGGTCAAGTCGGACTTGACTCCGGTGATGCGCAACGTCGAGGCGACTTCTCGCAAAGTTCGTCATTACGTGATAGCTTCTATCTTTTTAGGGCTAATCAGTCTCACAGACCGGCCTGCGCGGGATGTCTGGCAACAAAGGCGCCGTAGGCGTTCGCTTGGACTACCACGACACAAGCTTTTGCTTCCTCACGGCGCACCTGGCCGCGGGGCACACCAATGTAGAGGAACGCAACATAGATTACCGGACCATCGTCAATGGGCTGCACTTTCAGAAAGGAAAGACTATCTCCAGCCACGAGTACGGTCCACGAGCCTCGTCGTTTTCGTTTACTCACCCAATTTCCTAGCAATGTCATCTGGCTCGCGGACACCAACTACCGGATAGACTTTGACAATGACACTGCCCGGTCGCTGGTAGCATCTGACGACTTTGACTCGTTACTTGCGGGTGATCAGGTCAGTCCCCTGTCCCCCGCTTCGTGGGCGATTTGTGACGAAACTCGTGTGATAGCTGCGCCAAGCGATCGACTCGGGGGCCGCGTTCGCTGGCTACGAGGAGGGGCCACTACTGTTCCGGCCGACGTATCGCTACGACCTGGGCACGGATAACTACGACACTAGCGAGAAGATGCGGATACCGGCGTGGACAGGTAAGCTCCCCTCTGTGTGGATGTTCGCAGGCTTATCGTATCTGTCCTCTAGATCGGATATTATATCGTTCGCGAGGCGGGTCCCTCGACCTTGCGGTGTACTCGCGCGCAGAGCTGAGAGGGTCGGACCATAAGCCAGGTACCTGCCTTTTCCAATGGCATTGACGCAAGTGTTGATCCTTCGGCAGTCTTTGGTATTTTCCGCGCAGCGGTACGGACAATCGACGTTGCGAAGCGGGCGGCGCTGTCGCAGCTGCTACTGCAGAGCGTCATCATGACAGCGCCGGGCGAGAAGCTGGACGACAAACTCGCGGAGCTGGCGTTCCCAGCGACATTCGGTGACCGTACGCTCCCTCATCCGTCGATTCTTCATTATGGCTAACCTTAGAAATTTCTGTAGTACCGCCCCCGAGTTCAGACGACGCGGTATGGTGGGATGGCCCAGAATACCCCAACGGCGCCATCTCCATGTCGGAGTTGCCTAATTTGAAACTAGGCGCGACAAACCCGTTCGATTCGCCCGACGAGTCACCGTTGTCCTCGTCTTCGTCGTCGGACGAGGAGCTCTACACGGACGCGTTGACGCTGCAGACGCCCATCGCGCCAGTCAAAGCGGCTGCGGCGCGAAAACCTCCGCCTCCGCCTCCCCCGCCGCGGAAAAAAACCCCCGACTGACCCGCCCGGACGGTACATGGAACAATACATTTAAGTATCTATCTTAGTAGACCCAGGTAATTCGCTTATCCGAGCATAGCATAGCATAGATAGGCCCAAGACAGAGAAGGGCGTCTAGATGATACCCTGCTTCTTGAGGTCCTCGTACGTCTTGCGGTTGTACACGTTGCCCTCGTCGTCCTCGAGCTCCTCCATCGTCTCCTGCTCGAAGATCTCATGCCGGCCCTCCTGCTTGAGCTTTTCAGCCACTGTGGAGGGTTAGCAATATGATAGGACAAGAAATAGAGAGCGGCGCACACGAAAGAGCATCCTCGATCCGCGTGATCTCGTGGAAATGCTTCGTGTTCGGTAGGCCCAGTGCGCGCATCCCGAACGCATGTCGCGATTCCTACGTCGTGTAAAAATCCCCTTGTCAGAAAGAAAGGGAGCGCACCTGGAAATGGCGGTCAAAGTTCTTTCGGCCCATGTACACCTGATCCGAGCAAATCTCGCAGCGGTACTCGACGCCGAGGCCATGCAGCTTGTACAGCCAGTACGGGATGGGCTTGCCGTCCCAGCCGAGTGGTAGTTTAAGCGGGTTGTAAATGCGTTCCTCCTCCTCCTCCTCTTCCTCCGCGGGCCCATCGCCAGCAGGATTCGCGGGCGGTGGCGGTGGGTTTGCCTGGTCGATGAGCTCCTGCTCGCGCTCACGCGCGGTGAGCGAGAAGCGCCGCTCAACGTTTGACTTGGTCTCGTTTAGTGTCGGTACGAGCGAGGCAAGGAGGGCGGTCGTGAGGTGCGTGAGGTGGGCGGAGTTGCGGATGCGGAGTTTTAAGGCTGTCTGGGTGGTTGATGGTACCGTGGGTGCGGCATGGGTCCCGTTGGGGTTCGCAGGCCCGCTGGGCTCGCCCGACGCAGCCTGCTTGGCCTCTGCCTTGATATGTTTTTTCGAGGTCAGGTGGGCGTCATAGACGGTTTGCTTCGAGTAGTTCTTTTGGCCTTGATGGATGTGTCAAGGAAAATGTAGAAACAACGGAGTTTGGGTACTTACATGCAGAACACCAGATACCACCGCTCTCTTTGCCGTTTGCTGGCGCCTTTGGTACAATCTCTTCCCACCCCTTCATCTCCCCGCTCTCCCACTTGTTGTCGAAATCCACCTCGGTCTCTTTCTGCTGCGCCTCGACGTCGACCAGGGGCATGGTCCGCTTGGCAAACGACAACAAATATGCGTGGAGGTCTTTTATATATCTGTAGGACAAGTTGTAGACGCAGCCATGGGAAATGATACGGGCACGTACGCTTCATACTCTTTCGAAAAGCGTGTCTCCTTTTGCAGATCGCGGTGGATGTGGCCGGTCTGGGCAAGGAGGAGCAGGTCAAGGTACTGGAGGTAACCAGGACGCTTGCCGATGTTTTTCAGATTGTTGAAAGCGGTGTGGTTAGCATAGAGGTCGACATATTTGCCGTACGCCTCTTCGCCAGAGAACAGGAGGGAAATGGCTAAAGACAAATGTGTGAAGCAGACGTGCGGAAAAAATTAAAAAGAACGCACGGTCCTCGACCTCAGCCTCGTCGTCTGCCCCCTCCAGGAGCACAGCCAGCTCAAGATCAAACCCTCCTGGGATAGAATCAGGGTACTTGGCGTGGTGCTCTTGGATTTTGACCAACCGCGCGTAAAACTCGGAGAGATCGTTCTGCTGGCCGGGGGCTGAGAGGAGGTCTATTTCTGCGCGCCTGCGTTCCTCATCGGCATAGATGCTGTCCAAGGAGACTACGCGGGAGGATATGCGGTCGAGAATTTCTGCGGCCTTGTGTTCTGTCTGTAAACGAAGGTCATGGGAGGGTGTATTGCGCGACAAGAGGGTGTATAGAGCTCGCTCGAAGCGCTCAATTTCTTCGTGCGTTTGCCGCTGGACCTCGATAACACTGTCCATGGAGGCAAGTGACAAGTGTCATCACAACCAAAGCGGAGTTTGAAACACTTGTGATTCGACTACCATGGCCGGAATAAACGCTGGAGACGACGTGCCCTTCCTCTCTCTCCTTTGCTCACCCGATACTCATTTTTCTGTGTAGAAACTCGTCTTCGAGTCCTCAGAGGCCGTGTCGGTCGTGTCCACGTTCGATGACCTTGGACTGAAGGAGGATCTCGTTCGCGGCATATACGCGTACAGTTCGTTCCTTTCTCCGACTATTGTGCATCCTAGATACTCATATAGCACCCCCAGACTTTGAAAAACCCTCCGCCATCCAGCAGCGTGCCATATTGCCCATAACACAGGGCAGGGATGTCATCGCGCAGGCTCAGTCCGGTACCGGTAAAACCGCCACATTCTCCATATCCATCCTGCAGTCCATCGATGTCACCGTCCGCGAGACCCAGGCCCTCGTCCTCTCGCCTACTCGCGAGCTCGCGACGCAGATCCAGTCCGTCGTGTTGGCGCTCGGCGACTACATGAACGTCCAGTGTCACGCGTGCATTGGCGGCACGTCCATTGGCGAGGACATCCGCAAGCTCGAGTACGGCCAGCACGTCGTATCGGGCACCCCCGGACGCGTCTTCGACATGATACGGCGGCGGAGTCTCCGCACGCGCAACATCAAAATGCTCGTGCTCGACGAGGCCGATGAGCTTCTCAACAAAGGGTTCAAGGACCAGATCTACGACGTGTACCGCTATCTTCCGCCTGCGACCCAGGTCGTCCTCCTCAGCGCGACCCTTCCTTACGATGTTCTCGAGATGACAACCAAATTCATGACCGACCCGATCCGCATCCTCGTCAAACGTGACGAGTTGACGCTCGAGGGAATCAAGCAGTTCTTCGTGGCTGTTGAAAAAGAGGACTGGAAGTTCGACACCCTGTGTGATCTCTACGACACCCTCACCATCACACAAGCTGTGATTTTCTGCAACACTCGGCGCAAGGTATGTACACTTCTCATGCTCTCGGTTGCGACCATACATTGATGTTGTGTAGGTCGACTGGCTGACGGAAAAAATGCGCGCATCCAACTTTACAGTCTCATCCATGCACGGTGAGATGGCTCAGAAGGAGCGTGACGCGATCATGGCCGAATTCCGTGGAGGAACTTCGTGAGTATTTGGTTTCCCCCATTTTTTTTCCCATTTTAATGCTATCTCAGACGGGTCCTGATCACGACCGACGTGTGGGCGCGGGGTATTGACGTCCAACAAGTCTCGTTGGTCATCAATTACGATCTGCCGGCGTGCGCTTCATTAATCTTCGTTCCTCGCGTCCACTGACGAAATTTTTAGAAATCGTGAAAACTACATTCATCGCATCGGCCGGTCTGGTCGTTTTGGACGCAAGGGTGTTGCGATCAACGTATGTCCACTTTTTTCTCCCTGAGCGTCTCTCATCTCGCTTAGTTCGTCACCGTCGACGATGTCCGTATCCTGCGCGATATTGGTAAGCTTTTCGCGCCTGACCCACAAGCCAAACTAATAGCCCTCTAGAACAATTCTACAGCACCCAAATTGTACGTCGAACCTTCATTCAAGTGCCTTGTACCAGTCTGACTCCTTCTAGGATGAAATGCCTGTCAATGCCGCAGAACTGATTTGATTGAGAGGGTGTGCCCTTCGCATCTCTAATTCATTTTTTTTTAGCTCTGCTATGTATCTCAATTGTAAAGTACCGTATGTACCACGACCTATAGTTGTGAGAAATATCCGCGGTAGTTTTGACATGTTTGAATGCGAATACGAAGGCATTGATCAGGAAAAGTTTCTCTAAATTCTGCACGCGCGAACTTGCGACCGCGCACGCTCTTTTCTCGGTGCGCATCGGCGCTGTGTCCGCTATGAATATCGCACACAGCCTTCCGTCGACTGTCTCTGGCATATCTTTCTCATTCCTCACGGGCGAAGACGTCCGCCGCATTTCTGTCAAGCAAATTGTGAATGTGAACCTCCTCGACGATCTCAACCGACCCAGTATTGGTGGCTTGTATGACCCTGCACTTGGCCCTACGGAGCGGAAAGATATGTATGTATTTTATTTTAACATTCGTGCAAAATTCAACCAGAGACAGCTGCGCGACATGTCGTCTAACATACTTTACTTGCCCGGGGCACTTTGGCCACATCGAGCTCCCGGCACCCGTATTTCATCCGTTGTTTATGGGGAACATGTACAACCTCTTGCGCGACACCTGCCTCTTCTGCCACAGATTTAAACTGAGCCGGCCCGTGGTGCGTTTTTCCCTCTTGTTGCGGAGACGCGTTAACTGGTTCTTTTACAGCTAGTGAAGTACGTGGCCAAGTTCCGGTTACTTGAACGCGGGTTGTTGGATGCCGCGCAGAGTGTGGACGACCTAGTGATTCGAGTCGCAATTAAAAAGCGGAAGGGCGTCCCGAAGAAGGCAAAGACTCGGAAACCTGACCCAGAGGACAGTGTCGAGGAGTCCGACGAGGAGGGCGATGAGCTGGGCGTTGCCATGCCGGACGAGACGGTGGACGAGTATGCGACGCGCGTGAACCTGTACGTCGCCATCCATCTCGGGCGGGCACCTGCGAGCAAGCGCGACCATTACAAGGACGGGCTGGTGTACAAGGCGCGGAAAGATCTCATCAATGAGTTTTTGAAGGCGTCGTTCAAAGGAAAGTGCGAAAATGAAGGGTGCGGCAGGTGCGTGCTGCTTTCCTTCTGACCGGGCGGCTTCAACTATTTTATTTTTCGCAGCCACGGGTACACTTTCCGGAAGGAGGGCCACACGAAAGTTGTCGAATACGATCTGTCGAGGAAGCAGAAGGCGCAGCTGCGGCGGAAGCGGCCCGATGTTCTTCTACAGGAGCAGGCAGGGCACCTGGCGAATTTGCAAGCCAAGAAGCCACAGGCAGAGGACTCTGACACTGACATGCCGGACGCCGAGTCGGAGCCAGAGCCGAGCGAGGAGGAGGAGGAGGAACCCGTGGAGAAGACGGGTGCCAAAGGCCCGGAGCTCCCCCGAGCAGCGAACGGCAAGCTCAAGACGATGCGGGGGCGTAATGAACGTGTGGTCACCCCCGAGGAGTGTCGTGCGCACCTGCGCCGCCTCTTCCGTAACGAAGCCGTGATGTGCTCACTGCTGTACGGGCGACATGGGCCCTTTGCCCCGCTCTCGGCCGACGGGCTCTCCTTTGCGTCCGCGGATATGTTTTTCCTCGACGCTGTGCCCGTTGCGCCAACGCGCTTCCGTCCCGCAGCGAAGATGGGCGACAAACTCTTTGAGCACCCTCAGAACGAGCTCCTTGAGAAGATCCTCAAGACGGCGTATCAATTGCGCGACCAGAATCTGACCCTGCGTGCCGCGTCGCAGAAGACCCCCGAGTTTGACGATACGGTCAGGAGAAAGATCATGTCGTCGCTCTTGAACTCCCTCGTGCAGCTGCAGATCGACGTGAACAGCTTCATGGACAGCAGCAAGAACCCCGCGCCGATGCGGATGGGGAAATTGCCACCTGCGGGCGTAAAGCAGGGACTGGAGAAAAAGGAGGGACTATTTCGGAAGCACATGATGGTATGGACCGCTGTTCGTGCATTTGACGCCTATTCAACAATTTTTTTGCAGGGCAAGCGTGTCAATTACGCGGCACGCTCCGTCATTTCCCCGGACGTCAATATCGAGCCCAATGAAATTGGCGTGCCGCCCGTGTTTGCCCAGAAGTTGACGTTCCCTGAGCCCGTTACGCCCGCCAACTTCCACGAAATGCGTCAACGCGTCATCACCGGGCCCAAAGGGTATCCGGGCGCAACACTGGTAGAGTACGAAGATGGACACCAAGTGCTCCTGGTACGCTGTTCTTCCAATATTCCTCGCCATACTGCTGACCTCTGTCCTTGTAGGATAAACTGTCCGTCGAGCAGCGGACAGCCATTGCGAACCAACTTCTGACGCCGCAGGAGAATGAGCACGGCGGGCTTGGACGGCGGGGGTTATACACGCGGACGGCGGCCATCAACAAGAAAGTGTACCGGCATCTTCGGGACGGGGACATTTTGATTCTGAATCGTCAGCCTACGCTGCACAAGCCGAGTATGATGGCGCACAAGGCGCGGGTGCTGAAGGGGGAGAAGACGATCCGCATGCACTATGCTAACTGGTATGTCTTGCATTCTTTCACCCAGTTCCTGATCTCATTATCCTGACCAGTAATTCATACAATGGTAAGACTCTTCATAATACTTAGAATTCTTGTTTTAACCGCTGCGACATTCAGCTGACTTTGATGGCGATGGTGAGCTCATTATTCACATTTGCCTAGACTTTAATGACCCACAATTACCTCAGAAATGAACATACATTTTCCGCGTAAGATTGGCCGCTCCCTGCAGTGACTCGCTCACGATGTCTTACAGAAAATCAGGTGTCTAGAGCAGAAGCCATGCTCATTGCCAATACTGACAACCAATATCTGGTACCAACATCCGGCAACCCTCTTCGTGGTCTTATTCAGGACCACGTCGTTGCCGGCGTGTGGATGACGAGCCAGGACGCCTTCTTTACGCGTGAGGAGTATTTCCAATTGTTGTACGGCGCCCTCCGGCCGGAGGACGAAGTCGATGAACGTTCGCGCTTGGCGACCCTGCCCCCGACTATATGGAAACCCAAACCGTTATGGACTGGCAAGCAGATTGTGAGAGATGCAATGCTCGACACGCGGCTTCTTGCTAAGCGAAGCCCCCTAGATTTCTACGGTCCTCAAAAATCTAACTCCAGTCAATGGTGAGGGCCTGAATCTCAATGCTGAAACCAAGGTACCTGGTCACCTTTGGGGCGGGGACTCAAAAGAAGACAAGGTGGTCTTCATGGACGGCGAGCTCCTTTGCGGTGTTCTGGACAAAGCCGCCTTCGGAGCTTCGGACTACGGTCTCGTGCACTCGGTATACGAGTTATACGGCGCCGACACGGCGGGCAAGCTCCTCGGTGTTCTGAGCCGGCTTTTCACCAAGTTCCTGCAACACCGGGCCTTTACCTGTCGTATGGATGATCTGACGCTGACTCCAGAGGGCAATGGGTGGCGGAACGATCTGCTGCGCAAAGGGAAGAACTGGGGCACGGAAGGTGCTATCGAGAATTTCCCCTCCCTCAAGGACACGCCGAAGAAGGACATCCCGTCTGCATTAACGTCGCTGCTCCAGGAAGTCTTGCGGGACGATAACAAAATGGCTGGGCTCGATGTCACGGTCAAGACGAAGCTGTCTAAGCTCACTTCGTCCATCAGCGACGCTTGCATGCCCAACGGTCTCCTCCGGAAGTTCCCGCACAACCACATGCAGACCATGACCCTTTCCGGGGCCAAAGGAAGCGCGGTCAATGCGCGGCAGATATCGTGTGCTTTAGGACAGCAGGAGCTTGAAGGCCGCCGTGTCCCGGTCATGGTGAGCGGGAAGACGCTCCCGTCCTTCCGGCCGTTCGAAACCAAAGCCATTGCGGGTGGATACGTTGCGAGCCGTTTCTTGACAGGAATCAAACCGCAGGAATTCTACTTCCATTGCATGGCAGGGCGGGAGGGGCTCATCGATACCGCGGTGAAGACCTCGCGGTCAGGGTACCTGCAGCGCTGCTTGATCAAGCACCTCGAGGGGATCCGGGTCCATTATGACCACACCGTGCGCGGAAGCGACTCTTCCATATATCAATTCCAGTACGGCGGGGATGCCCTCGATGTGACAAAGCAGAAGCATCTGCGACAATTCCAGTTCATCGCTCAGAACGAGGTTTCGTTCGTCAACATTTTGCAGCCTCGGGTCCTCCAGGAGGACGGCATAGTCGACTCCGAGACCGCGTCCAAGTACATGAAGAAGGTGCTCAAGAAGTCTGATGTTCGACCAGACAAAAACACGCCGGCGAGACGCGAGGAATACGACCCGGTGCTGTTTATGCACAGCCCTAGTCGATTCCTGGGCAGTACGTCGGAGGGTTTCGCAGCAGCCGTCGACAAATACGTGAAGACCAATCCACATAATCTCCTCCGGACGAAAGGAAAGGAGGAAGTATACAAGAGCAGCCGAACCCTTGCTCATCCGAGTAACTTCCGCCTTTTGATGAACGTCAAGTATATGCGGAGTTTGGTGGAACCTGGAGAGGCTGTTGGCCTCTTAGCGTCGCAAGGGTAAATATGGACTCGTCCACCGCCTATCTCATTCTGACATGCCTGCAGTGTCGGAGAGCCGTCGACGCAAATGACTCTGAACACTTTCCATTTTGCCGGTGCGTCCATATACCAAGCTATCGGTAACCCGCACCTGATTATTGTCAGGTCATGGTGCCGCCAACGTCACCCTTGGTATCCCCCGTCTCCGTGAGATTGTCATGACCGCGTCGCAAAAACCCAAAACACCGTCCATGACCATGGCCGTTCGTCCCGGTATCTCCTCCGAAGATATCGACATTTTCTGCAAGCGAGCCAGTCGGGTTACGCTTGCTCAAGTAGTGGAGAACGTCACTGTCCGCGAACGGTTGACTGTCGACGGCGAAGCGAGACGCACAGAGTTTACCATTGACCTCGCGTTCTTCCCCAAGAAGGAGTACCTCTCCGAGTACGACATCGACCCGACAGAAATATTGGCATGCTTTACGACCAAGTTCCCGCTCACCTTAAAGAAGGAGATGCAGGCGGAGATGAAGAAGTTGGACGCCGATCTCAAAAGCCAGATCAAGGAGCTTGGACACGGTAAGAAGACCAAGGCCGGGGAACAGGCAGAGGCGGAAGATGATGGTGACGAACCGAGTACCAAGAAGAAGAAAAACGACGACGACGATGAGAGCGAAGCAGGCGATGGCGATGCGGATGATGAGAAACGGGCAAGGCAGAAGAAGCAGCAAGCCACGTATGAGGACGACAGCGAGGAGGAGGAGGATGGGGAGGAGGCCCTCGAAGACGCTGATATCGAAGCTGCCTACGCTTCAGATGCGCCAGAGGTACCCAAGAAGAAGTTGCAGAGCTTGTCAATGACAAAACGGGTATTGGCCGCGGCCGATTCCTTCATGAAGAACTTGCAGCACGCGACGTCTTTCGCATTTGACGAGTCAAAGTGTATGTTCCAACTTCAAGTGAGTTTCTTTCAACCACCTTCTCTTTCTTGACCTGATCCTTGGTTTAGTTTCGTCCAGACATGCCTAAGCTTCTGCTCGTTGGTATCCTGGAACGCACATGCCGAGCCACAATCATCCGCGAGATTCCGGGCATCACCGAATGTTTCCAGGTCAAAGAGGATGGCAAAAATGGCGAGACGAAGATCAAGGTCAGAGTTTCGTCCATTCACATGCTTGAGCGCAGCTGATACGGTTGGATAGCTCACGACGAATGGGTCCAATTTCCCTGGGCTCTGGCAATTCAGCGCTGGCTCTGAGGAGAGCATCCTCGAGGACGACGATATCTATTCCAATGATATCTACGCGATCTTGAAGACCTATGGGGTGGAGATGGCCCGTGCTGCTATATTACGGGAGATGAGTGCGGTGTTCGGTGCATACAAAATCCAGGTCGACCAACGCCATCTGGAGCTCATCGCTGATTACATGGTATGTCGTCGCGTTCTGCAATCGTAATATTCACTAATTCACGACGCGAAGACCTTTGATGGCGGTTACAAGCCTTTCAATCGGCAGGGTATCGCGGGCAATCCTTCGCCTCTGCTCAAGGCGTCTTACGAGATGACCGCGTCGTTTTTGTCTGATGCGACGCTGTATGGGGATTTCGATGACTTGACAACGCCGTCCGGAAACATCGTGTTGGGTAGACCGAGTCTGTCGGGGACGGGGGTGTTTGACGTGGTGGTGCCTATTGCTACTGGGCCGTGAAGACGGCGTGCTTTCTGTGAAAGTACTGTACATAGAATAATTGAATTTTTTTGTAGGATAATTTTGGGGTGTCTGGGGTCTTGAGAGTGATATTCAACAATCGCAAACATGAAGATTTCAACACGACACGCAATTGTCTTTTTCGTCCCTTGCCACTCACCACCACCACCACGCCATGCCCGCATCGCGCTCCTCGACCAGAACGCATCGTCCCGGGCCCCTGAAAGAGTTGCCACTCGACCTCTTTCTTCCCCCCAACCCAAATCTCCCACAAAGACCCAACAAACGCGTCCACTCCCCAGGTGGTCCCAGCCTTCTCAGCCCAACCAAACGAAGGATTCTAGCTGAAGAGGGGATAATCTCGCCAGGCTCTCTAAAGAGTCCCATTCGCGTCAGAGCGCTCCCAGTCACTCGTGACGGTAGCCCAGTCAAGAAGCTCGATCTCGGGCTCCCCAAAAACTCACCCGCGAGCCCGCGCGCGGCCCCCAGTGCTCCTACTAGTGCTTCGGAATCCCATCCGACGCGTTTGACGCGTCAGAGCGCCTCGCGCAGAGCTTCAGATGCGTTCACGTCATCTACACCTGCATCTCCTCTACACCGCGACGACGTCCAGGAGATGATCGACTACTTTTCACCGCGTCCTGAGACCATTACAGCTCGATTGGCGCCTAGCGCTGTGTCCCAAATCCCACGCGAAATCCCTCCGTTGGTTGACCCCCAGTCGATCCATTACCCGGGGTTCCATGTCTTCCAGGACGCGTACATCATCACTGGCCCCGCTATGGACCTCGATGTGGACCTGTTGCTATCACCGCAGAAGGATGCGCAGAAGGAAAACCTTCCGCCACGCAGGAAAGCGCGCAAATCGGCCACAGCCCCCGCCTCTTCCGACCTCAAGTTGCGGCTTACTTCGCCGGACGCGAGGTTGGCAAAGGCCAACTCGACGCCTTGCACCCCTGGGAGATCACTGGCCAGAGAGCGGTCAAACAGTGCTACACCTACACCCCGCCGACCTGCTGTCGTTTTGACGCGGGATACCCGATTGACGCCCAAACTCCAAGACACCGAGCGTCGGGAGATGCGGAGACGGTTGGAAGAAGAGGTTGACGAGATTCCCAGTGACGATGAAGATGACGCGCTCCTCTGAGCTCCTTCGATTCATCCCACAATGCTTCATCAGTCCTTCACCTGCACAGACTATATCCATATTTTTTCTTATTTGATCGTTTTGGATCTACGGTACTTATGTTCATATATTCTCGACACTTTTAGGACCTCGACATGCCCTTCTTGATTTGTCTCATCCCCTCTGTTGTAGGACGTGCATACTTTGCAGTAATGCTATCATATAAGCGCGCTGGGGCGGCACTTCACGCTCCAGCACTTCATCTGAACCTTGCGACTTGTGCATCTTCGAGTTCAATATTCCTGCTGAATGCGGGGTTGAAGCAACGAGTCGAAAGTTGTTATTCTGGCCGTCAAAAATGTCGCAGAGACGTAAATCAGCAACAATAGCTATAGCTGGTAAGATTTGACTATTATTCAATTTATGGGGGAGCCACACTGGGGATGGATCCAACGCTTGCATTTTCACGGTCAAGACTGAGTTTTCGGTCTGCAGATCCGTAATGGATTTTGCCGTCGCCCTTTGGCGGTTGGACATACGTTTCCGCAACCACGAAGACACCCGACTGGAGCTCGACGTCTTGCGTAGTATTCGTAGTATTATTCCTGTTGAAGAGTGGCGGTCCACTCCGAGTGGCGCTCGAATCGCGATAGGGTTCTGTACTTGCTCCGTCCTCTGGAGTCAGATGTTGGGTACTGATGATCAAATGCTGGGCGGCTGGAGAGGGTTCAGCAGGCGGACACTAAGTATGAAATGATGCACATACCGATCAGCACAACGGCGAGAGGTAAGGTCGAGGCCGCTCCTGATGAAAACACATGGGCGAACTCTAAAACTACCCACCTAGCAGCAGTTGAGCGTATACAGAAGCATATCAACCACTTGACCTACAGGTTGACAAGGAACACAACTAGAAAATACAATAGACCGTTGCGGAGAACCCGCCGCACGAATTTGGATGTGTTACTACAGAGATAAGACGCGGTAAAGGCAAAAGCTGCACGGCTCACAATACACCACCGCTCCAAGAAGAAAACACCAAGTAAAATGTTCCTGTTCCGCACGCGAGCAGATCAAAAGTCATATGCGCGCTATAATACACTATGTTCCAATCAGGCTAGTGGGATATTAGCACAGGTAAATGAAGAGATGACGCAGCATGCCTCATTCGCGTGAAGAACCTCCCCTTTGCAGCTAGTACGAAGGGTCAGAGAATGCCGTGTGTTCCGCTCGAGAAATACATACCCTCCCTAAATCACCGTTAGCCTTTGTCAAACCCAATTCTGTTCGCGCTTACATGTGACATAAAGGGATCCCGGTGGTACATAATTCCGAACATTTGGACCTGAGTTGCGAGGTGAACGGTCAGGACCAGAGCAGTTGGAAAAAGGTATACTGGGAATAGTAGAAGCATCACCGTGCCTAGCCCATAGTATACACGTTTTGAGCGCCCGGATATTGCATATGTCCTAGGAACGCATGAGACAACGCACGAGACTCGTGCATAGCCTCAACTCCAAGGACGCACCGAGTAAACACAAGAACCTGAACGGCCATACCGGCGAGCACTGCAAACTGGATTTAAACAGAATCAAGTTACGAAAGGTGGGACAGACGCACTGGCCGTTATATTGGGCAGCATGTAGAAACGCTTGCAGGACGCAGGGTTGAAGTCCGTCGCAAAGAAGCCTAGGGGGTCGGACTTGAGCTCTTGAACATTCAATGGCCGAGGCAGGCACTGACCAATCCCATTGGAGACCAATGAGAGTATGGTTATACTAGTTGTAAATCCTATGAGCAAGTCAATACTGGTGGGAAGCGGAACACTCACTATCGAGCCATGGCATAGAAGAAGCACAGAGGGGTAAGGCTGCGCTTTCTCTGCTCGCCAAGTCAGTCAAAGACACTAGCGGCCGTTCCAAGTAGATTCACCCAGCTCTTTCTGTACAGTCTATACGTCGCGGGTATGGTCTGAAGGACATCCCCGCCAGCCAGAGTAAAAGATCTGCATACAAGGTCCCTTTTGATCCCAGGAGTGCGCAGGAAGAGACTCGCACATTATACGGAAAAGGCTGAACTTGTCGATGGTCATGACACGATTTCTGGAGCAAGGGAGGATCGTGGGGCTTGACCCACAACCCCGATGAAGTGGTGGATTTAACCAGCGGGGCGCATCATAAGACCTTCATCTGGTAAATCTGCAAGGGGCTAATATGGCATCGGCTATTGCTGAATGCGTAACGGTCTCCGTTGTTCATATACTAAGCGAAAGCGGCCAAAACACTAGGCACTATTAGGTGCGTCTGGCGCTGTCTGGCGGAGTGAAGTAAGCAATTGCGAGAACGACATAGGTCTTGAACGTTAAGCTCTTCACTTGCAATTGTTAGTTTGCCATTCGCCGTCGGCAAAGTGGTAGTAAACACGAGGGGCGCGCGCTCGCTAACTTGTGGCGAGCCAGCGGAGAAGCTCTGAAGTCACCGCGGAAGCTGATGAATTGATGCACTGACGTCCAAAAGGTGCGAGAAGAAGCTTCAAATTTCAAGTTGGGTCATGAAATTTCTTACCCTGAACTCCTGAGCGCCACCTGTCGACGGATACCACATTCTGTCGACGATCGCACCCACTGTCAATAGTGCATTCAATTCCTTTAATTCCCCCTCCATGGGTTTACCGATGAGCAAACAAAGTTGTCCTCGTAACCGCGTAACCTCGCCGTGGTCGCACAAACGTCCAACGCAGGTGCTTCTGTCCAGAGATGAAGATGAAACCGTTTCGGGGGTCAGTACTGTATGTATGATGTCCCAAAAATCGCAAATAAAGTACATAAATATGGAAGGTATCGGCTAACCGTCAAGGATCTTTGGATCTCCGCCGACCCACGATGTCAACGGCATCGCGATGCTGGTCTGATACTGTCTGATAACAGCAGGAGGTGAAGGGTAAGCGCTGTAAGCTCTCATGCAACTCTCATGTAAGATCTCGAGTTTCGGGTTACGCGCAGGTCCCTGGTGGGAGCGCGGCACTCCAGGATCCGCGGTGGCACCAAGCGAGGCGCATCCGCACATAAACACTCAACACTCAACTTGGTGGAAGGGGCAGTCTCCGCACCGAGCGCGCAGTCGCCGGGGGCGACGCAACGATGACGGGGGAGTGCGAATAGTCCTGCGACGGCCGTTGAATGTACGGCGGGGCCGAGTTTGGCGGGGCATCGTTCTCGGGCCTGTCGAGGATACGGATGGGCGTGGGGGGATGGTGGCGGTCATATGGCGGTGTGGGCGTGGAGGGCAATGAGCGCACAGAAGAGCCATCGCTACCAGTGCTGAGTTGTCTGGGTGGAGGACGGCTGGGAGGAGGGGGGAGTTGTCGCCCCGGAGAGAGTGCGGGAGAAGGCGACGACGGGAGAGGTGGCAAGTCATTAGGTTGTGGGGGGAGCGGAGTTCGGGGAGTTCGGGGAGACCGCCTGGCAACCGTTGGCAGAGGGGGAGGCGGGGCTGTCGGTGCAGGGGGAAAGGCAGGATGAGGCCGCTGGCATTGCCGATTAATTGGGTAATATTTTCGACGGTAAGTGCCACTCACTTGTATCCGTGGTCCCGAAGAGATGGTTACCGCAGCTGGGGACGTGGGGTCGGGTCGCTGGTGAAGACGCGTTAACAAGGCAATAATTTTGATAATCATGTTCACTCACTGGCGTTGGTACCTCCTGCCGCTGCTGTTGTTGGTGGGGCGGTGGTGGTGGGGGTAGAGGCGTGCGAGGCGGAGAGGTAGACGGAGGTATCTGCCGCGATGGGTGGGAACCGGTCGATTTACTGAGAGACTCCGCTTCCGGCGACCGGGATGACAGCAGGGCAGACGGCGGTTCTGCGTCATGGTTCAAATGGGAATGTTGTTCTGGAATAAGAGGCAAGGCCTCCGCCTCCGTATCACTGTCCTCGTCGTCCTCTCTCTCGAATACGGCCTCGTTGTGCAGGTTGGTCCGACTGCGTCCCGTGTGGCCCAAAAGACTCTCCTCGTGTGGATGTTGAGAGAGTGGCGAATCCGAATCAGAAGCGTCGACACGGAATTTTCCATACCCAGGAACACTCTTCACGGTGACCCGTTTACTCCACGGACGGGGTATCGAGTCGCGTAACTGCCGTGCGCTTTGGAGGGGGCCTTTCCACATCGCTTTTCCTGGCCAAGCCCGCAAAGGTGGCGCCTGATGCGCCGGGATTTTAAGCGTCGGAGGTCCTGGGGTTGTCCCTGATGATGACGAAGAAAGCCGGACATGGCCGCTGACGTGCGAACCTTGAAGCGAGGCCGGATATGAGACGAACTGATATTCCTCCAAATCCTCCTGTTGTTCATCAATGCTCCAGGAGCTACTCCGGCCCAACGGGCGGACTTTGTGTGCGCTCGAGATGGTGGGGAAGTGGAAACGCGGCCGGTCCCCAGTCGTCATCCAAGCTCGTCGACTCTTCTCAATCTTCCGCCGGCGATATATACAGTAACCCACGCCGATAAGGGCTGCCAAAATAACCACAATAATGGGCAGCACGATCTGAATGGCAGTCCATTTACGTGGTTGTGTCGCGCTCGCAGCTGCGGTTTGGCGTCATCGATCAGCGGGTGCACTGTGCAGGCTGAATCGACTCACCCTCAATGGCAGCAGCAAGATCGAACGTGTCGTTAGAGGCCGGCAGTTCGTTGTATGCCCACACTGGATATGTGCCGCCCGTTGTCGACGGGGGTGGCTCCGAGGTAATATTAAGGGACGACTGCGCGCAGGCTTGTATCACATTCTCGCACACGGGTAGCGTGGTATTGGCCAAACCCGTCTTCGTATAAAGACAGGCACTCCAGAGGTTGAAGTAGAGATTAGTACTGGAGGATTCAGACGAATCAGTCCTGCCCGCGCCGGTGGGTGTAAAACGGACCAGGTACATGGCGTAACTGCCGGTAGTCGTGGGGGGCTCGTATCGTTATTGTTTTCGTCGTTATCATCTATACAGAGGTCAGGTATTATGCGGGATTTGAGAGCGTACTCACCTCGCGCTCGTAAGCGTGAGTTGTTGCAAGAGTTCTGCCAGCTCTCTTGCATTTCACATGGAGTCATTCCATTTTCGTTGTTTAACTGCGGGTAAGATTAGTGGGCCAGAGCAGGCCAGAGCGAAATACTAACGACGTCGGCCGATGGCTTCCGGCTCGATCAGCGTGGAAAAGAGGGAAGAAAAAAGGCGGGACACACCTGGGGATCGGCCTGGGCCGCCACCGACACTAAGAGAGCGAGTAGTCCAATAGGAAGGAGTTGGAGTTGCATAACATGTAAGAAGGAGTGGGAGGGGAGACCGACGCCGACGGAAAGAACTTTCACACCGCCACTGCTATGTATATTCGGTATTGATTTGCTGCGTTCCTGCCTTCACAACTGCCGCAATGGACAGAGGGACCATTGCAAAGGCGATGGCGCCTCAGAATCGTGGTGCAACCACCGCCAATTCAAGGTGACGATCGGGGATCGCCGATACAAGTTTCACGCCTCGTCGCGATCGTTTTCTGTCCTCACCAACACTACGCAACTGCAGGCTCGGCTGTGGCTTCAAAGTGATTATCGCCATCCTCAGTGGGAATACCCCGCTCGCTGATAATTATTTCTACTTTGTTCCGTCCAACCGACATGATCGACCATGTCCGATAGTAGTGACTGCACAACATCGGATCTGTCAGTGTTGCAAGGAACGGGAAACCACCTTCTCCCGTAAGACCATCATACTATCGGTGGAATTCTCTGCCATTCCTGAGCAGAATACTGGTCGTTTGGAGGACGGACAGCTTCCGTGTGCCTCGAAAAAACACTCGCCTATTTTGCCGTTGGCGGTGTTCCGTTCATTATTGAATAATGAGAGTGGATCCCGGACTTGAACATTGCAACAAGTGGATCAACGCGGAACACGAGGACGGGGTTGGGACCAGGAGGAGGTAAAGGTTCAATTGCACCGCCGGGTCACGGGCCGGCCGCGAAGATTCAGTTCCGCACCACTTGAATTCATCCCTGTACAAAAGTAAAATACATTGTCCAATTATTCAAGATCCTATGTTGCAGGCCGCAAGGCCCTCAGCCGGTCAGCAAGTTTCGCATCTTCCTCACCAATCTTGTCTCGCGGCGCTAAATCCGCAACAGCATCCAAGTCCTTTGCTGCGAGATCGTGCTGTAGTTCAATGTCTGCTTCTTCAGCTGTTTGTCGCATGAGTTGGTCGATTTGATCCTGCGGTGTGGAGACGGCGGTCGTCGATCCCATAGCGTCCTCCATGTACGAGGTTTGCACGTCTAGATCAGCGAACTGCGACTCGAATTTGTCCATGACCATGGATATCTGGGCCCAGGTTAGACGGAATGAAGGGTGAGCTGAAACGGCACGCACCCGCTCGAGGTTCATGCCCTCCATGGCCTTGTCCATTCCGCGTACGACCGAGGTCATATTGCCCGTCACTTGGCGCATCGTAACCGCAGTCTCCACGCGGCTGGCCACAGCGTCTATCCGGCTGGATAACCGCAGAAGATTCAAAGCTTCACTCTTCTTCCGAATGGCATTGGAGGCGTATATCCGAGCTCCATCGTTGTTGCCTTGTTGCAGCGCCTGGATGGGGGTTAGTGGCATTGATTAGCCGGTCCGTTGGTCATTCCAACCTTCTTCAGGCGAGATTTTTCAGAGTTCTCGTCTTTCTGTGCCTTCTTCGCCTGGCGGTTCAGGGTCTTGGCTGTGAACTGCAGAAATGGTAAGTATCGGCCATTATCTTGGTCCAGGCAAGTGACCTTGAGCTGGAATAGTGTTTCTGGAGACAAAAGATGGTTAGTTCAAGTATTGGAGGAGATATGGGACTTGCTCTCGAGATTGCTCATGGTAAGCTTGAGGAAAGCTGCGCCGCGGATGGACGTCACTGTCCCGATCGGGACATGCATCCCACGCCCTTTACGCGACTTAGGTAGAAATCCCAACTCCGCTCATGGGCCTGTTATTTTATCTCAGGTGAGCCCTATTCTTCCGAAACGCACAGATAATTCAATCCGTTGTCCAGTTATGGCGCGGTCGTGGTAGCCTTCGCCTTCGTCACACTCTCTCTAGGTTCGTTGCTCGTCTGACGAGTTGTTTTCGCTCTCAATCCTCTGCAGCAAGCGGCCTTCTATATGTATCAGAGCTGATTGAAGAGCACTCTCGCCTCGCGAAATCAATAGGCCAAAGAGGGATATATGTGCGTTGAACGCGAACTTTCCCACTGTCCACGGTTAACGTTTCTTCAGGCCATAATCGTTCTTCACGGTGTATTATATCTTTCAGATTCTCTACCACTCTCCCATATAGCCTTCTCCGCCGCCTGCCACATAGTCTATCTGCAAAACTTCTCCCACACCTGGCCGCTCATCTCCCTCGCATCTCCGTCATTTATTGGCTCTTGCATACTGGTCATCGCCGACCACTTTCTCTGGTTCTTTCATTTCGCCCGAATATCCCAGGATGCGAGACATAGCCGCTCATTCCGCGGCGCTCCACCCCAAAAAGGTGTCCCCGGCTTCGCCGAGATCGCCACTTTCTTCGGGATCTGCGTCTGGGCGGCTCCTCTGTTTCTATTCCTAAGCCTAAGCGCGAACGACAACGCGCTCCCAGTCACAACTGGTGCCGGTACGTCTGCCGTTTCGCATTCGCATTCCCATAGCTCGCTGACTCGTCCAGCAGTCGCTGAAGGAACTCCCGGGGACGCCCTCAAGTACACCCAAAACAGAGTCTCCCTCTTCCGCTCCATCCTGCCGATGCGCCCCAGATCGACCCGCACCCTCACGTCCGAAGGGCTCCTCGCCCCGCATGCCCCAGCGCCAATACCCCCGCGCTCCCCGCTCCTCCAGCCGCTCCCGTCTCCGCGATACAGCACCATGACGCCGCCGCGCTCTCCCCGTGCGAGACCTGCTGAGCTGGACGCACCGTTGGCGGCGGGCAGTTTCAAGCTGAACACGCCCCCGAGACGATCCACGCAGGGTGCGACCGGGGACTCCACGTTGGGGCAGAGACGCAGCATTTTGCCAGAGGGCAATGTGTTTGGCGCGGAATGAGCATTTAGTGTATCGGTTTGTCTGTACAATCTATTACATTGTGGGTTGGCTGTCAGTATATTTTTCCGGGATCGGCGGAGAAGCGTGTCGTTCTAGTGGCATTGCATGGTGAGGTAAGTTGCTGCAGGGCGAGTTCCAACCAGCGTCTCGGCTGAAGGCTTTTGATTAGGACGCGTTATTTGGTGCCAAATACAGCGACACTGCTTCTTGGTCTGAACTTGATGGTCAACTTCAAGAATGGCCCTTTTCTTGTCTATTCTTCGACGCACCCTTCAGTTACGGTGGTCCGGTGGTTTGTTACTCATCTGGTGTATTTGGATTGCGCTCTTCTCGCCTCGGTAACTTGGCTCGCTTGGAAAAGTTCGAATCCTTCCATTCGATTTTTGCGCGTCGTAGCGGGGACTCGGAAGAAAGTCAGTTCGAGCCATTCAGTACCATTGGTGAAATGATATTGAAAACCTGATTCGATCGAGATTTTCAACTCCAACGAGCTGAGAACTTGAAGGATGAGAACTTGAAGGACGATGTTGCCTCATCGGGTAGACTCTCTCTACCGATCGTGAAGATGTCTAGAGCACGAGACTAGGATCCTCAGAGCGTTCTTGAGCCCGACAGCCGGCCAAAATGAAGTGAGAAAAGCTATCCCATGTGACCTGACGTGAAGTTCCATACTAATAGTACTTAAATAGCGGCATCATGCACCCGGGAGACCCCCGCACTTCCTTTCTCACTCTACGCGATGGCTCGTACTGCCAACTTGCTGCCTACTCTCGACAAACTGGGCGTGACGATCCCCGCGGAAGTGGACGCTAAAAGGATCGCCGCAGACTGGTTCCAATTATTCTCCACGCACGCTATAAGCGGCAATGTCGACGGGGTTTCTGCCCTTTTTGCGGAGGACGCGCTGTGGAGGGACATCCTCTCTCTCACTTGGGACTTTCGTACCTTCCAGGGAGAGAGCCTCCAACGGTTCCTCGCTGATCGCCTGGCAGCAGCCCAGATGTCCACATTTGAGCTGAAATACGATTACTTGGAGCTGAGACGGCCTTACCCGGATCTCGCCTGGATCGAGGCCATGTTTAGCTTCGAGACGAGCATTGGCTTGGCTTCCGGTGTATTTCGGCTCATCCCGCAGAAAGGAGGAGACTGGAAGGCGCATTGTATGTTCACCAATCTGGAGGATCTCAAAGGGTTCCCGGAAAAGGTCCGCCGTTCTGTTGCGCAGATAACAGCATTTAACATTCTGTCAAAAAGATCGGACCCTTACGTGACTGGGCACCCAACCATGGTAAATGGGCGGAAGCGCGGCGCCGTTCCGCCGCTTTTGAGACCGGCGATCCGACGGTCCTCATCGTAGGCGGAGGACAGAGTGGTTTAGAGCTCGCTGCCCGACTTAAATGCCTAGACGTATCCGCCCTCGTCATCGAAAAGAACGCTAGAATCGGAGACAATTGGAGGAACAGGTACGACGCGCTGTGTTTGCACGATCCCGTCTGTAAGTCTCTCAATTGTATACTGCTCTGTGGTTCTTACTTGACAGCAGGGTATGACCACATGGTATAATATCAATATCCATCGACTACGCTGTAGAGTCTGACTACGAGAGACTAGCCTTATCTGCCATTTCCCCCGACATGGCCTGTTTACACACCGGCAATGAAGGTAATGTCCCACTTTCACCGAGCAGAGACACGGGACTCATGGCATAGATCACCAGCTCGCGAGCTGGCTAGAACATTATGCAGAAGCACTCGAGGTTGATGTCTGGACGTCGTCCGAAGTCCGGGCAGCTGCTCCCGACGCTTCCGGGATGTGGAAAGTGATCGTGAGCAATGGTCAAGGGGAGGACCGGCTCTTTACCGTCAAACATCTTGTTTTTGCTACCGGGTTCGGGAGCTACCGCGGAAACTTGCCAACTTATCCTGGAATGCGCGAGTTCAAAGGCCAAATCTTCCACAGCTCCCAACACAAGAAGGCTACCGATCATCTCGACAAAAAGGTCGTCGTGATAGGGGCATGTACATCAGGTATTTCACCCACCCGCTATCTCATCCCTCGCCGACCACCTTCAATTGAAAATAGCTCACGACATCTGCGCCGATTATTACGAACACGGAGTCGGTCCGTCTATGCAGTATTTCTTTGACAAAGTCTAATAGCACATTTACAGACGTCACCATGTTCCAGCGCAGCTCCTCCTACATAATGACGACTAAGAACGGGTGGCGCATTCTAATGGACGGTGTGTATTCGGAAAATGCACCGCCGACAGATGTCGTGGATCGCCTGAACGCCTCGTATCCCATGAGGCTTATGGAGTTCCTGGCACCCCGGAAGACGCTAGAGATCGCCGAAGCAGATAAGTATGTATCCATCATCGTAATTTCGCGGCCACTGACGTTTCGAAGGGAACTCTTGGATGGTTTGCGCAAACGGGGCTTCAGACTTAACCTCGGATACAAAGATGCAGGTTTCTCGTTGGCGGTTTGGGAAAATGCCGGCGGCTACTACTTAGGTGGGCCACATTCAATCGAACGGAAATAATCTATACTAACCTCCGGAATTGAGATGTCGGCACCAGCCAGTTGATTGTCGACGGAAATATTAAGCTTAAAAACGATAGTCCCATCGAACGCTTCACACCCGGTGGGCTCAGATTCGAGAACGGGAGTGAGCTTCCGGCCGACGTCGTGGTGTTTGCAACGGGGTGATTGAAACCCTGGCTTGTGATAATATTGAATCAAGTGCTAATTCATTCCAATTGTGGGGGATGTGCGGGACAATATCCGGAAAGTGTGCGGTGATGAATTAACCGACAAATGCAAGCCCATCTGGGGCCTGGATGCAGAGGGGGAAATCCAGGGATGCTGGCGAGACCTGGGTGCGCTTCGGACTTGTCTTTGTCTTTGATCCAGGTCGAATTGATCATTGGTGTTAGGAATTCCCGGTTTGTGGTACAGTGCGTCTTCTTGCTTCCTCCTCTCGATCTTCTCCTAAATACCGACTAAATTTAGTGATGGGTGAGTGAAAAACTTCGAAAGCATCTCGCGCACTCATAATCGCGGTGCTCTAGGCAATTTGGCATATTGTCGGTTCCATTCGAAGCACGTTGCACTGCGTTAGTCTCGTCGTACAGCTGTGTTCCGATGTTGATGTTTGCTGCAGAAATCAAGGCCATGGAAGAGGGAATATTTGGAGAGCGATATAGTCTCAATTGATACACCGGGGGTCAGAAGAATAAGAAAGAAAACAGTGTACATCAGTTCTTCTGTTTAACATCTGGAAAATAGCCTGGCGTCTTGCTCGGTTCCGTAATGCCATCCGAAATCGCATCCCAAAGAGGAATACATCCGGGCGTAGTAGTAGTTGGCCGGGCCGCCGAATTGTGACTAAGTACAGTATGTTTTTTATGACAAGAACCCTCTTATGGCACCGCCAACGTTCAGGACATCTAGTCTAGAGAATTATAAATGAGTCAAACTCAGGATCGGATACAAGGAAAATACCCACAAGAATGTATCGTGCCCCCACACGCCTCCGAGCTCGTAGTACACGACTCGGTCATTCCCGGCCATACGCAGGGCGTCGACGACCTCGCGCTGCTGTTCGACGGTGAAGAGGATGTCGCTCTGCACGCCGAGAACGAGTGTAGGCGTGTGGGCAAGGGGGGCCAGTCCCTGCGCGAGCGCGGGGAGGTGCGCGGGCGGATTCGTCGGCGGAGGATGCGACTTCGAGTGCGAGGTCGAGTGCGGGCGCACCTCCGCACCTGCAGCAGAGTCCGCCGCGTCGGGCTCAGTCTCGGCCTCGGGGAGGCGCAACTCCTGTAACGCGGCCCGCGTCATGTCAAAGAGGTCCATCGCTTTAGAGATGTAGATGAGGGAGTTGGCGTCGTATTTGAGGCAGAACTGCTCCCCCTGGTAGTCGAGGTACGTCTCGATGAGGAAGTCGGGGCAGAGGGCAGGGACGCGCGGTGCGCCCGGTGCGGCGTCGGCTGGGAGGGGGCGCATCTGACGGCCGAAGCGGGCGTCCCACTCGGGGCCGGAACGGTAGGTAATGGTGGCGATTTCTGTTCCAATATAAGTGCGCACGAATGGATGGAATGGGTTACGTACGGCGAGCGAGCTTCATGCCGGTATGTGGAGGCATGGTGTCGTAGTAGAAACCGTTATTCCAGTTGGGGTCGGCCATTAGTACTGTACGGTCTGAATATTGACGGAACCTTGGCACATAATCGCCCACATACCACTTCGTTGGGCATAACGCATAGCGACACTAGAGGGGCTACTTCGGGCGGTCCCACTGATGCTGACAACCTTGCCTACCCGCTCGGGATGCAGCCAGCCCGCGGCGAGACTTTGCATCGCGCCCATGCTGCAGCCGACACTCGCGTAGAGTTTTTCCACACCGAGGTGATCAAGCAGACGGAACTGAGCCCGCACCATGTCGAAGATAGAAAGGATGGGGAAACGGGTCGCATACGGAGCACCCGTTTCTGGGTCAATAGACGAAGGACCGGTAGAGCCGTAGCATCCGCCAAGAACGTTGGTACAGATTACGAAGAAAGTGTTTGTGTCAAGAGGTTTGCCAGGTCCAATGAATTTTTCCCACCAGCCCTCGGAAGGGTTGGCAAGGGTAGAGGCAGCATGGGACGATGCAGATAGACCTGTGTGAAGGAGGATAACGTTGTCCCCGGCCGGAGAAAGGCTGCCCCATGTCTCGTACGCTATGTCGAACGAGGGAAGGGGAGAAAGATGGTAGGTGAGAGGAAAGGGTGCCGGCGAGTGAAACACAGTGTAGGATGCGGGATTGGGACGCGCATATGGAGGTTCGGGACCTGAGGCAGATGCTGAGCGTAGGGGAGAGGAGGTAAATGAGCCTGACGCAAGTCGAGATTCGCGTGTTGCATGGGCCTCAACGCAGGGAAATCGGGGGGTCGATGAAGAGTATCGTATCCCCCGTGTGCGTACAAGACGCGTTAGACGGAACATGGTCGTTGAGCTTTGCTTGCTGAGCCATTGACATCCATTGCGAATTCAAATGTCACATGACCGCTTTCGCAACTCCTCAGTCCTCAGCTATTCAAAAATCATAGATTCTAACGGGGCTTAGACAGAGCTTTCTCAATTAAAACCCGGAAGTTTTCTTGTACTCAAACCTCAAGTCTCTGTGGTCTTCGAAGTTTGGACAGTCTGCCCCAGCTCGTTCTTGCACCGTTTCTGGAGAAATATTTATCTTGGACTAGGCTCGTAATCAACCTTTATAGTAATCTGAAGTGATCTTCTGAAGACAGTCGTTCAGGATCACTATATCAACAATCTTGGACACGAATTCTATACAGTCTTCTCGTACTCTTCTCCGGCTGGTGAACGTTTCCGGTGTTTTCAGGAACACCGGACGTCCGCGCTCCAAGCTAATTTAAATCTGCGACGTTATAAATCGTTGGGCTCGACCAGGATGTTATAATATGCCGACTCCGTGGCACATCTCGCTTGAATCGCCTGGGAAGTATAGATGCGGGAAGATTCGGTCCGCGCTTGGCCGCTGTTCCGGCTTATTCCGGCGGTCTGATGGATTCTCATCGAGTTTACAATTACAGACTTTCGAAATTCATTGGTATTTCTTGGAAAAAATGAGTGCGGAGAATGGACTATCGGTGGGCGTATCTATATTTCTTTGGACGAAAAAAATAAAAAATAAAAATAAACGCGATTTATAAGGCTGTGTTATATCGCACACGTGAGATTCACGGATTCACGTTCTGCGTCACGAATCGAGGTTGGAGCTGGACTAGCTCCTAGACCGAATGGACGAAGACGAGGCCTCCACCGAGGAGGACAATAAAACACATACCGGCGTACGCCGCAGCCTATCGTTCTTTGGGAAGATCAACAACCTCGACGTTGGTTTTTTCTTGTCTGCCTCGAGGCACAACTGATCCGATGTTCCAGCTGACTTCACTCATCCGCTCCAGTAGCCTTACTTCCAAGCGCGTCTCTGGCAACGTATACTCCATCCACACGCTCTGTCGTCGTTATATTAACTTTACTTCCAGGAAGAGAGGCCTCAGAGCCGACGGCGTTCCAGGAAAGTGACCCTGGACTACGTGAAGCAGGAAATGCTCGACGACATTGCCAATGAGCGCGCTTCGCGGCCCACGAAGCCCAACACTGGGGTCAGTTTCGTCCGACCCCAAGAGGGCCTCTGTACTTACGTCCTAATAGATTCTCAATCTTATCACCCACTCGCGATCACGCTCGCACTCACGATCAAAAGGGGGCGAGGAAGCAGTGACTATCGACACCGTGGCCGTCCCAGAGCTGCCCGCGGATTCTGACCCGCAGAATCCCCATTTGAAGAACGTCCACAAGCCCCCTACGCTCCTCCAGTCGCGGCCCTTGTCGGCTGCCACAACAAATACCGCCAGCACCGTGACTCCCGTCAATGTCACCCCGCGCAAACGCGTCCCAAGCCGCATCCCTGGCCCAATTCCTGTGGTTCAGGAGGAACCCACGCCTGCCCCGAAGCAGGCACAAGGAGGCCCAAAAAAGAATTTCCACATCTTTGGGATCCCTCTTCCTAGTCCCAAAAAATCTGTGTTTGGAAGTCGCCCCGGGAGCCCATCAGAAGCATCGCCAGCCCTGGTGCGCCGAAAGAGCTCTCCGTCCAGTCGCCGTGCGGCAGCCACATCGCCGACACCCAAGTCCGGCGCAAAGCTCGCGAAGCCCAAGCCAGCCATCGGCGAGGGCCCGCCACCCCAATCGAAACTCGACAACCTGTCCAAGTTCTTCGTGGGCACGGGAATGCGAGTGTCCTCCACTCCGGAACCGACGCGACCAGCGTCAAAGCCGACCCCGTCCAAAATACCGACTCTCAAGTACTCACCGGTGTCCCAAAAGACCGGGAGTGCGCATGTCTCTCCTGGCGCTGTCGCCCATATTTCTCCTTCCACAGTGGTCGCGGACTCGACGGCTACTCCGAAGGCGGCCGCAAAGCAACCTAGTCGACAATACATGTCCGAGGTGGGCAACATAGCCCGTGTGCATGAGCCGGTACACCCGCCACGAATCCCGAGCAGCAGCATGAGCTCCGTTGGCGGTAGCACTGCGCGCGTCCGTGCATCAGCGGCCAGTGCGATAGGCGAGTCTACCGCGCACGTCCGCAGTAGCATCAGCAACCCGCGAGCGTCCATCCTGGGTCCGCGGACGTCTGCCACCGGTTCGACCCTGGCGCCAACACCGCGTGTGCGCGCGATCTCCACTGGTGCGGGACAATCGCGGTCGGCGATAGGCGTGTCTACGCGCATGAGTGGCACCACAACGACCACGACGTCCTCGCTCTCAACGCGGGAACGCCGGGTGTCGACGGATTCGTCGTCGCACGCATACCGCGCTTATCGGCCGACTGCGCGGTTGGGTGGCATCGAAGAGGACCGGTGGAAGGGCAAAGGTGTGGAGGGCGAAGCGGACAAGAAGATTACGAATTCAGCTCAGACTGCATCCGGCCGCCCTTCCGCAAATGGAATTGTTTCCAGACATGTGACCGCCAAATCACCCACTGTTGGAACTCCGACTTCTGTCTCCATCATGCCCACAGCGACCGTGGCGAAGAGCACGATTGGAACGGCGTCTGGGCGCAAACACGGCTCCTTCGACTTTGAGCGCCCTGGGTGGGGGCCGGGGGCGGTCAAGGGGGCTGCGAGCTCGTTGGGTACCGGCTCTCGTGCAAGACGGGACCCGATGCGTGGCGCGTCGGGGTCGGTCGACGGGCGAGCAGAGCGTGGGACAGGCGCTGGGCTGGCTGGCGTTGGTGCTGCACGGCTTTATACGTCAACTTCGGCAGCGCACCGCACCGTGCGGGTCGTACCACCGCCCACACCGCCAGAGCAACTGCAGCCGGACCACACTGGCGGATCGACGTCGACCTCGGTATCGCAAAGCCAAGCCGCCGGGACAAGCAGCTGGGGGCGAAGTACAGGCAAGCGCCTCAGTGCGGGCCTGACGAAGCTCACCAATGGCCTCGGGCTCGGCAAGTCATCGAAGAGCACCATTGGCGTCGGCAAGGAGCGGCAGCACGGCAAATTCGCATTCGAACCTCCCGTTCCTGCCGTGCCGACTAGTGTGCGACGCGAGCAGTCGATAGACAGCCAGCGGTCTAGAGAGAGGGAGCGGCAGTGGGAGCGGGAGGAGAGGGAGCGGCGCATGAAGCCCCCGCTGTCGGGGAATGGACATAACGCGAGCCATTCGACGTCAAGTACAAGCTCGACGCACACGGGCGTTAGTGCCGGGCATCGATCCGGCACCAAGGGGCGTTCACTTGACCTTGGGCTGGGACTCGCTTGGGCGCCGACGAAGGTGCGCGAAGATGCAGTGATGCCCGAGTCGTCGTTCGGGCGCAGTCTCAGCGCCAGCCGACGAGAGCAACAGGGAAAGGAGATCGCGGATGTGTTCCGCAACACGCTGGACGAGGATGGGTACCGAAGCTTCAAGAAGTGTGAGCTGGCTTCCCTAGCTGCGTCGTACGAGAAGGTTGCTGATTAGTTGGCAGATGTGCATCGCTTCGACGCGCACGAGATTCCATTCGACGGTCCGACAGGGATCGTTACTCGGGTGGAGCGCCTCCTGCGCAAGGTGCAACACATCGATGACAGCGAGCGCGCGCGCCTCCTCGACAGCTTCGTCAAGCTCATCCTACAAAATGCGTAGTCCTTCGCGCACGCACAGTCACGACGCCGAAGAACACGCACGCACGCACGAAACTAATCATGGCCGGATTCCAGTTTATGCACACTCACGCCAACTCCCTGATTCGCCACGCAGTACCACACGTACGCATGCCGCATGATTTATTCGACATCCGGACGGCCGCCGCCGGTTCTATGCCCCGACGCCCTATGGCACCACGCACTCCCACTCTACGCTATCCCCTCACGCACGCTCTGTATGCTCTATCCGCCCGACGCAACTCCCATGTATCGACCTTATATTATACGTTAGCTTCTCTATCCAGGTACTATCTCGCATGCTTCCTGGCGCCTAGATCCCGTTGCCGGTTTTACTGACGCCTTTCAAGTACTTATTCGTGGTTCTTTAGCCTCTTTGGTTTTCGTTCCGTTTGTATGGTATATCTATTTTTCTATTCGTGTATCCTTATTCGCCCCAACCTATCTACTAATCCGCTATTGAAATGCTATCTGATGTCTCGACGTAATATGATGATTCTGATTCTCTTCGAGCATTACATGGGTTTGATGGTCATTGGAAGCGGGAAGCAATGGAGCCTGCACCCGCGTGGTCGATCTCCTTCCAATGAATCCAATCATACTAATGCGGTCGATCAGAACCCCCCATCCTCGTTGAATTACATTATTATGACTCTACGGCATGGCCAGGATCTCTTCCTCATTTGGCCGCGATTTCCGATGGCATCAGAGAATGGAATGCTACAATTATTGGTGATGATTGAATAGTCTAATGGTCCATAGCGTCCGATACCGCTCAACAGAAGTCCGTCAAATTGTTCTTAGGGATCGTCTGACCGTAGTCTGAAATGAAAATGGTGGGATCACAGGGCAGAAATGACATTAATCCATACAAGGACCCGCCGGGGCGCGAAGCGCCATCAAGTATACAACCTCCAGCCGAGGTCGGTCCCAGACTGAACATATGATTTTCCGAAAATTGAGTACACACTTATACAGTGGAATTGGATAAGAGGTGAAAATACTGCGGCAGGCCATTGGTGCAACCAGCGGTCATGCAAAGAGAGCTTGCAAAGAGTCAAATGAGGCAGAAATGAAGGCTCAATGTTTAATGTCTCGACTGGATTTGAATACTTGGATTTATGCTTTGGCGCGTTTGTCTTCGAATTCAGATGCTTCGAGTTGGGAGCTGATGGGAAGCCCGGGGCAGCAGCCACAGTATTGGTTTGGAACTCGTCGATCCGAGAAAAAAGACAACGGAAGCCGGCGGCCGTGGAATGAGTAAATAATGCCGGGGCAATCCTTTGGACAGAATTCAAGATATTGAAGTGTCTTTTGGTCATTGTACTTGCGAGGCATTCCGAATGCCTTCCGCGGCCCTTGAGACCAAGCCTTGAAGATGTGAGGCAAGGAGAAAGGAAGTTTTTCAGAATCATCATTCCAAGCCGGCGGTCACGGTGACACGGTTGGAAAGAGCAGCCGAGGTGTTAGTCGTTGAGCTCCAACAATTAAATCTCTGCATTTTAAATGCAGAGGCATGGTCGATGTGGAGGTCAACGTCGCCAAGACGTGGTCACTAGCATCGACGTGGCCAGTACGTGGCCCACGTCGTTCATTGCGGAGTGTCAAATCCTCGCCGATTGCCGTCGGAGGAGTCCACGACTCCACGCCATCACTACGCCATCTTCGTCACTTCGTTACTTCGCGTAGCGCTGTAACTTGTGATCTTCGTCACTTTGATGGCTGGTCGGCAATGCACAGCTAATTTCAAACTCCGACTTTGGCTCAAGTGATGGTCAGTGAAATTTATGGACGATCCATAGACATTGAGGGCTATCTTCTGTAGAGGAAAACCGATGGCATGGGTATACCTTGGGATTCTCCGAGGCACTTTTTAATAAGTACACAGGTTGTACAGAAACAGACATTTCTGCCAATAAAATGGGCAACTATGAGAGAACAAAGAAGAAATTTAAAATTCCGCCGAGAAGACAGTGTTCAGTAGGTAAGAATACATCAGACTGCACATTTAAATGAGCCCTCAAAGATAATGTTGGCCCACAAAAATTTGGTGAACAGTGGTTTGGGCCACTTCAAAATCTCATGAAGAATACAGTTGAGAGGCCAGGAGAAACCTCTGAGAGCTTCTAACAATATTCAGGACAGGTTCTCAATAATTTCCCCCTCAATCACACTCGGAAAATGGTGCTGAAAGCGAAAAACCGCCGCAGATAGGGGAGTAGTTGCCAAATGCGGTAGTACCAAATCTTCGATCACTGATTCCCGGCAGGATTGCCGACCACCACGATTGAATCTGTGAAAGTTCGTGCTAGTTCGTGACTTCGATGCTATTCTGTGAAAGCTCTGGACTCGTTACCAGTCTGCCCCAGCAATTCTAAGTGGCGAGCACTTTGCCGTAGACTGGTACATCTCAGATCAAACAATTGGCTTGGGCCTGAGTTTGAAATATTTAGCAGGTGCCGATGATTGGCATTAGGGTGTTTCATAATTAAGATTTTGTGTCCAACTTACGCCCTAACTTTCATCAGGGAAAACCTCCCCAGATATTTTATGAAACTTTCTCATAACATTTTTTGTGGTCAGATAACTTTTGATATTTCCAGATAGTTTCCGCAACTTTGCGCAACAATGTTGTCACATTTTGCACACCTTGATATATTTTTTCGGCAATCTTTCAACAAATTTCTGACTCAAAGCCAAACCAAATCAACTGCTTGCCGTTGTCCAAAGTCAACCTCAAAAGGGTGTTCAAAAATTTCCACTTTGTATGAACCCGGAGTTGAGGATTGTACTCCAGAGGTCCAGACATTTTGATGCCAGCTCATGCAGTACATCAATCCGTTGTCGGAAATGTTGTCTGCGCAGGCTGGAGACTTGAGTTAGACTTGACGCACTTTAGGAGATGTGCCGACGTCAACCGAACCCAGCCCTAATATGCCAACCCATGCGGCGCGCACACATCTGCAAAAGTGAATATTCAGCCGGGATTATGCTGCCTAAACATTACCTGAAAACGGTATTTTCGGCAACATGTTCAGCTGGAGGCATTTTTGCCATTGGCCTGGAAAATGCAGAGCCAATGGCAAAAATGCCGCAAGCTGAATAAGTAGCTGAAAAGGATCTTTTCGGGTGACAATAGAGCATATTCGCAGCCCTCTAAAAGCCCCGATATCACGAAAACGTCAAAAAAGTGATGTCTGATTTCAGAAATCTGTGACGTCTGAATTGGGAAGAGCCAGCGAGAAGACATCACAGAAACTGAGCGAGAAATGCTTGTAAGCCCATTCTTTTTGGCTGCACGGATAAATCGAACATTCCTGAGTATTTCCTCCCTCTTCCAGAAGCGATTTTGGCGGACAAAGGGCTAGAAGGCTCAGACTTGAGCTGGGGTGGGTCACATCAGTCACTGCTCCTCGGTTAAATTTGAGGAGTGATGGCAGAAATCTGAAAAGCGAAAAAAGGTGTTGCGAATACAGTGTAGTAACGTCACTTGGATCAGGAGTGTTACTTGAATCATTCGTTTTTTAAACCTGCTGGGACTCATTGTGGGCTCCATTTCTTTTAGTAATATGTTTGTATAGACTGTTCACATCTCCTGAATTAATTTTGTGCAAAGAACGGTGTTGAAGCCTGAATGGGATACACTTTTGTGTCAATCAGTGTCAAATTGAGTCTCAATCAACCTTCTGTTTCGGCAAATGCAGGTCAAATTCGCCTGTTGTTGGTCTCAATATTTTTTATGCGATAGAGTGCCTTTCTGGCTATAAATCTTTTCAAATATGTAGGGCAATCCGACCAAAACTGGAGACGCTAGAATTTATCCAAGATGATGCACGTAAAGAGCGTGACACCCGTTTGTTGACGTGTCAATCACCGCTCTTCTTCCCATCCTTCTGCTGCACCGAGGCCTTCCGGCATTTACTAAACCTTCTCATAGTTTACCATGCCAAATATAATCGTGTCAAAGCCCAAGAGAACTGTTGCCAAAAGGAGCTCACTGTGAGAGCAGCAGTCGCGGAGTACGAGCGAGAACAGGCCAAACCAGCAGCTCTCAGAAAACCGAAGTCTATTCGTGCCATTGCGACACAGTTCAAAGTATCCTACACTACTCTAAATCAACGGATCCACGGTGGGCAAACCATCACCGAGGCCAATGGAGACAAGTAAAACCTCACGCCTACCCAAGAATGGTCGCTCGTCCAATTCATGTGGGAGTCTGCAGATTGAGGATTCCCACTCAAGCACGAACAAATTGTGCAGTGCGTGAATGCGATCCGCGAGACTGTGCTTGGGACAGGCTGCAAGCCTGTAGGGAAGAAATGGGTCTTTAGCTTCCTTACTCGGCATCACACCACACTTCAGACCTGTTGGAGCAAACCACTCGACACCCAGCGCACGCGAAGCTTGAATCCAGAAGCTGTCAGGTCTTGGGTCGAATTGGTCCAGAAATGGATTGTCGACATGGGTATCACACCTGACAGGATATATGGGATGGACAAAAGTGGCTTCCCCACGGGCTACACGGGGAAGGAGCGAGTGGTCGGAGCACGTGGGACGAAAACCCAGCACAAGCAGGGCAGCGCCAGCCGACAGAACATCACGGCGCTGGTGACGATCCGTGGCGACGGGAAGATGGTTGTGCCGCCAATGGTGATCTTCCCCGGCGCCAATTTCATGTCGTCCTGGAACAACGGTGATACGGCTCGTAACTGCGTGCTGGTGTAATTGTGCATTTTTGCACTTCTAGTCGCCAACTAGAGCCTCTATCCGGTGATATACAAGTAGAGTCAGAGTGAGCTCCAAGCTGCTGGCTAGGTGTTCATGACGCGAGAGGACTATTGTCTTCTAGATGCAATACGGTTTGATCCTTATACCATTGGGGGTTAGCGTGCGGTGTCTGGGACTCAGTGGGCTTCATAGTATTGAATTGACTTCACAAAGGGTCGGTTGTACTAAAAGCTAAGACACTGTATTGAGGAGGTAAAAACGCCTAAACTTGAGAGACATGCATGAAGTCCACAGATTGGGCATGGAAAGTCATATATATACACTAGACCCTGGATGGGGTCTAGTCGCGACAACTATAACTTGGTTCGCGAACAGTAGTTCGAGCGAGAATCATGAAACTGAGAAAGCCGAGACATCAGAGATCATCGGGAAATGATCGCGATGAGTGTCGATCCTGGAAGGATGTGTCGCGACGGCAATCACACATAACGAGATAGTCATCAGAATTGATGACAGGCACTTGGACCGAAGGAATGAGCGAGACACGTCGATACGGCCGGACGGCAGTGTCGCATCGACCAATAGAGAACTAGAAATAGGCTGCGACCTACGTGGTCGTGCGGCAAGCAGTTGGGGTGCGTGTCCGGCTAGCATACGTGTTAGGACTGGCAGGCCTCGGGAACAAACCAATATACTTAGTATGGGTTCGAGCTGGTCAAATCTAGATGACTAGTCTCAGCCTTGTACTACGAATACCAGCGGCATACCTCCGCAGTTCCGTGTATATCAAATCTCTCTTATATCTTGACTCATTTCTCATTACTATCTACAACTCCTGTATCGTATATAAAGCCTAGCAGATCCCGCTATTCAGTACTGCATCTCCCACCAAGGTAACGGTGTTGGTGCTGGTCTGAGCCTAGCGCGGAGATACGTTATATATAACTATCTTTGTTGTTATCATTCAAATATAAAGTGGTCTTGTTGGCATTTATAAGCTTTAAAGGACTTAAGCCGTGTTCGTGGAGAGTTGCGACATTTGTGTGAAAGGCACCTGCTTGGTTGTTACCTCAGGTCTGCTGTTGGCACTGTTCCAGCGAGTTCAGTCGCAGTGCCCGGTCGTTGGCATCCGTTCCAGTGAGTTCGGTCGCGATCACAAGTCTAGATCCAGTGTGGTCTCCGTCAGCGTACGGCAGGAAATCCTATCTAAGTCTAGAGAGACTTATAGGTCTTCGAGATATCTTTTTGAGGTATCTAGAAGTATAAAATATATAAAACCCATATCGCTTCAGTTGAAGTAGATAATCCCTGGTCAATCTTTGACTACTTTGTGTTCCTAATAAGACTTCTATTGAGTTGGCATTTTCGAGACACGAACCTGAGAAGATCAATCTTACCTGTAAACTGCAGGATGACCCGAACTCAATTGTGTGTGTTGGTTGTAGTGTTTTTAGTTGGTTAGTTGCTGTCTAGCAGCTTTCTGATTATCTTCGCGAACATCAGTGTACCCATAGCCATTGTTTCATCTGGAGCCCACCACGAGGGTCCATTTTGAATTTTCTCAGTTTGAAAAAGTCAACAAACTAGAGGTTGAACTTAGTTCTTTGTGAACTAGAAGAGTTGGAGGTTTCCCTAGGAAAACTCTCTTTGATATAAAAATCAAACGGCCGATCTGTCGCTAGGGCCACCACCCAAAGCGAAAGACACAGCGCCAGAAAAGAAAAAGCGGAGTTCAACTCTTGTACCAGAGCCTCCCGCTTTCCTTTCCGGTTCGTCTAAAAGGACTACCCATAACTCAAGGAGTGCTGTTCCTAGCGCCCCAACGGTTTTGAGACCAACCCGTGCACCCGCGAGTGGTACCTCTAGAGGTCGTAGCAAAACAGTTGCGCAAACTGATAGTCGTATCATTGCAAACACTGAGTTACGATCGAGAAGACAGCAGTCCGTTCCACCTAGTGGAAGTTCCCCAACTGTCTCGAACCTTCAGGAATCTCCGGATCCCTTGATTGATAGCGCTTCGAACTTGCGACCCAATCAGAACCCAAATCTATTGATTATTCCGAACGCGATAATAGCCATGGATAGATCGAAAGTTCCCCAAAACTATGGCAGAAATGCCTTACAGTTCAATGGTGAAGAACCAGAGAACTTGGATTGGTATCTCGGTAATATAGACGAGTTCGCGACAGCGTACAAAGCTACTACTGATGATGATAAAAAATGGCTAGTACTGTGATACTGTGTGCCCACCACGCAGAGAGAATGGAAAACTCTAACCACGTATGGAAAGGACTATTCCTACGATGAGTTCAAAGCCGAAATTCTTAAGAACTATCCAGAAAGTCGCGAGGCTGAGGAAGGTTCTATCGCCCTGCTAGATCAGTTGGTGAAGAAGTTTAGATGCAATAAGCTTGAAATAGACGATACGGCGGCATTTATGTCATTTGCATGTAAATTTAAAGCAAAAGCAGAAAAACTCACCGGGAGAATCTCCAATCGAGAGGTGGCTGCGCACATTCTGGCATGTTTCTCGGAGGACCTCCTTGAAGCTACCAAGTTCAAACTGCGGTTGACGGCAGTTGAGCACTTACCCTCGACCAAGCTAGCCAAGAAGGATCATGACGTGAACCAGGCAAAGAATAATACAATCTGGCCCTTTGTGACACCTTCACGGGATCGTGAAGATAAGTACGTCTGGACGGACGTGCTCGCGATAGCTCAAGAGATTATAGAAGAAGAAGCTGTATCATTTTACGATACCGAGCTAGTCTTCAAAAGGACAGCAAAAAAGGATGACAAGAAAGTTGTACTTCTACATAATGTCGAGTGAGAGCAGCAGCAGGCACAACACAAGCAACAGTTGCAGCAGCAACAGTCTAGTGACCGCCCAGATATTAAAAAACTTCTGATGGAACATCAGGATCAAGTAGAAAAGAGCCTAGCCGAGAGTATGGATAAAGTGGTTGTGTCCAATCATAAAAATTGGGTCGAGATGAAGGAAATATTGGAGGCCATTCATGGCAGCCGACCCTCGAACTCGAACAATACCCCAAAACCGTGGAAAAACTCGAGTTGCCCAACTTCGGACAATATGAGGAGGATTACCTCTAATGACTGCTTCTATTGTAATTACACAGGACACTTCCTGGGGGATTGCAAGATACGCCATGCGCATCTCGATGCAGGTTTAATCAAAGTGGTAGACGGGAAAACTTTGATCTTTGGGAAGTCAATTCCCTCTGAACCGCGAAATAAATCGCGAGCCCAGAAAGTCAAAGACTACTATAAGAACCGAGGACCCAAAGACTTTAAGTCAGTAGTTGTTTCTCACCAGTACTCTTACGAAGAAGAAGGAAAGGATCCGAATTATGATCCTAGACCTGATGAGATTTGGACCTTGAAGTTCGAGACGGAAGAACTTAGGCAGCAGTTGCAAGAGAAAGAACGCTCCAGGCAGCAGACACTCCAACGTCCAACTGAACCACTCGGTGCTCGTATAGGTGATGAAGAGTTAGAGCAGCTTCTACATGCCCTGCGTCAGGGACTAGGACTGTCTCGTGAACAGCTCGTTCAGACCCGCACGAACAACAGGGGGCAGTCTAGCGAGGGTTTTCCGTGAATCCAATGAAGGGGAGACCTGGAAATCCACCGGGTCGGCGAAAACCCCCTCGAGAAGCTGAAAGTTCTGAGTTCGAATAAAGGAGAGCCTGACAAGGTTGTAAAAAATATGTTGAGACAGGTAGAAGTGGTTATCGAGAAATGGAAACCTAGACCTAAGGCAACTGTGGAAGAAGTGCCGGATGAAGATGACCCCGTCACAAAGGTCGTTGCAGATAAGCCAAGAGAACTGGCATTTCGTGACGTACCTCCTGTAGAACATGTGTTGTCTAGACCAGTACTACCGCGGAAACCTGGGGTCGCGACCAGTACTGAACCACCTCTAGCCCCAGAAAAGGCATATGAGGTGAAGTCCAATGTCAATGATCCGGAAGCCATAAAATTAATAAGGCAGAAGATTATGAAAACAGAGGTCTCAGTACAGATAGGTCATCTGCTTTGAGGGAATACCATGTTACAACGTGACTTCCACCAGCAGACCGCAAAAACCAGGAGGCCAATATACTTCCCTGGTAAAGACAAATGTAGGAAGGTGCCTAATTTTACGCCCCAACTAGTTGAGGAGGGCTCGAATGATGATGACGAGTCGCCTCGGGAAGAATTATTTTCTGATATGCCTGAACTAGAAATTCAGGAGGACGTGATTCACGTCAAGGAATTACCCTATGACTCGTATGTGATGATTTTGTCTCAAGACGTAGGAGATATGCCGGAAGGGTCTCTTGTAATGGACGATCCTGTGCTACAATACCTCGAGAGTCTCACTGAGGGAGAAACCCCTAAGCAGATTATCGTTCGGGAACTTAGCTCGGCAGCGCTGCGTTGTCTATACCCGATAATTAATCGGAGTGGTGAAGTAGAAGCCATTATAGACGGAGGTTCGCAAATCGTGTCAATGTCAGCAGAGGAAGCTATGCGTAGAGGGGTCGCGTGGAACCCTGATATTCATATAATCATGCAGAGCGCGAATGGTCAATGCGAGCAGACTCTAGGACTTGCTAGAAACGTTCCATTTGATTTTGAGGGACTTATAGTGTTCCTGTAAGTACACGTTCTGCGTTGTGCACCATATAAGGTGTTATTAGGACGACCATTCGAGATCTTGACTGAGAGCGTGATAGTAAATTCTCGAGACGGAAGTCAGACAGTCACTATGAAGGATCCACATTCGGGGGCACGGGTAACAGTCCCAACCCACCCGAGAGGGAAGCCCAGAATTCTGACTAGAGCACCTAGGGATAAACTAGAGGATCGACCGGTGGGTCAAGTCAAGGATTTTTGACTCTATTTGATGATCTCAAGGATGAGGGAGAATTAATGACCGCTTGGGATTACGATCAGGAAGGAAATTTGGTGTGCATTGGACATGGCTCGCCTAGCAAAGGCAAGGTGGCCTCAGAAGAAGATAAAAAGAAAGCATACTTGTGCGCGTCACAGGAAATCGTCAAACAAGATGCTGTTGCGTCGCAGTTACTAGATCAGTATCTGGGAACTACTACCACTGAAGAGGGGATGGAAGTTTTCGTTTTCAAGGAAGTAGGTGGAGAAACTGGAGCGCCGGAAAAACCGAACTGTGGGAAGAAATGCCGCGGTCCAGGGAAACAGTCGCGACATATGAATCTAGTGAATCTACGTGCTGGCTCGAGACAGACACCGATTAAATGCAAACGCGCGCGTGTGCCTTCTGTTCCAAGAGTACCAAGGGGAAATGAACTCAAGGTCTCGGTTCTGCTTGGCAAGAAATATAAGCCTGTTGCAGATAAAATAAAACCTATCTTGGCTGAGTTACCACAGAAATTCCGTATAGAGAGAAAAATAACGGGTGATCCGTTGCAGGACATGCCTAAGTTAGACCCAAAACCACCAGAGTTCGAGCCTAACGGACGGTATACTAGTGAGCGAAAGGAACTTATTGATAAAATTCATGACGATGGTCTTCTAGAACCAGAAGAGCGCAAATTTATGCACCATTTCATGTCTTTACACGAAAAGAGTTTCGCTTGGGAAGAAAATGAGCATGGCCAGCTGAAGCATGAGTTCTTCCCACCAGTAGATAAGCTGGTGGTCGAGCACACTCCTTGGGTCTGCTCGCAGATTCCAATTCCACCTGGTCATTTCGACGAGTTCTGCAGAAATATCAAGGCAAAGATAGACGCAGGAGTATACGAGCCTTCATACTCCTTGTATCGCTCGCCAATTTTTTCTGTAATAAAGAAGGATGGAAAATATCTTTGTATAGTGCATGCTCTAGAACGGTTGAATGAAGTAACAATTCAACACTCGGGTGTAACACCGGGAACAGAAGCGCTAGCGGAACATTTCGTTTGTCACGCCTGTGGAGCCGCTCTAGACATGTTTGTTGGTTACAATAATCGAGATCTAGCAGAGACATCGAGAGACTATACCATGTTTCAAACTCCTTTCGGAGCATTGCGCCTGGTTAAGTTACCTATGGGCTGGACAAACTCAGTGCCAATATTTCACGATGATGTTACATATATATTGCAGGATGAGATCCCGCATGTAACTATTCCATATATAGATGATGTACCGGTTCGGGGACCGGCCACTCAATATGAAACCAAAGATGGAGATTTCGAGAAGATACCTGAGAATCCTGGCATTAGACGATTCATCTGGGAACACTTCCAGAATTTGAACAGAGTCATATCGAGAATGATATATGCTGGTGGAACTTTCTCAGGGAAAAAGGCTATCCTATGCAAAGGGGTGTTCAAAGTAGTCGGGCACACCTGTTCGTATGAAGGCTGAGTAGCAGACCCGCGAAGGGTCGAAGTTATCATGAAATGGGGCAAGCTCACAAACTTTTCTCAAGTAAAGGCATACTTGGGGATGGTAGGCGTCTTGCGGATGTTTATAAAGGACTTCACGAAAATCATTGGACCTATAAACGACCTCACTAAGAAAAATGTACCTTTCGTGTGGGGCTCAGATCAAGATAAAGCACAAGAAGATGTTCGAGCAGCGTTGGGGGAAGTGAAACCTCTGAAGCCCTTGAATTACGAGTGGCCTACAGACATTGTGTTGCAAGTAGATAACTCTTGGAGAGCAGTTGGGATAATTATATACCAACTCGATCCAGTGGATCCAAAAATAAAGCACTTTGAAAGGTTTGCGTCTATAACGCTAGGAGAACACGAGTCCCAATATTCGCAGCCAAAACGCGAATTATATGGACTCATGAGAGCGCTAGAAGCAATGTCCTATTGGATATTCAGTGCTCGAAAGCTGGTTGTGGAAACGGATGCTCTATATATCCGTGGGATGTTGAAAAATCCTGGAATGGGTCCTAACGCGACTATAAACAGATGGATGGAGAAAATCCTGATGTTCCACTTCAAGTTGAAACATGTACCTGGTGCAACTTTCGCTCTGGATGGACTATCTAGACGAGACCCGCACCCAGGAGATGAAGTTTTCAAAAATTCCGAGGAAGGGTATGATAATAACGACCCGCCCGAAGATCACGAGGACGCGGACTTAACCAGCCAGCAGCCTTATGATTTCGAGGACTTCAAACATGACATAGATACTCAAGGAGGATATTTTCTGGAGATGGGTGACTCTGCGAGTTCGTTCACCTGCGGATTTCGAGAGAGAAACCGCGTGAAGTTTAAACTTCGAGCAACAACTTCGCGTCTCAATAGAAAAAGTGTATGAGGACGCTAGTATGCCTGTTCCACAGTATGTGAACAAGGTACGGGAGTTACCGACCAAACCATTAATTCCAGATTTGGAATCGAAATGGGATCCTGATAAACGGGAGCCGTATGAAGAAGGGCACCGTTCTGAAGACGTGAAGTTACAGGATAAAAGGTTGTCGATATTAAAGGATTGGTTAAAGGATCCTACAAAACGACCGAAAGGAATTCATCCTAAGAAAATAAGAATGTTCCTGCGATGGGCCTCACACTTCTTTTTAAAGGGGGGGAGGTTATATAGAAAATCGCTAGGTTCGGCCCATCAGCTAGTAGTTGATAAAGAGCACCGAATGTATATGCTCAAAGCGTCACACGACAACTTGGGACTTAGAGGGTTCTACGCTACAAAAGAGCTGATCGTGCTTCGTTTTTGGTGGCCAGATTTCGATCGAGACGTTAGTTGGTATGTCAAGTCTTGCCATTTGTGCCAGTCTAGACAAGCAAACATGATCCGGATTCCACCAGTAGTCACACACACTCCTAGTATCTTTCAGACGATCCATGTGGATGTTATGAAAATGGGAGAAACGTCCAACGGCTTCAATATGGTCATAGATGCCAGAGACCTCATTGTCGCGATGGTTGGAAGGATGCCCTATAAAGAAAGATAATGCAGAAACACTTGGAATGTTTCTTCTAGAAGATGTTATTTGTCGCTGGGGATGCCCTAGGACAATTGTGATGGATAACGCGAAGCAGTTTTTAGCAGCTGTTGCGTGGTTGAAGGAGAAGTACGGGATCGCGAATATTCAGATATCGCCCTATAATTCCCAAGCAAATGGCAATGTTGAAAATGGGCATTACCCGATGCGCCAATCATTGTACAAAGCTACAGGAGGCAATCCTAAAAAGTGGTGGTACTTTTTTCATCAAGTCCTTTGGGCAGATAGAATTACCATACGAAAAGGGATGGGCTGCTTGCCCTTCTTCCTGGTCACTGGCGCGCATCCGATTTGCCGCTAGACGTGGTCGAAGCTACCTGGCTGGTGGAATTACCAGGTTGAGTCTTGACAGATTCTGAACTTATTGGGTATCACGCGCAGGCGTTAGCAAAACATAGCCAGCACGTAGAGGCTATGCATGCCCGTGTCGATCATGAGAAGCGTGAGGCTTTGAGAAAGTATGAAAAATATCATATGGATACCATAGTCAATTATGACTTTCAACCTGGAAGGTTGGTTCTAGTCAGACACGCGGAAGTTGAGAAAAGTCTAAATGCGAAGATGCAAATCCAATATATAGGACCTCTAATAGTAATTAGACGGACTAAGGGTGGTGCCTATCTAGTGGCTCCGTTCATTGGATCTAGTGGCCGAAATGAACGGAGCCATGTTCCAAGATAGAATTGCAGCTTTCAGGGATATAAGGACCCCTGTTAATACCATGGGAGGTAGGATACGAGGTCCGGACAATTTTTTTTGAAAATCAGCCCAACCTGTGATACTCATCCGGACAAAAACGGTCTCAGACATTGCGACGTTGGATCCTTGGTCCGGGCAAGAAAATTTGACTCGGTATAGCTATGATACCCAGTCCGGACAAAAATATTGATGGTGTTCGTGGGTGTTCATCATCGAAAAGACAGATATCTTACTGGCACGGGGGAAGTATCTTTCTTCTTGACAAAGTTCTCGTCGTGACCACTCCCAACTAACTTTGTTTTACAGTCATCTCAATCTATTCGAAGGGCGGCGGTAAGTTGGCGGTAAGGCTGGCCGACATGACTGGGTTGAGCAAGTCCCCAGAATGTCACGCTCAAGGCTCAAGAACACCCAATGGACGCGCAATGCGGATTGGAGGTGCTCGGTAAGAGTGAGGCTCGAAGGATGATGGAATAAAAGACTAAGGAAGGAATACAAGCGACTAGCTACACTACTTATACTGTTCAACTGTGGCTATGTAACTAGTGCTAATAATATATACAATAGAGCGTCCATGTGCTACAAGCACCATAACCATGTGTTCTGAGTAATAAACATGCTAGAACCATGTGTTCTGAGTAATGCCCCTGCATACTCCACATGTCCGCAGCATGACACCTGTCAGCTGTCCGATCACCAATCCGTCATGCTTCATCGGCATGTTCCTGTGGGAACCCGATCCCTGGCCGTCCGATCACCGATGACTCAAGCATAGCCTTGGTGTTTAAATAGATGAGCGCTTGATTAGGCGCTTAGATAAGGTGTTGTCGCGATTAGATAGCGTCTAAATCGTGACACAGAATCGGAAAAATTTCGTATGTCCTTGCTCAGACCTTCGAGCATTCTGGAGGTTACTCATTCCGACACATCCATCGCGTCACTTCTATGCTTGGTGTCTCCTGGTGCATCTACCTTCGGGATCAATCTTAATCCGTATCCCCAACACTGTCAATCTCACCCTGTCTACTGCAGAGATCACACGGGCAGCCACAACCCTGTTCAATAGGCTATTAGCAAAGCGTGAGGCATTGGCACAGATGATCACAGCTTTGAATATGGTTCAAAGGAAGGGAAAGGGTAATATAAACATCCGTGGAAGATTAGCACTCTACAATATTTTTGGAATTTTTAGCGATTTTTTGACCTTTGATGCTCAGTCCGGACAAAAATTTGAGATTTTTCGAGGGTGTGATTCTGGTCCGGACAAGATTTTCGACGTTGCAAAGGTGCCCAGTCCGGACAAAACATCTCGAACCCCCCATTTTAGTATCCTACCTCCCATGGTATTAACAGGGGTCCTGGGTTATACCTTATGAAGCGCCCCATAGCATCCCGTTACTAGCAAATATTCATAAGCTGATAGACATCTCGAAAGAGACGCTAGAAGAGCTGGTTAACGATGAAGGACAACCGGCGGCTGGCCTTGAACAAAGGCCAGAAGCAGCGTTGAAGGGTTATCAACCCAAACGCAAGGTATATAAGGGCAAGGACATACAGTTCAGCAAAGTCCGCCTTCGAGTTACACCAGAAGATTTTGAACTCAGCGAGACTTCGGATGAGTCGGAGGCTGAGAGAGCGAATGATGCGGACTCTAGACGAGACAGGTCCTAGACGCTCTAGACGAACCAAGAAACGTTTCT